>CAHIKZ030004150.1:440000-550000 GCA_903632075.3 Acanthosepion pharaonis | reverse complement strand
AGGAAGGAAGAAAAGAAAGAAAGAAAGAAAGAAAGAAAAGAAAGAAAGAAAGAAAAAGAAAGAAAAATAGAAAAACAAACAGAAAAAGAAGGAATGGAAAAGAAAGAATAAAAAAAAAGGAAAAAAAAGGAAGGAAAAAAAGAGAGAAAGAAAGAAAAGAAGGAATAAAAGAGAAAGAAAGAAAGAAAGAAAGAAAGAAAGAAAGAAAGAACCGAATAGAACAGAACAGAAAAGAAGGAATGGAAAAGAAAGAATAAAAGAAAAAGAAAAAAGAAAGGAAGGAATAGAAAAGAAAGAAAGAAAAGAAGGAATAAAAGAGAAAGAAAAAAGAAAGGAAGGAATGGAAAAGAAAGAAATAAAGAAAGAAAGAAATAAAGAAAGAAAGAAAGAAAGAAAGAAAGAAAGAAAGAAAGAAAGAAAGAAAGGAAAAGGAAGAATTGGAAGAAATGAAAGAATGTGATAAATAGAAGGAATTGAAGAAAAGGAAAAAAAAGCAGAAAAGGAATGGACTGAAGAAAAGAAGAAAATGAAGAAAAAAGGATATTAAGAAAAAGAACAAAATGTAAAAAGGAAGAAAAGGAATGAAAGACAGGAGTGAACACAAAAAGAAGAAAAGGAAGAATAGAAGAAAGGAAGGAATGGGGAGAAAGAAAGAGTGGAAGAATAGGAAGGATTATAAGAAAAGAAAGAAATGAAAGAAAAAGAAGGAAAGGAAAAAGAGTTGGAGGAAAGGAAGTAATGGAAGAAAAGGAAGGATTTAAAGAATAGAATGAAATGGAGGAAAGGAAGAAAAGAAGGAATTAAAGAATAGAATGAAATGGAAGAAATGAAAGAATAAAAGAAAAGAAAGAATGAAAGGAAAGGAAAGGATAAAAGGAAGAAAAAGAAGAAATAAAAGAAAAAAGAAATGAAGGAAAAAGAAGGAAAGGAAGAGAGTAAGGAATGGACAAAAAGAAGGAAGGATGGAATGAAAGAAAGGAAGGAAATGAAGAAAAGGATGAATGGAAGAAGGAATGGAGAAAAGAAAATAAAAGAAAAAAAAATAAGGAAATGAACGAATGGAAGAAATAAGGAAAGAAAAGAAAAAAAAGGAAGAAAAAATTAATGAATGAAAAGAAGCAAAGAAAGAATGGAATGGATGAAAATAAAGTAACTGAAGAAAAAGAAGGAATCAATGGAAAAGAAGAAGAAATAAAAGAAGAAAGAAAAGAAGAAAAAGAAAAATGACAAAAAAGAAAAGAAAATTAAAAATTAACAAGCTTAAAAAAAGCTAAAAAATACAGAAAGACATGCTCAAAAAATTAGCTGTCATGACTAACAATGGATACATAAGGCAATTACAGAAAAATCTCTTGACCATTATGCTGAATCAGCATCAGGTATCTGGTTAAGACTACTGATGGTGACAGGGAAAAGTTGGATTCATACATTTTAGAATACAAAACATGATTTTGATAAAGATAGCAAAAATTTATTTTCCGGAACCTAATCAATTGTAGTGGATATGCAGGTTGTGTAATGTTCAGTGGTGGCTCAGAATAAGAAATCAGTGAACTAAGTTTGAATTCCAATCAAGTTTGTTATAGTCAATTCTATACAAATATCCTTTTTTCCCCCCCTCCTAGCTATGGCAGTCAGACTGGGCTCTTCAGCCTTGGTTGGCAACCAGTCTAGATGAAGAATAACTCTAAATTCACAACTCTGCCACTTAAAGATGGAGTGCAGATATTATGTCTGTAAAATAAAAACATGATAGATTTCAGCAACTATGGATCATCTCCACCGGAGTGTGATTATCCAGAATATTGTTGGCTCGAGAAAGGATAGATGGATAATCAGTTTTGACAAATTACACTTTCTTTTAAAAATGCTATTTATAACCAGTTTTATGAGATTTCTATGTGCCCCTGTTAATATTACATTAGAGCAGTGTTTCTCAACTGGTGCCCATGAACACTAATGTGTTTGAATTGTAGTCAGATGCACCCCAATTTAACAGAAGAGTAAGTTATGAATTACATTTAAAAAAATCTTTATTTTTAAAAAGCTAGAGACACTGTGCAGATGGCTTCCATGTCTAAGTAAAGTCTTTGTCATTTGATATTTTAAACTGGATGTTAAATTACTTAATCTTTAAGAAGGAGTGGATAATCCTTTCCTTTTTGCTTTTCTCAAGGGATTTAAATCAGTCATTATCAGCCTCTCTAAAAAATAAAATAGCAAATTCTTCCTTAAATGAAAACTATACTGCTAACCTTTGGGAATGTTAAACCAAAATTTATTTTCAAATTTCATAACTAATTTTTCCTTATTAAAATTTAACGTTCACCACAGAGTTTTAGTTATTCTACAAGTGTGCGGCCCTGAAGCAAAAAAAGCTGAGAAACACTACATAAGAGGCTAAAAGAAATCTAAGCTGTTTGAGGTTTTATTGTCTGCTTTTCTGAAAGAAAGTAAATGCTGCTTTGGGCTCTTGCTTAAACTTTTGAATTTCAAATTTGATTTGATTTGTGGGAAAACAGTTGCATTTGATTTTTGTCTGAAATCAATCAAAGTTTTCCCTCTAAAGTCTGAGAAGTGAATTCCAAGCCTACCTGTTGTAGTAAAAGGGGGCCTTGGATTGAATACAAGGAATCAACTAATAGCTGCTGCATGAACCCAGGTCACTCGAGTCTAGGAAGAAAAACAACACAGAAGAAATTTGATGACCCCCCCAGACAAGAATTGAAAAGAACATCAAGTAACTTCCACATCAAGGAAAATTCTTCGGATGGTGTGATTGTTCTGTTCTTCACCGTTACCACAAACTTTCCTTTGGAAATTGTATCTATTCTTTGAAAACTATTTAGAGAAGTATTTTCTTCTTTCTTCATTTTATTTTTATATTGTTTACCTTTTCTGAGGACTTTATGCAACATTGCAATTTTTATTGTAAAAGAGGCATATTTCTTTTAGATTGAATATTTTTACGTACATGTTATTGGCCATCATTCGGCACACAAAACACTTAATTTGTGTAATTCTTTCATTTTTTGTATGTTAACAATAAATTTATTGTCCTTTTTTTTTAAAACTCGGCTATGGTGTCTGTATTTGTTGTGTGCCCTTATGAATTAAATGTTATCTCAAACATTTATTTGAATTATTTTTTTCATAGGGTTTTTTTACCAAATAAAAAATCCTATAAGACTGCAATATTCCATTTCTTTCTTTATGTTTCTTTTATGTAAAAAGCATTTTCATTTATTCAAAAAACAAGGTATAGTTTTTATATAAGTTTTTTTTAAAGAAGTGATGGATTTTTATTTTAGCAGACACAGAAAGAAAACTACAAAAGCTCCTACAAAATGTAACAAAGGAAAGTGAGAAGAAAGGACTAAGTATAAATGGCAAGACAGAATGCATGGTCATCAGCAAAAGGATGTGCCCAAAACGTAAATTATAAATTGGGGATACTAAAATCAAACAAGTATAGAAATTTAAATATCTGGGAAGTGTTCTAACTGAGATCCGAAGACTCATTGGAATGGCCAAAGATGCATTTCAAAAGTTAAACAGAGTATAAAAGAGAGAAAAACTTTATTAGAAATAAAGTAGAGTACTGAATTGTTATGTGATATCTGTCCTCCCATATGAATGTTGGACAATCTCCTCAAAGATGAAGAAGAGGTTGAAGCAACAGAAATGTGGTTCTACTGAAAGATGCTGAGGATACCATAGACCAAACATGTGAGCAATGATGAAGTTTTAGAGAAAATGGAAACAAAAAAGGAAACATATACTTAACATCAGGAAGAGGTAGTTGAAATTTCTGGGGTACATAATGAAGGAGGGCTTGGAAAATCTGATACTCACAGGACAGACTGAGGGCAAGAGGGACAGAGGAAAGCAGCGTGTAACATAGTTGATGGGCTTGAGTAAATGGATGGCAGAACAGGGTTTGGGAGAAATAGCAAAAAGACAAAAACTACAAGGGACAGGAAAAGGTGGAGGGCCATGATCACCTATGTCCTGAAAGGACACTGCAAATAATAAAAGAAGAATCTAACAGGTTTTTATTACTTAGACACTACTTTTAGTGGATATTCATATTTGAGATGTTCTGTTTATCCATTCAGGCTGGGAGATGGAAATAAATGTATTGTTTGATTGTCTTGGAGTGTCTACTAAAATATGGGTATCCACTAGAAGGAAATGCATCTGTATGTTTTGTTTATACATTTGGGAAAGGGAATGCTTTTGCAATCATTACCTAACACAAGTGGGACCAACAGTAACCTTCTACCTAGAGAGGCTCTTGAGCCTTTTATTTAGTGAACAATTAGATTTGATTTTTTTAATTATCTTTTTACTATATCCATCTGCAACAGATTCTGCAACTCATATGACTCCAACTTTCACATTCATACAACAACCTCATTCAGAATCCAGAGAGGATGCTTCCTTGATTGTTACAATCTTAACCTCTTCAAGTCATTATCTATCCCACATATCCTCACGGTATATGCTTCTTATCTCCTCCTCTTATGTTCATACAACTTTATTCAGTAACTGTAGAATTAACTGCCTTTATTTAAATTCTTCTCTCCTATATGCTGTATTTCTTTGGGATGTAAGTGATCATGGCTCTCCACAACTTCCTATCTTTTGAAGCTCTTAGAAAGTTTAGTCTTTTTGATATCCCTCTTGATTCTTGTTGTGCCAACCAATTAAACCAACTCTCTAGGTAGGTTACTTGTAAAGTAATCGAAGATGGTTAAAACGTACCTGGCAGAAATGGCCAACAAACAAAATTGACAAACTTTGCAATAAACAATAACAAAAGAAAGAAAAGAACAGGGCAAAAATAATATTGAGCAAAAAATATAAGGCAAAGTGACAGCAATAAGGCGAAGCAACAATAATAAGGCAAAAAGTTTACAAACTAAGAATTGGTGTTGAAACACAAAAGGGGATACAGACAAGTAATCACAGCATTCTGACTTCAAGACAAGAAAACAGAACTAAATCAGATAAAACTGAGAAGTGGCCTATTTTATTGGCTAAGAAGAAATCCCAGCATGCATCTGTATGGTTTGTCTATAAATTTGGGGAGGAGGATGTTATTCTTAACATGACTGGTACCAACAATTCAGAAACTCAAAAGTTGTGAGTATTAATTTAGTCAATATTACATTGACCATAACTTTCATCCATCAACAGACAATTCTTTGCTTATCTAACATAAGAAATTTAAAAGCTGTGTTAATTCTTATCTTTTACTTTCCAACTCTTTCTGAAAGAAATGCAAAGTACTTGGAAAATAAATGTTACAATGCATTTCTTGCCTCATTTAATTGCAAGATATAGAAAAAATATTTATGAATATGAAAGGATTGTGATCAGAATAAGCAGACATAATATTTGTAACTTATTCTATCAGACATGGCTAAATATATATATATATATATATATATGTATATAAATAAAAAGAAAGAACAGTAAGATATAGAATCCGGTGTTCTTATAGATATTTTTATTTTTACAAAATAGTGCTCAATGTAAATTTACAGAGCATTAATATTATAAATTAATTGATTTAAAATATGGTTTTTTTCGCTACACAGTTCCAACCATGTTTCAAAAATGGAAGCTAAATGCCCCGAATTTAATTTTGTTTTTTTTCGCTATTTATTTTTGAAACATGGTTGGAACTGTGTAGCGAAAAAAAACATATTTTAAATCAATTAATTAATAATATATATATATATATATATATATATATATATATATATATATATATATTTGAATAAAATTTTTATACCACAGAATTTATATATTGTTATAAAAATGACGGAGTGCATTCTTTAAAAGGAAACTTTTTTGTCCAACACTACTTCAGAAAGATATTTTGAAAAAAAAAAACAACATACAAAAAAAAAAAAATAATCATTAATGGTGAAAATGCAAAAGTGCATGGGTGGTAAATAAGGAGCCATGACTAAAATAAATTTATTACTAAAACAATAAATCAATGTAAATAAACTGTTAGTGAGTATAAAACAGAAAAAAATTATACTCATGACCTATCAATAAGACACAGAGAAATGAAGGAAGGTCTCCTTCTGCCTGCACAAAGTCAGTTGACGAAGCTTGATATCAACAGCTTCTAAAAAATGTAAGGCTTAGCCCACCAAGCTTTGTGCAGTACCCTAAACATTTCGTAAGAATATTTCAAAGTGCAACCATTGGTCATGAGGACAATTTTCTTCTCTTTTATTCTCACTAACAATTTATTTACATTCATTTATTGTTTAGTAATAAATTTCTTTTAGTCATGGCTCCTTTTTTCAGTTTCACTGTTTAAGATTAATTTTTTTTGTATGCTTAGGTTTTATTCCAAAGAATCTTTCTGAAGTGTTGGACAAAAAAAAATTCCTTTTACAGAATGAACTCTGTCATTTTAAAAATTGTATATATATATATATATAATTATTTAAAAAAAAAAATTTATAACATAAATATGTTATAAAATTATAAAAATAGCCATTTTATTTCAACACCCTCGGTATCTTATAAGACACCAAGGGTGTTGAAACAAAATGGTTATTTTTGTAATTTTATAACATATTTATTTTATTTTTTTTTTAAAAAATTAAATTATTTTAAAAAAATATACTTATATCTGCTCTACTTTGTATTGAGCACTCTTTTAGGAATAGTAATTGTTGGTTATTGGAATTCATTCTGTATATACCAATTATATACTTATATATATATATATATATACACACACACACACATATATATAATTTTCATTACACACCCACACACACACACATATATTTTTCATTATATACATATATATAAATTTCAGTTATCTGTCTGGATTAGTTGTGCTCTTATGTCCATCGTCTTTTCGTGTTCAATTTTTATATGTTCTAATGTTAATTATGTTTAAATGAAAATGTCCTGAAGATGGTCTAAAATAGACCGAAATGTCAGACGTTGACTTTATATTAACATTAATACAGCATAATTGCATATTAAGATTTTTGTTTGTTTTTTCTGTATATTTTTCTTCATACTGTCAGATCTTTATCCATATATTTGCGTACATATATATATGTATAATTTTCATATATATATATGTATAATTTTTATATTATCTATATATATAATTTTATATATATATATATATATATATATATATATATATATAATTTTCATAAATGACTATCCTGATATCATCAGTTCTCAACTCAGTATCTATGCTGATGACTGTTGTGGAGTGATTTCGCAGTGGAGACTTGTATTTGTACTAAATCGGTCCTAAAATAGGTTCGACGTACAAAATGTTAGGAACTTGATATAATAGGTATAACGCAGAGTAATTGGGTTGTGGTCGCTGATACTTTCGTATTTGACTAACTGTCATCCAACATCAACTGACTGACTGGCCAACTGACTGACTCCCTCGTTACTCTTACTACTCCTACTTATTATAGGTGGGAGAGTCTATTAACTATAGAAGAGGTGTGTTCCACTATAACAATGACATGACCATTTACTGCTGTCTTAATAGTAAGTTCGATTGGTTTGATAAGGTCAAATTGGCAGCTGATCTAAAAAATAACCTACAATCTGTTGTTAAATGGGGCAAGGAGTGGCTTGTTAATTTTAATGGTTCATAAACAAAATTCCTCTTTTTTATTAATCTGAGAGAAACGTTTTTACCTCCAATTAGCATGGCTGATGCTAAACTTTGGGAGGGTGACTCATTGTGTCTTTTTGAACTAATGTTTTCAGCTGACATGAAGTGGAAAGTGTATATTGAATCAATTGCTAAGTCTGCAGATAAGAAAGTTGGTTCACTGTGTCGTGCTAGACATTTTTTCTCTCCAGAATCTATCTTACATATCTATAAGTCTACCATTCGTCCAGGCTTAGAATATTGTGCCTTCTTGGGCTAACGTTCTCAGCTGACATGAAGTGAAAAGACTATATTAAATTCATTGCTAGGTCAGCAGCTAAGAAAGTTGGTTCACTGTGTCGTGCGAAACAATTTTTCTCTCCAGAATCTATCTTATATATATATAAGTCTACCATTCGTCCATGCTTAGAATATTGTGCCTTCTCGGGCTAACGTTCTCAGCTGACATGAAGTGAAAAGGCTATATTAAATCCATTGCTAGGTCAGCTGCTAAGAAAGTTGGTTCACTATGTCGTGCAAGACAATTTTTCTCTCCAGAATCTATCTTACATATCTATAAGTCTACCATTCGTCCATGCTTAGAATATTGTGCCTAAGCTAACGTTCTCAGCTGACATGAAGTGAAAAGGCTATATTAAATCCATAGCTATGTCAGCTGCTCTGGTCTCCAGAATCTATCTTACATATCTATAAGTTACCATTCGTCTAGGCTTAGAATATTGTGCCTTCTGGTCTCATACTTCTGGCATATATTTAGAGATTATTGATAAAATCTAAAGAAGAATTTGCAATGTTAGTGGTCCTGAGATCTTTGCTTCAGTCCCTTCCCCCTCACCATAACGTAGCTTCACTTTGATTTTTCTATAAATAATTTCAAGGTAATTGTTCCAATGAATTTTCCTCTTTAGTGCCTAAATTTATGAATTTAAGTGCAGTACTAGATTGGCAGCAAGGTCCCATCATTTGACAGTTGAAATGACTAAATGTAACTCTAAGTTCTATGCTAACAGTTTCTTTTATTGCACTTCTTGTTTGTAGAACTCTCTTCCAGCTTCTTGCTTCCCAGTCAAATTTGATCTTCAAAAATTTAAATGCCATCTCAATTGTTATCTTTTCTCTTCTTAATTGCAATTCTTTTGTTGTCCTTCCTCCTTAATAGTAGTTTCTCTCATATTTTCTAACACTCAGTAACCTATTGCATCCTAGTGGATTCATTGCCTTGCTTGGGGTGAAATGATTAAAAATACATATACATAAACACACACAAACATATCTAAGACAAAAGACAAGAAACATTATGTGTCAAGTAGTTATATTGATCGACTTTTCCTATTTACAAGTAATCCTTCTCAGATAAGGAAGAAATTTGGTCAGAACTTTTTCATGGTTCATATTGGAAGAAATATAGTCCATACTTTTGACTCTCTTTAGTCATCATCAGAGTAGATAAAGACAAATGGTGAGTTTCGTACAACTGGTGTGTGTACTGATATGGACAAAGGGTGTAGCGACATAGGCGAGGTGTGACATATGTGTTTGTGCATTTATTTTATTTTATGCTCTTTTATATACATTCATATATATTTGTGTATTTAGGCAGCAAATTCTCTTTTAGGCATGTTTGATTAAATGAATTACAAACATTGTCTGCTTATTTTTAGCATAATCCATTCATATTCACAGATATTTTTCCAGGTATTACAATGAAATGATGCAAGAAATGTACTTTAATTTCCAAAGTACTTTCAATCTCTTTCTGAAATCACCATCAGGGGTGCAACTAGTAAGGTAAAATCTATATGTAGCTATCCATTTGCTTTGAGGATCTGTAGTTTTAATTTGTTATTTTCTTGGTGTAGGATAGTTGTGTTATCAATCAGCATTTTTCTATGCTGTGGATGTGAACAGGAATGTTGGTGTAAATGTCTTGCAATGGACGAAGGGTCAAACATGTGTAGAGTAAGATGTCTTGATAATGTAGTTGTTGTATATCCAACATGTATGTGTTTTTCTGTCCGAGATACATTCTCCCAAGGGATATTTGAATTGATACATAATGTTGGTTTTACTTAATACATCAGTTGGTTGGGAAGGAGTTATTGCGACTAATAAAATTGGTTGTATTGTATATATGTATGTGTGTGTGTGTGTTAGTGGTGGGGAGGGTGAATGTATGAAAAGAAGGCAGGTTTGACAGAAGTAGGTCATTTAAGAAGTGAGAAACCATGATACAAACTGTGACAGATGCTCATATTAACATTAAAGACTTCAACAGCCATAATTTCTTCCACAACAAATTTTCTTCATATTCTGAAAAAAGTAAATGTATAATTCACAAATCTTCTAATGCTATTATCTGTATTGTCTGACTAGTAAGAATACTAGATGTTGCCCAGAGCATGTCTATACAACTAAATTTAATCAGCTTAATAGTAAGAGATTGCAAACACATGAGAATTCTTCTACTCAATTAACTAAAATAGAGTTAAAAAAAAACAGATGAAAGCAAAAAATAATGAAAAGGAGATGAGTTTTGACTCAAATCTCTTAAAACTGTGTTGCTAAATATGGCAACAGTTGTAGTTAAACAGACTCTTGGTTAGGGAAGGGTTAATCTGATGAATGTAACACTCAACACATAAACTCTTTTCTTTTTACTAAATATTCACCAAATACAAGACCCAAGAGCCACTCAAGGTAAAGGGTTACTAAATGAGGTCGTATGGATATAGGGGTGAAGATTATGAGGACGTGTGCAATAGCTAACAATGTTCAAGGAAGCATCTGTTCTGTAAAGAAGGGGTTCTTGGAAAGAAACTCTCCAAATGGAACTTCCTCCTTACCAATGGAATATGAATTGAATTTGGATATGGCATGGCGGGTTTTAATTGCAAAAGTTTGAACTTTTGAAACTAGGGAATGTAGCTCATCAGAATATTTTCTGTGGGAATAGCAATAGAGTAGCAAAAAGGTTTTCGATGTTGTCTTTGTGGGAGAAGTGTTGTAGGGATGAAAATAATTCATCACCTACAAGACTACATAAATGCTTTTGAACTAATCAAAGATTTCGGCATGTGGAAGATCCGCATGAAGATGGTACCAAAGTTGCTGAATGATGACCAGAAAGAGTGGTGCATACAGGTGTGTCAGGATATCCTCAAGCATCTTGAAACCAAACTAGGGTGAGTCATCGCCAGTGATGAGTCATGGATCTTTGAGTACCACTCAGAAACTAAGCACCAGAGTCTTTAGTGGAAGAGTCCAGAGTCATCAACACCAAAGAAAGCAAGACAGTCAAAGTTCAAAGTCAATGTTGGCCTCAGTCCTGCTCATGAAGGCCTTCCTTTATATACTTCCCAGATATTACATCACAAGGTGACACAAACCGGTTAATCCCTACTCCACTCATAGTTCACACAGAACATTAAATCGTGTTACTTTTCTGACAATCTTATATATATATATATATGAAAGAAAAATACAGAAAAAACAAAATTCTGAATATGCATTATTAATGTTAAAATAAAGTCGACGTCGGACGTTTCGGTCTATTTAAGACCATCTTCATGGACATTTTCATTTAAACATAATTAACATTATAACTTATAACAATTTAACACAAAAGACGATGGACATAAGAACCCAACTAATTCAAACAGATAACTGAAATTTTATACAGATTATGTTTAAATGAAAATGTCCATGAAGATGGTCTTAAATAGACCGAAACGTCCGACGTCGACTTTATTTTAACATTAATAATGCATATTCAGAATTTTGTTTTTTCTGTATTTTTCTTTCATACTGTCGGATTTATATCCATATATTTGCTTACATATATATATATATATATATATATATATATATATATATATATATAATAATTATTATTATAAGAAATGATAATAAAAACATGTTGAAATTGCTACACATTAGGTTTATAAGTATCAAAAATTCATACACAGATGTCCTCAAGGACACATGACACAATGGATAAAGGCATTAGTTAGATCCAGTGACAGGACCCAAAGAGTGTGAGTTCAGTGGAGAACTTGGAGAGGGGAATTAACAGGAGATAACTGACATCCATTAGACATGGCATGTGGAACTAGAACAGTCTACCCTAGCGAGTGAAATAAAGGGTTCAGTTTGACATTCCAATCACCTGAAGAAAGCCGGAGCTTACAACAACCAAAATGTTATGATAAATATGTCAACAAAGATGAGGATAATAGTTCAAACAATGTAAATAGTGTACATAATACCTCATCTCAGAAATATAGACAGATACTACACAAAAGCTTTCATGTTTCAATACTACAATTGTACTTCTTCAAGTAATAGTAAGTAACTGGTGATTAAATGATTTTTAAGGAAATTTAAAAACAAAGTGTTACTTCTTTTCTGAAAGTTAAAGTGGTGGGGGAACATAAGGTCAGAATTAAAAATAGACTTGTGGGTATGTCTTGATTAACCAATTAAATGTCAGATCTATGCTAAATAGAAAAGTAAGCTCAGAGTGTGGAGTGGAATGAGTTATTTTTTCATGTCATGATAAACCAGAACATAGACAGGCTATCATTGACAGTCGCCGAAAATATACATTGTCACAATACAGTTGTCACTGACATATTTTCCACGTTTTTATTATAATCTCTTATAAGAAAAATAATAATATATTGCTCTACTTTGTATTGAGCACTTTTTTAAAAGTAAATGCTATGAATAGTGGAATTTATATAATATAAATATAAATATTGTGTTGTAGAGTAGGACTCAGTGTACGTCTTGCTATTCTCTGTTACTGTGACAATGAACTGCTCCTAATTATAAATATGGCAAGTAGCCACATTAAAGTAGGATTTAAGGAGTAGTTGATTTACTCAAGTTTTTTTCCATTCTATGTATGAGTATTTAATAAAGCTCATCATCTTTATTTTTCCTACCTAGTCTTCTGTTCATCTAATGCTTACTCTAACTACAGCCTTCCTAATTCTTGGC
Organism: Acanthosepion pharaonis; assembly: GCA_903632075.3. Lineage (NCBI taxonomy): Eukaryota > Metazoa > Mollusca > Cephalopoda > Sepiida > Sepiidae > Acanthosepion > Acanthosepion pharaonis. The sequence continues at coordinate 537,306 of CAHIKZ030004150.1, read as the reverse complement.
TATTTTGAACAAAAACAACATTACAAAAGTTTGTCACTTATCTGATTGGTGTTAACTTCAGCATCCCAAGTTTCATAGACAGACCCTATAGCAATCATTCTGTTCACTCGTCAGGGGATACATATATTTAAGGCAAATGCTATTAAAAACAACAAAAGTCTCTTAATTTTATTGACTGACTTTTCCAAATTATGAATAATCCTTATCAGATAAAGAAGAAATTGCCCAACATTGTCCAGCCAGTCAAGGCTAGAAAGAGAGGGTTGGGAAATTCCAGTCGAAATATGGCAGGCGTTCTCTATTCTTAGTCTCATGTAAAAATAGAACAGTTATGTTATTCTTTTGACAATCTAAAATTGGTTGTCTGGCTTGAAAACTCAATTCTCTTTAGTTTCTCTTGTAATTCTGTGGCGGACATGAGACAGAACCTGGGACGAGCACAACTGGTCGTGACTTGCCTTGTCCCCGCCAAAAAAGAGCCCGTATTTGCTTAGCATGTAAAGCTACTGCAGTTGAAATGAGGGAGAGAAAAAAAGCACTTACCGCTCTGCCGTAATCCATCCTCAGCCAGATAACGTAAAAGAATGAGGGGGAGACTGGCATCGCATTTTTATGCAATAACGATGCAATGCATTATGGGACATGGACACAATGAATTATGGGATCACATGAAGACGCAAGGGATTATGGGTACATGAACAATTATAAAAACAACTACTTTTTTCCAAGTCGGGGAGTTCTTCGAGGGACGTTCACGGTTGATGGCTAGAACGGGCAGTTAGTGTTATTTGGAGACAGAACTCAAGAAGGAACGACTCAAGTTTGAAATACCAGCTGGGAGAGCTTGAATTTACTCGCTGGTTACTGTTTTCTTCATTCACCTCAAGCTATTTCGGCATATTGATTCTTCAAAAGGGGAATACAAGAAAGGGGACATTGTCTGGGTTAAGATTCCATGTGGTAAATGCACGACCAAATTTGAAACCGGACGTGTGACCAAGGTGGTGAGTCAGCAGTCAGTGAGGGTCGATGGAACGCCTCGTCATGTTAGAGACCTGCGCCCTTTTTTGGGCTCAAATCCCACAACTGACGAAGAAGACACGGAGGATAGTGAACAGCCAATATACATAGAGTTGGAGTCAACCACCAATCACTCCGATGGCGGTAGTTTGCCAATAGATCAGGACGTGTCTAATGAGAGCTCCTCTGATGAAGAAGTTCAACCAATCCCCCCTCGAGGAGCACCGGACCAAAAAGACCGTATCCTCACTGTCATCTGTGTGATCAGGAGATCAGGGGAGTGTGGTGGGACATGAGACAGAACCTGGGACAAGCACAACTGGTCGCGACTTGCCTTGTCCCCGCCAAAAAAAAAACCAGTTGCTTAGCATGCAAAGCTACTGCAGTTGAAATGAGGGAGAGAAAAAAAGCACTTACCGCTCTGCCGTAATCCATCCTCGGCCAGATAATGTAAAAAAGAATGAGGGGGGATGGCATCGCATTTTTATGCAATAACGATGCAATGCATTATGGGACATGGACACAATGAATTATGGGATCACATGAAGACGCAAGGGATTATGGGTACATGAACAATTATAAAAACAACTACTTTTTTCCGAGTCTTGGAGTTCTTCGAGGGACGTTCATGGTTGACAGCTAGAACGGGCAGTTAGTGTTATTTGGAGACAGAACTCAAGAAGGAACGACTCAAGTTTGAAATACCAGCTGGGAGAGCTTGAATTTACTCGCTGGTTGTTGTTTTCTTCATTTGCCTCAAATTCACACTCTTTGTTTCAGAGGATGTTTTGACCAGTTTCACTTAAAACTTCTTCAGATCAAGAAAGTAAGCACAACTATCAGAATAAGACCCTGATCACTAAGAGATGGTGGAGCAATGTTAAATGGTGCAATCTGGTCATATTAAACCAAAGGTGAAATAGCTATGCTTACAATCATCCAAGGAAATCAAATTCAGCTATCAACACGAAAAAACATGATTGAAATTAGAGCCCTTTAGATTTTTAGTTTAGCATTTTCAGAATGGAGATATTTCCATTAATCCCATTCAAATTTAAAGAATCATCAATAAAGATTATTCACCAAATGTTTTCATTGATTGATTTGATTTTTATAGCTTATAAATCCTTTGTGGATTATTTATAACTAAAGCATATTTTTTTGTATTGTAAGAATAATTTTTTCTTTGCAAGTGTGTATTGTATTAAGATTATATTGAATCAATTGATAGGTATGATGCTCTGTGGAAGCAACTCCCAAGAGGATGTTTCCCTGATCTCTATAATTTTAACCTGTGCAAGATTAGTTACCTTCTCAGCCTCTTAATATAACCCTCTACTTCAAGTGGCCTCACCAAGCCTTGTACAGAGTGAACCTTACTGTAAAAAAAAAAAAGTATGTTGACTGTGTTGTGCTAGGCAATTTTTCTCTCCAGAATATATCTTACATATTTACATGTCTACTATTCTTACATGCTTTAAATATTGATGCCACATATGGAATGGTGCTCCTGGAGATCCTTGATAAAATCCAAATAAGGATCTGCAATGTCATGGGTCTTGAGCTGGCATTTCGGCTTCAGCCACTTTCCTACCACCATAATATAACTTCACTGTGTCTTTTCTAAAAATACTTTCATGGTAATAATTCTGATGAACCTACGTCTTGGACTTCATAAATTTAAGCACATTACTAGATTAACAAGATCTCATCAATTTATTTTACAGTAGAATTGTCTAGATGTAACCATATTTTCTATGCTAATAGTTTCTTTTCTTGCACTTCTCGCTTGTGGAAATCTCTTCTAGCTAAATGCTTTCCAGCCAACTTTGATCTTCAAAAATTTAAATGCAATGTCAATCATTAACTACAATCTTTTTGATTATTCGTCTATTGTTCTTGCTCTTTAATCATGTTTTCTATTTATTTTTGGTCTTTCACTCAGTAACCTTTACAGCCTTGCTTGGGGAGAAATGATTAAAAAAACCTCAGTAGAGCTAGGGAGCCTTAGATCAGTGCCCTAACACTTTCCCAAATTAGATACTTTATCTTATGAGTGACAATTTGATTTGTTTTGTAATTGTCCGGAACAAAAAGGGTCGAGTACGATTTGAGTTTTAACCTTTTTTTTATCTTATTCATATTTTACTGAGTTATTTAATATTTTCTGTACGGGTGGTGATGTATTATTCTGCAAAATCCTGATGTTTGTAGGCATAAATGGCAGCAAGATTTCAATTTCTTTTTTCAAATGGGCACGTAAAAAGGAACATGAAGGCCATTGTTGAATGGAAGAAACAAAACAATTGGGACAAATTTAGAAACATTTTGAAAAAAATATTTTTCAATTGTTCTTCAATTCTAAAGTGCAACACCATTTGTGAATGTTTGGCTTTATTTGTTCAATTTATATCTGTTCATACCTATCTATGTATATGTGTTTGTGTGTATATATATATATATATATATATATATATATATATATATATATGTGTGTGTGTGCGTGTGTGTTTGTGTATTAATTTTTTTATATCTATGTTCATAGATATCTAAATCTATTCATAACTATATATCTCAGCCTGTTCATATGTATATATATATATATATATATATATATATATATATATATATATATATATATATATATGTATCAGTCTATTCATATATTTTGAATTTTATTTTGATCTGACATTATTTCTTATATATATTACTTTAAACATCACTTTTAATGGAAAAGTAATGTTGGATCTATATATAAATAAAGTGCAGTGTATGTGCGTCTATCTGTTTTACAATCTTGGTGAATCATAAACAAGCTGAAGTAACAGGTAGTAACTATTGTAGTCACATGCGATTAAAAATCAAATAATTAAATCAATTAAAGTTAAATTTAAATATCAGAGTGAAACATTTAAAAAAAAATGCTTTATTATGGGTTTAACTTTAATTTTGCTTTTTGTTGCTACTGCTAATCAAACTGAAATTTTAACTTAAGTGGGGGCACAGTACATTGCTTTTTTCTTTCTTTCTTTCTTTCTAGCACATGTACTGTGATATATTCGAAATATTACATAGTTCGGTTTCCCTAATGTCTTTTAAGAGTGACTTTATGTGAATGGATCATAAAGAATTGTGATTTTAAAAGAAACTAAAAATTGTGTGCAGAATAAATGTAAACAAACTATGGAGATCGGTTGTGTATATGAAGAAAAAGTATGCTGAATTAAGGTGTCAAATAAACATAAAGTGATTTTATTATTTCTAAATTCTTATAACTTTTATGGACATAAGACACTGAAGATAAAAGCCCTCTACAGAAGCTAAAGTTCCCCCAAAGTGCAGATTCTCAGCTAGTTAAAATTAAAATACATCAATTCTTTGGATATATATATATATATATATATATATGAAAAGTGTATATAAATATAAATAAATATAAGTATGTATAATTATTTATATATTATATGCGCGGTACTTTTACTACAGTACCTTTTAACTAACAATATTATCATTACCACCAACGCACAGCACCATCACTTACACATCACACCCACGATTAACATATAAATCCACTACAATCTTTATTACTCCCCCAGCATATTTAATACCTTAAAACAATATGATCAGATATAATTTCCATATGTAACCATGAGAATAAACACCTATTACCAGGCAGCTTTAATATAATAACAATAATAATTTTGTAATTAAAAATTATAGCAATCTTCAACTACCATAATTTCACACAGAATACCTATTATCAGGATTTATACCAAAATAAATTAATACATATAACAAAATAAACCAAAAATAAAATAAAACACCAACAACCAGTTTTTAGTTCAAGCTACCACCACTATAACTACATTCATGGTTTTATCATTCTCCCACCACTGTCACTAATCATTTCTACCAATTTACAATTTCTACCAATTTACAATAACTATTAGCTAACTATCATTGTCTCCAATCCCTTGAAACATTACTATCACATCATATCATATAGACCCCTTATTAAATTGAACTACCCTCTCACCCAAGCACATTGAATATTAAACTAAACATCACCATATAAGTTAACCAATAAGGATTACAAATTTAAATATAACAAATTTAAACCCCCATTTTTTTTTCAAAAATTTAAAAAAAAAATAATATAAATAATAATAATTCTTACCTATCATAATTTTACACAAAGCCCACCACATACATATACATACATGCGAGGAAATATTTTTCAGCGGGAAAATACATAATATGACATGTATACATTAACGAGACATTTCCGCCACACTTCGAATGTTTAAATTTCAACATTTCAACATACAAATGCGTATGTATAGATATAACACCACCCGTATACATATATGTGTCATAGCCGAAACTGCCCACACATGTTTATATATGTATGAGTCCCGACGGACAACCAAGTATGTATATGTGTCTGCATATATCGATGTTTGCGTTAGTATGATGAATGACAAAACGACGAAATTTCCCCCACCACTTCCACAATAACACCAATACACGCAATCTACATAAACCCAAATTTTTTAAAACATTAATCAGTTTGTCTGACGATCACTAAAGCATGAAACCCAGGGTCACAAACTCACATCTATCCAACCAAATATATATATATATATATATATATATATATATATATATATATATATATATATATATATATATATATATTTCACTTGTATGGATATCCATACAACTGAATATGTTAGCTCTATCACTGATATTGAGCACTTTCCACTAAGAACTGTGCATATAAAATAACATATATATATATATACATATATATATGTATATATAAATAAAAAGAAAGAACAGTAAGATATATAATCCGGTGTTCTTATTGATATTTTTATTTTTACAAAATAGTGCTCAATGTAAATTTACAGAGCATTAATATTATAAATTAATTGATTTAAAATATTTTTTTTCGCTACACAGTTCTAGCCATGTTTCAAAAATGGAAGCTGAAAGCTCCGAATTTAATTTTGTAATTAAATTAAAGACATTAGTTCCATTTCATCCTCAAGTGAATTTTGGAGACTCCAAAATTTGCTAGAACTGTGTAGCAAAAAAAAAACATATTTTAAATCAATTAATTTTTAATATATATATATATATTTACTTCCGGTAAAATAACTGCCAAAATAGACTATCCACAATGCACCACTGACCTGTATATATATAAATAGCCGAGAAAAAATAACAGCACTTGTGGTCTGATGATTGCATCTAGCATGAAACAGACTGTCGCCTCTAAGTGTTGACTTCTATGTTCCCTATATATATATATATATATATATATATATATATATATACACACACGCGCGTGTGTGTGTGTGTGTGTGTGTGTGTGTATCGTAAGAATCCTTCAATTTGGGTTTTTGTTAAATGCCAAAATTTGCAGTGTTGGCATTCAATACATTAACATAATTTATTGTTTGGGACTGCTTGTAATTTTGCTGCTTAGTATAATCCCATAATTTCATTGAAAGAATAAAATCCAATAGGAAAAGACAACGTAGTATGAACAAAGAACATTAATTTTATAGAACAACAAGAATACAAGTAGTTGGTTGAATGTATTGAATGAGTCATGTAACTCTTTGGGTTGTCAGAGTTCTTGGATAGGATATAAACTGTATTGTATATGTATGTGAGAATAGTAAGATGTGATTTCATGTGTATTTGTGTCAAAGAGTCAGTTAGTGTATGTGTATATAGTAGTAATGTGGATAAAGGAGATTGATAGAATTTAGTTCTTATTGTGGATAGTGGCACTGTAATCTGAGGCAGTCTCTTTAAATTTTGGTCAGTGCTGTTGATTCGAGTGTTGCTATTGTGTGGGAATGGGTTCTTGAATATCAGCAGCTAGAGTGACATGGACCTTGGTGGCATTTCCAACAGGGCCTCAGACTCAATATGGAGGCCTACATTAAGTGCTTTGAGGAGGTAGTGCTGCCCTGGATCAAGAGGGTGACTACTGGAAGACCCTATGTCTGGCAACAGGACTCTGCACCATGCCACACAAGCAGAAGAACCCAGTCATGGCTGCCAGACAATTTCTGTGACTACTCACCCCTTACATCTGACCACCTAATTTCTCAGACTGCAATGCCCTTGATTATTAATTTGTGGGGCACAGTTGAGCAAGAGATCAACAAAACTCCTTGTAAATACCAAAGATGAACTAAAGGCAAGGATTATGGCAGCATTCACCAATTTAAACAAGAAGGCCAGAAAAGATGCAGGAGATTCCAAAGTCGTCTAGAGGCTGTGGTTGAAGCCAATGGTGATTTTATTGAATAAATTTACTCTTTAGTATTTCAAGATATTTTTGTGTAATTTTGGTAAATATATCTGTTAAAATGAGATGTCAGTATTATTTTCATTTTTGTGTAATTTAGATAACAATTTATCCATTACACTCTGGATATAGATATCTATCTCTATTCATGTATATATATATATATATATATATATATATATATATATATATATATATTTTATTTCTATAAGTTTTCAATTTGTGTCTGATTATCGATATATGCATGAAAACTGTGTATTTATTCTTAGTATAAATTTTAGCTGCTATTTTACATTGAGCACTTTTATTACCACCAGCACTCATTGCATGTTATATTATATATTTATATTGATATTTATACAGGGTGTATCAAATCACTTTTACAAACTTTGGGGGCAGGTTCCTCACACCAAAACCAGGACAAAAATCCATATAAAGATATGTCTGCAAATTCTTTGTTTTTGAGCTATAAAGTTTTAAAAAAGTTTACAGTAAATGGTACTGTGTTGCCATGTAGACTAGGTTACATTTGTTAATCCTACCAGGTTGCCGTAGCCTATGTACTGTCCTCTGTTGATGTATATGTCAAAGTATGGCTCTGGATTTGGTACAAAGACTTCCTCGTTGTTTTTTGTTGTCTATTCCCCCACAAGTTATGTCATCAATCATAAATCCTATGCTTTTAATCCTGTAGCTTGTTTTAATGTTGCCTCCCACTTAGGCTGTGTTACCCATGTTGTTAGATGATATGGTATGATATAATTGTCGGACATTATGTTTCCTTTGCAAAAATGGCCTACGTTATGCATTCCTGATTTGTCTTCAAAAAGTTTTTGAAAATAGCCTGTCATGTTGTTCATGTTAGTTGTTTTAACCAAATTTTGAAATCTTCTTTTAAATACGTATACTACAGCAGTGTTTTTGGTTTCAGTTGGTAGTGTTTTTCTTATTACCTCTGCCAACCAGCCTGTACCCCTACCTCCCTCCCCTCTCTTTGTCATTTGTGTACATTTGTGGCTAGTCTGCCTTCAACATTTAATGTGTGCATGATATTTATATTGTGAACAGGTTGATATTTTTACATAGTCGTGTGAATGATACTGGGCATGAGGCTGTATGGCTCTATCAGGGTGGGTTTTCCTTTGTAAAGGCAGCTGAGTCAATCAACCTTTGCTGCTATTTATTTTCTCGTTGCTGAGACAGGATCCATGGTACCACAAACTATGGATCAAGGAAGACCGAGATCTGCTTGTATACTTGACCATGAAGAACATATTCTACAGGCTGTCAGGTATCAGCACACGTCAAGTGGCCCTAGCATGTCGTACATCTCATTGTACTGTGTGGAGGGGGCTTCATTTATCTCTTTATCTGTCTTTTCATCTATCTCAATCTCTTCAAACCTATCTCAATCTGTTCATACCTATTGATCTATTCATATATCTATTTATGTATCTATCAGAATCTCTTCAGATCTATGTTTATTCATATCTATCTCAGTTTACATATCTATCTATCTATCTATCAGAATCTCTTCAGATCTATGTTTATTCATATCTATCTCAGTTTGCATATCTATCTATCTATCTATCAGAATCTCTTCAGATCTATGTTTATTCATATCTATCTCAGTTTGCATATCTATCTATCTATCTATCTATCTATCTATCTATCTATCTCAGTGTATTTATAACTATTCAACAAATCTTGTCCATCATAAAACTGTCTTGGATTTTTAAAAAAGTTATTTTTAAGCAAAGAAATATTAAAATTGTTTTAATTGAAATTATAACTGCTGGCAACATATCAGTTAGGGATTCTACTTTATGTCAGTTTGTCAGATTCTATAAATTAGACAAATTTTTTAATGTGTGATGTTATTGAGAAATTTTCCAAGACATCAATTTTTGGCCCAAATTTTTCAAAATAAACCAGAATGGAAAAGGTTATTTTTAGAATTTTCTAAATGTTCATTTAAAGATACATGAGAAAATGGAACAGAATTTAAAAAAATTAAATAATATAAAATTTAACAGCAGCTAAAAATAGATCTTTTTGTAAGATTTAATCCATAGCTTCTTTTAAATTGATATTGTTGTGTTGGCCATTGGGATTTCAGATTTTATAAGCATGTTTTTATATTTCGGAAATAGATACATACAATTATTACAGCAAGTCCTGAAGAGTATAACATCATATTGTTATTTTTTTTTTTTTTTTCACAACACAATTTTATAAGATATCAAGGAACATTATCTTCTTTGGATTTAACAGATCACCATTTATAAAGTAAATTATTATTAAAGACCATCACCAACCATGTAATTGAAGTTTTTAATATATGTGTTTAATATCCCAAGACAATCCATCGCAAAAGACACTGGAAAAATTATTGGTTCTTTGTGCCACTCTAGGAAGTACCTGACTCCTCCTGGCATGCTCTGTCTTTACAAGAGCCAGGTCAGACCAAAAATGGAATATTGCTGACCTACCTGGAATGGAGCTGCTCAATCCCCTCTTTTCAGAGATCAAAAGAATTTACATGGCCTTGTGAGTGATGAATTTTCCAACCTACAGTCCCTTTCCCACAGATGAAACAATGCAAACCTATTACTACTCTGTTGCTATTTCTATAGTAAATATTCTGATGAGCTACATTCATTAATTCCACCTGTTCAAACCTTTACAACCAGGACTCGCCTTGCAACATACACAGAGTCAAATCATCCCTGTTCTCTTCGTATTCCATTGGTAAGAAGGAAGTTCCACCCAGACAGCTTGTTCCTGAGAGCCATTACTTTATGGAACCTGAAAGGATTCTTCCCTGATCATTATAATCTTAACCTCTTCAAGTCAAACGTCAACTGTTGTCTATCCTACATATCCTCAACATCAGCACTTAATTCCTCCTCATACAACAACCTCATTCAGTAACCCTATACCTTGAGTGGTTCTTGGGCCTTGTATAGTATTTAATTAAAAAAAAATTCAACATGCTTCAATAATTTAACCAAACTTTTGTTAATTTTGAATTAAGTTTTATAAGCCTGATTTGCAAGGATAAATCTTTCAGCCACCAGTCTAATAATCTAACCACTACGCTATCACCTGATTGATTGTATGCCAATGACAAAAGATGATGATACACTTGCTGCTGGTCTAACAAGATACTTATTGCTTCAGGTACACACTTATAAAATATCCACTTACAATTGGCCAAGTATTTATTTTAGGTTCTTATGTCAACATCACAAACTCTGTTAATGACGAAACAACACTTACTATCTTAAAAAAAACAAGAAAAATGGAAAGAAAGAAGTACTGAGAACAGACCTAAAACTTGTGAAGTTAAAAAGGCTTTTCAGATTGTAAAGCTCACCTGTACACAAAAGAGAAAATCTTATTCATGGTGTGAATAAATTTATTGGCAAGATGCTTTAAATTAATCATGGCTACTTCTGATATTGAAGCATTTTAAAATGGATTAATTTACATGTTCAAACACTATTTCCATAGAAACTGTTCTGTCAAGCTACATTCATTAGTTTCACCAGTTCAGACCTTTACAGCTACAACTCGCCATGTCACATACAAAGAGTTGAATTCTCCTCATTCCCTTTGTATTCCATTTGTAAGGAGGAAGTTACACTAGAGAGCCTCTACCTAAAAACCAGTGCATTGTGGAACAAAAAACCTTACAATCTTAAACTCTTCAAGTTTAGGGTCAGTTGTTATATATCCTCCTTAACCTCATAAACTTCACTATTTACCACATTTTCTTTCATTCACATCACATCATAACTATTTTAAGAATAACACTAACTTGAGTGACTCTCGGGCCTTGTATTACATGAATTTTACCATTAAAAATCTATATTTCTGAGGAATTATTTGATATCTGTCTATATTTCTGAGATGAGGTATTGTAATTATTTACATTGTTTGGACTGTAGACCTCATTTTTATTGTCATGTTCATGATGTTTCAGCCATTGTATGCTCTGGCCTTCTTCAGGTGTTTGGAATTTTGAACTGAACCTTTTATTTCGTCCTCTGGAGTAGATTGTTCTAGTTCCATGTGCCATTCCTCTTCCAGATGTCTCAATTATCTCACTTTAACTCAAACTCTCACCACTGCTGTAGCTAGGTATTGAACTAACAACTCTTTGGACCAAGTCACTGGATCCAACCAACCTTGAGGACACATGATCCAACACGATCCAACCAATGCCATATGTCCTTGAGGAAAAAGCGTTGGTTGGATCCAGTAAAATGTCACAGAGGTCACAGGAAATGCTAAGACAGACACTTCCATCATAAAAGATGTTAGACAAAAAAAAAAAAAAAACGAAACAAAAAATATTTTGATCAATGCATTTATACAGGGACATATTTGATGGTTTGACCTGGAGAGGGATGGTCTCTACAAAGTTTATTTAACCAAGATATGCTACACATGAATGAATATCTCTCTGGCTTTCAATCCAAATATATAAAGTGAACCTGGTCAGATGATCAGTTGAACAGTGACACTATGATCCCACCTGATCATGGAACAAATAATGATTGTTGTAAAGCTACATTGGATACACCTGATGGCTTAGTGAAAAGTTGAATCCAACAGAAATAATCAACCAACTCAGCTTAGAAAACAACAAAGGAGGAGGGGAAGTAATGTCTTCCATGCAGAAAAGAACCTAAAATCTTTCCATCTCGGAATAACAATCTACTTTGTACAAAAGAAATAGTAAAAACATCAGCAATTATTGCCCTATCACATTTTTATTGAACATCTATGAATTATTCTTGGAATTACTTTCAAACAGAACAATAACTACCATTGATAAAAAAAACTGGTTATGTGAACAGGCTGGTTTTAGGAGTGGCTACTCAACAACAGAACATTTACAAATAATCTAGATCAACTGATCAGAAAAAAAATATATCAAACCACTTTGTTTGACTATGAAAAGGCATTTGTCTCAGTAGAACACACAACAACGTTTAACTTAATACAAGTGCAGAGTATTAAGCAAAACTATATAAAAATTATTGAAAATATATACAATAATATTACTACTGCAAGATTACAATTACAGAAATACAGATAAAATATTTAAAAAAGAAGGGAGGTAAAGATATAATTTCACCTGTTTTTTGTTTTACACTAATCAAGGCGATAATGCCACTAAGATGCAAGGGCTTACTGGAAGTGAAAGAGTGTTATAATGCTTGTATAAGCTCGTAGTTCTGGTTAATACTATTGCAAGGAAAACTGTAACAAAAGATTAGTGAAGAAAAGGTTTAATCACATGAGGGACATGGATTAATAATACAATAGTGGATACTGCAGTTCAGTACGACAATACATACAACTCAACACTACACTTTGCGACTCACTTTGCACTCATGTACCTATGAGCAGACATCCTATTCATAGTTCAAGTTCAGTATGACAATGGATAAGTCAATGTTCAACAATCAGTGTCAAGAAGGTAGGACCATCTTTCTATACAACAAAAAGAATGCAAAGAATTTAGTGGGGAGAAAGGACAATAAAAGAACAGATTTCAGGAAGACTGTTATACTAGAACATACCTATTCTATTGTTAATAGACTCTCCCACATATAACAAGTAGTAGTAGCAGTTGCCAGTGAGCTCAGTGAGTTGGTCAGTCAGTCGATGTCGGACATTAAAGTATCAACCACCACAACTAGATTGCTGTGTCATTAACTATTATATCAAGTTCCTAACGTTTTGTATGTCGAACCTATTTTAGGACCAACTTAATGAAATACAAGCCTCCACTGTGAAACTACTCTACAACAAAGACAAAAGATGGCAATAATGCCACTAAGGTGCAAGGGGTTACTGGGAGTGAAAGATAATGAGAAGACTATAGTGAAGAGAAAGGAAATTAAAACAGGTTTCAGAAAGAAGTTGGCAACTGAAATTAGATTTAAAATTTTGAAGATTGTAGGTGGCAGGAAAGCAAGAAACCAGAAGAGATTTCCACAGGTGAGAAGTGCGACAAAAGAAGCTATTAGAATAAAACTTATGGTTACATCTAGCTAGTTCAACAGTAAAACAGTGAGACCTAATTGCCAATCTACTAATATGACTAAGTTCATGCAGTTGACGCACCAAGAGGAAAGCACATCAGAACAATTACCATGAAAATTTTTATAGAAAAGTCAGAAGGAAGCCATGTCGCAGCAGTGGGAAAGCGACTGAAGACAAGATGCCAGGTCAGGTTCGATAACTTTGCAAACTCTTCTTTGGATTTTGGCAAGAATCTCAAGATATACAGCCAAGACACCAGACCAGATATGGCAGCAATATTCAATGCATGGACAAATAGTAGATTTATAAATGTGTAAGATGGCTTCTGACAAGAAAATTTTTCCTAGCAGTAGACTCATCAATTGATTCAATATATTCATTCCATTTCACGTCAGTGGAAAACATGAGCACAAGAAGGAGCAAAGAGTTACTCTTCTGGAGGTTAGCATCAGCCATAGGGATGGAAAACAATAAAGGTTCTCCTACAGTGATTAAAAGATAGCAGTTTTATTTGTAGCAGACCTTGAAAGTATCTTCCAGAAAATGAACGGGAGCAAACATAAAGGATGAATAGTTAATTCTCTTATATATTGCTGACAGCACTTTGTTAAAATCAGAATTATTGAAAGAATTATAAAAATGCTAAATAAATAATATAAGGAAAATCTCAGTGAAGGTTTTAAAATAAACAGGATGAAAACAAAATGTTCAGGTGCAACATTCCAAAAGATTATAAAAAAATGTAGAGTCTTTTAAAATAAATTTTACCAATACAAGGTTCAAGAACCACTCAAGGTAGAGTTTTTGCAGTTAAAATATCAATAATGAGTGAGGTATGTGTGATGAATGAAACAGAAAGTTATAGAAAGCAAAAACTATGAGTATAATTAATTGATCCTTGAAGGTTTTATACTGAAATTTACCTAAAAGGCTCGAGAACCACTCAAAGTAGAGAGCTACAGTCAGAATAATAACGATGAATGAGGTGAAGGATATGAATGAAAGAGGAAGTGGTAAGAAGTGAATATAATGATTTACCCTTAATTTGAAAAGGTCAAGATTATAATATTCAGGGAACACCCTTCAGATTTCTTGCTTCCCTTCCGCTTACAATTTTTTCACCACCATGACATCTTTAATACAAATATTCTCATGGCAATTGTTCTGATGAGCTTTCATCTTTGATATCTTGACTGCATGAATTCAAATGTGCTACTAGTTTGACGACTAGGTCTCACAGTTTTATTGCGTGACTAGCTAGATGCAAACATATGTACTATTCTAATTTCTTTTCTCACAGTTCTCACTTGTAGAAATCCTTTCTGATTTCTTGCTTTTCTGCCACATACAATTTTCAAAAATTTAAATGCAATGCCAATTGCCATTTTCTGTTTTTCTAAGTTGTGTTCATTTATTATCCTTTCCTCACTAAAGTCTTCTCATTCTCTTTCACTCCCAGTAGCCCTTTGCATCTTAGTGGCATTATCACCATCTTCTGTCTTCCTGAAACCTGTTCATTTATTATCCTTTCTCCTCACTAAAGTCTTCTCATTCTCTTTCACTCTCTGTAACCCACTGCATCTTAGTAGCATTAATTACCTTACAGGATGAAGTGATTTTTAAAAAAAGCATCCAAGCAGGTGTCTGTTCCACAAAGTGACAGTCTTTGAGAAAATATCTAAATGGATTTTTGTCCTTACCTTTGGAATACAGTGGAAATGAGGGTGATTTGATTCCGTGGAAGTAATAAGGTATGTCCTAGTTGTAATGGTCTGAACTCATAGAACTAAAGATTGGAGCTAACCTGAGAATTTAGAAATTAGTAGTAGAATGTATAATGCCAGTTATGACTTACAAGTCCAAATCATGAAAATAATAAAACTGTTTGAAAACAAATTAAAAAAAGCAATAAAGTCAATGAAAATTGTACTAAGAGGTTAAACTGGATGAGAGAAATGACCAAAACAGAATATATAGAAATGATTAAATAACTAAAATGGAGGTGGGGGTGGAATATATAGCAAGAAGTGATCATAACTGATGGAGCTTACCCAGCATTATGGGTGATGAATTATTTTCAACCCTACAGCCACTTAAATGAAAATTTTTAAGGATCAAAATTGACTCAGAGGCAAGAAGTTGGAAGAGAGTTCGACAAGCAAGAAGTGCGATAAAAGAAACTATTAGCATAGAACTAACATTTACATCTAGCAGCCATTTCAACTGTAAAATGATGAGACCTAACTGCCAATCTAGTACTATGCTTAAATTCATAAAGTATAGGTACCATGGAGGAAAGTTCATCAGAACAATTGCCTTGTAAATATTTATAGAAAAGGCAAAAGGAAGCTACATTACAGTGGTGGGTAAATGACTGAAGGCAAGATGGCAGGTCAGGACCAATAACATTGCAAATTCTTCTTTGTATTTTATCAATAATCTCTAAATATATAGCTGGAACACCAGATCAGATTAACAGCAATATTCAACTACTTAAATTTCTTTGCATACACAAAATGTTTGAATATACAGATATAAATATATTTGGATCTTTGAAAAGTAAGGTAAATTATTTCATGATACATAGGAAATATTGAAAATATGGATTAAATCTAACAGAATGATTGAATAAGGAACAAGAAAAAAAAAAGAAATCTTTATGAATTTGTAATTTATAAATGTAATATAAAAAAAGATATAAGAGGGTGGGCTGAAAAGTTCATAGGTTGACTATGAAGGAGTGATGCTAGGGCTGTGAAATCTTGCATGCATTACATTCAACTCTTCTTACTAATAATTGCATTGTTTTTTTCCGGGGACGAGGTGGGCTGAAAAGTTCATAGGCTGACTATGAAGGAGTGATGCTAGGGCTGTGAAATCTTGCATGCATTACATTCAACTCTTCTTACTAATAACTGCATTGTTTTTTTCCGGGGACGAGGTGGGCTGAAAAGTTCATAGGCTGACTATGAAGGAGTGATGCTAGGGCTGAGAAATCTTGCATGCATTACATTCAACTCTTCTTACTAATAATTGCATTGTTTTTTTCCGGGGACGAGGTGGGCTGAAAAGTTCATAGGCTGACTATGAAGCAGTGATGCTAGGACTGTGAAATCTTGCATGCATTACATTCAACTCTTCTTACTAATAATTGCATTGTTTTTTTCCGGGGACGAGGTGGGCTGAAAAGTTCATAGGCTGACTATGAAGCAGTGATGCTAGGGCTGTGAAATCTTGCAGGCATTACATTCAACTCTTCTTACTAATAATTGCATTGTTTTTTTCCGGGGACGAGGTGGGCTGAAAAGTTCATAGGCTGACTATGAAGCAGTGATGCTAGGGCTGTGAAATCTTGCAGGCATTACATTCAACTCTTCTTACTAATAATTGCATTGTTTTTTTCTGGGGACGAGGTGGGCTGAAAAGTTCATAGGTTGACTATGAAGGAGTGATGCTAGAGCTGTGAAATCTTGCAGGCATTACATTCAACTCTTCTTATTAATAATTGCATTGTTTTTTTGCCAGGGACGAAAGTGGGCTGAAAAGTTCATAGGCTGACTATGAAGGAGTGATGCTAGGACTGTGAAATCTTGCATGCATTACATTCAACTCTTCTTACTAATAACTGCATTGTTTTTTTCCGGGGACGAGGTGGGCTGAAAAGTTCATAGGCTGACTATGAAGCAGTGATGCTAGGGCTGTGAAATCTTGCAGGCATTACATTCAACTCTTCTTACTAATAATTGCATTGTTTTTTTCCTGGGACGAGGTGGGCTGAAAAGTTCATAGGCTGACTATGAAGGAGTGATGCTAGGGCTGTGAAATCTTGCATGCATTACATTCAACTCTTCTTACTAATAATTGCATTGTTTTTTTTTTCCGGGGACGAGGTGGGCTGAAAAGTTCATAGGCTGACTATGAAGGAGTGATGCTAGGACTGTGAAATCTTGCATGCATTACATTCAACTCTTCTTACTAATAATTGCATTGTTTTTTTTTTCCGGGGACGAGGTGGGCTGAAAAGTTCATAGGCTGACTATGAAGCAGTGATGCTAGGGCTGTGAAATCTTGCAGGCATTACATTTCAACTCTTCTTACTAATAATTGCATTGTTTTTTTTTTCGGGGACAAGTGGGGACGATGTGGGCTGAAAAGTTCATAGGCTGACTATGAAGGAGTGATGCTAGGGCTGTGAAATCTTGCAGGCATTACATTCAACTCTTCTTACTAATAACTGCATTGTTTTTTTCCGGGGACGAGGTGGGCTGAAAAGTTCATAGGCTGACTATGAAGGAGTGATGCTAGGACTGTGAAATCTTGCATACATTACATTCAACTCTTCTTACTAATAATTGCATTGTTTTTTTCCGGGGACGAGTTGGGCTGAAAAGTTCATAGGCTGACTATGAAGGAGTGATGCTAGGACTGTGAAATCTTGCATGCATTACATTCAACTCTTCTTACAAATAATTGCATTGTTTTTTTCCGGGGACAAAGTGGGCTGAAAAGTTCATAGGCTGACTATGAAGCAGTGATGCTAGGGCTGTGAAATCTTGCAGGCATTACATTCAACTCTTCTTACTAATAATTGCATTGTTTTTTTCCGGGGACGAGGTGGGCTGAAAAGTTCATAGGCTGACTATGAAGCAGTGATGCTAGAGCTGTGAAATCTTGCAGGCATTACATTCAACTCTTCTTACTAATAATTGCATTGTTTTTTTCCGGGGACGAGGTGGGCTGAAAAGTTCATAGGCTGACTATGAAGGAGTGATGCTAGGGCTGTGAAATCTTGCATGCATTACATTCAACTCTTCTTACTAATAATTGCATTGTTTTTTTCCGGGGACGAGGTGGGCTGAAAAGTTCATAGGCTGACTATGAAGCAGTGATGCTAGGGCTGTGAAATCTTGCAGGCATTACATTCAACTCTTCTTACTAATAATTGCATTGTTTTTACCGGGGACGAGGTGGGCTGAAAAGTTCATAGGCTGACTATGAAGCAGTGATGCTAGGGCTGTGAAATCTTGCATGCATTACATTCAACTCTTCTTACTAATAATTGCATTGTTTTTTTCCGGGGACGAGGTGGGCTGAAAAGTTCATAGGCTGACTATGAAGGAGTGATGCTAGGACTGTGAAATCTTGCATGCATTACATTCAACTCTTCTTACTAATAATTGCATTGTTTTTTCCGGGACGGTGGGCTTTTCCGGGGACGAGAGGAAAAAGTTCATGGGCTGACTATGAAGCAGTGATGCTAGGACTATGAAATCTTGCATGCATTACATTCAACTCTTCTTAAATAATTGCATTGTTTTTTTTCCGGGGACGAGGTGGGCTGAAAAAGTTCATAGGCTGACTATGAAGCAGTGATGCTAGGGCTGTGAAATCTTGCATGCATTACATTTCAACTCTTCTTACTAATAATTGCATTGTTTTTTTTCTGGGGACGAGGTGGGCTGAAAAAAGTTCATAGGCTGACTATGAAAGAAAGTGATGCTAGGGCTGTGAAATCTTTTATGCAGGCATTACATTCAACTCTTCTTACTAATAACTGCATTGTTTTTTCCAGGGACGAGGTGGGCTGAAAAGTTCATAGGCTGACTATGAAGGAGTGATGCTAGGACTGTGAAATCTTGCATGCATTACATTCAACTCTTCTTACTAATAATTGCATTGTTTTTTTCCGGGGACGAGGTGGGCTGAAAAGTTCATAGGCTGACTATGAAGGAGTGATGCTAGGACTGTGAAATCTTGCATGCATTACATTCAACTCTTCTTACTAATAATTGCATTGTTTTTTTCCGGGGACGAGGTGGGCTGAAAAGTTCATAGGCTGACTATGAAGCAGTGATGCTAGGGCTGTGAAATCTTGCAGGCATTAATACATTCAACTCTTCTTACTAATAATTGCATTGTTTTTTTCCGGGGACGAGTTGGGCTGAAAAGTTCATAGGCTGACTATGAAGGAGTGATGCTAGGACTGTGAAATCTTGCATGCATTACATTCAACTCTTCTTACTAATAATTGCATTGTTTTTTTCCGGGGACGAGGTGGGCTGAAAAAGTTCATAGGCTGACTATGAAGGAGTGATGCTAGGGCTGTGAAATCTTGCATGCATTACATTCAACTCTTCTTACTAATAATTGCATTGTTTTTTTCCGGGGACGAGGTGGGCTGAAAAGTTCATAGGCTGACTATGAAGCAGTGATGCTAGGGCTGTGAAATCTTGCATGCATTACATTCAACTCTTCTTACTAATAATTGCATTGTTTTTTTCCGGGGACGAGGGGCTGAAAAGTTCATAGGTGACTATGAAGGAGTGATGCTAGGGCTGTGAAATCTTGCATGCATTACATTCAACTCTTCTTACTAATAATTGCATTGTTTTTTTCCGGGGACGAGGTGGGCTGAAAAGTTCATAGGCTGACTATGAAGGAGTGATGCTAGGGCTGTGAAATCTTGCAATTACATTCAACTCTTCTTACTAATAATTGCATTGTTTTTTTCCGGGGACGAGGTGGGCTGAAAAGTTCATAGGCTGACTATGAAGGAGTGATGCTAGGGCTGTGAAATCTTGCATTTCAACTTACAATAATTCAACTCTTCTTACTAATAATTGCATTGTTTTTTTCTATGGGACGAGGTGGGCTTCTTAATAATTCATTTTTTTCAGGCATGAATGCTAGGGCTGTGAAATCTTGCATGCATTACATTCAACTCTTCTTACTAATAATTGCATTGTTTTTTTCCGGGGACGAGGTGGGCTGAAAAAAGTTCATAGGCTGACTATGAAGGAGTGATGCTAGGGCTGTGAAATCTTGCAGGCATTACATTCAACTCTTCTTACTAATAATTGCATTGTTTTTTTTTTTTCGGGGACGAGGTGGGCTGAAAAGTTCATAGGCTGACTATGAAGGAGTGATGCTAGGAATGTGAAATCTTGCAGGCATTACATTCAACTCTTCTTACTAATAATTGCATTGTTTTTTTTCAGGGACGAGGTGGGCTGAAAAGTTCATAGGCTGACTATGAAGGAGTGATGCTAGGGCTGTGAAATCTTGCAGGCATTACATTCAACTCTTCTTACTAATAATTGCATTGTTTTTTTCCCGGGGACGAGGTGGGCTGAAAAAGTTCATAGGCTGACTATGAAGGAGTGATGCTAGGGCTATGAAATCTTGCATGCATTACATTCAACTCTTCTTACTAATAATTGCATTGTTTTTTTCCGGGGACGAGGTGGGCTGAAAAGTTCATAGGCTGACTATGAAGGAGTGATGCTAGGGCTGTGAAATCTTGCAGGCATTACATTCAACTCTTCTTACTAATAATTGCATTGTTTTTTTCCGGGGACGAGGTGGGCTGAAAAGTTCATAGGCTGACTATGAAGGAGTGATGCTAGGGCTGTGAAATCTTGCATGCATTACATTCAACTCTTCTTACTAATAATTGCATTGTTTTTTTCCGGGGACGAGGTGGGCTGAAAAGTTCATAGGCTGACTATGAAGGAGTGATGCTAGGGCTGTGAAATCTTGCAGGCATTACATTCAACTCTTCTTACTAATAATTGCATTGTTTTTTTCCGGGGACGAGGGGGCTGAAAAGTTCATAGGCTGACTATGAAGGAGTGATGCTAGGGCTGTGAAATCTTGCAGGCATTACATTCAACTCTTCTTACTAATAATTGCATTGTTTTTTTTTGAAAAGTTCATAGGCTGACTATGAAGCAGTGATGCTAGGGCTGTGAAATCTTGCAGGCATTAATTCAACTCTTCTTACTAATAATTGCATTGTTTTTTTCCAGGACGAGGTGGGCTGAAAAGTTCATAGGCTGACTATGAAGGAGTGATGCTAGGACTGTGAAATCTTGCATGCATTACATTCAACTCTTCTTACTAATAATTGCATTGTTTTTTTTTTTCCGGGGACGAGGTGGGCTGAAAAGTTCATAGGCTGACTATGAAGGAGTGATGCTAGGGCTGTGAAATCTTGCATGCATTACATTCAACTCTTCTTATTAATAATTGCATTGTTTTTTCCAGGGATATGGGTGGGCTGAAAAGTTCATAGGCTGACTATGAATGATGCTAGGGCTGTGAAAATCTTGCATGCATTACATTCAACTCTTCTTACTAATAATTGCATTGTTTTTTCCAGGGACGAGGTGGGCTGAAAAGTTCATAGGCTGACTATGAAGGAGTGATGCTAGGACTGTGAAATCTTGCATGCATTACATTCAACTCTTCTTACTAATAATTGCATTGTTTTTTTCCAGGGGACGAGGTGGGCTGAAAAGTTCATAGGCTGACTATGAAGGAGTGATGCTAGGGCTGTGAAATCTTGCATGCATTACATTCAACTCTTCTTACTAATAATTGCATTGTTTTTTTCCGGGGACGAGGTGGGCTGAAAAGTTCATAGGCTGACTATGAAGGCTGAGTGATGCTAGGGCTGTGAAATCTTGCATGCATTATATTCAACTCTTCTTACTAATAATTGCATTGTTTTTTCCCCAGGACGAGGTGGGCTGAAAAGTTCATAGGCTGACTATGAAGGAGTGATGCTAGGGCTTTTTTTCCGGGGACGAAATCTTGCATGGCATTAGGGCTGTGAAATCTTGCAGGCATTACATTCAACTCTTTACTAATAATTGCATTGTTTTTTTCCGGGGACGAGGTGGGCTGAAAAGTTCATAGGCTGACTATGAAGGAGTGATGCTAGGACTGTGAAATCTTGCATGCATTACATTCAACTCTTCTTACTAATAATTGCATTGTTTTTTTCCGGGGACGAGGTGGGCTGAAAAGTTCATAGGCTGACTATGAAGGAGTGATGCTAGGGCTGTGAAATCTTGCAGGCATTACATTCAACTCTTCTTACTAATAACTGCATTGTTTTTTTTCCGGGGACGAGGGTGGGCTGAAAAGTTCATAGGCTGACTATGAAGGAGTGATGCTAGGGCTGTGAAATCTTGCAGGCATTAATTTTAACTCTTCTTACTAATAATTGCATTGTTTTTTCCGGGGACGAGGTGGGCTGAAAAAGTTCATAGGCTGACTATGAAGGAGTGATGCTAGGACTGTGAAATCTTGCATGCATTACATTCAACTCTTCTTACTAATAATTGCATTGTTTTTTCCGGGGACGAGGTGGGCTGAAAAGTTCATAGGCTGACTATGAAGGAGTGATGCTAGGGCTGTGAAATCTTGCAGGCATTACATTCAACTCTTCTTACTAATAATTGCATTGTTTTTTCCGGGGACGAGGTGGGCTGAAAAGTTCATAGGCTGACTATGAAGGAGTGATGCTAGGGCTTTCTTGCATGCATTACATTTCAACTCTTCTTACTAATAATTGCATTGTTTTTTTTCCGGGGACGAGGTGGGCTGAAAAGTTCATAGGCTGACTATGAAGGAGTGATGCTAGGGCTGTGAAATCTTGCATTGGCATTACATTCAACTCTTCTTACTAATAATTGCATTGTTTTTTTTCCGGGGACGAGGTGGGCTGAAAAGTTCATAGGCTGACTATGAAGGAGTGATGCTAGGGCTGTGAAATCTTGCATGCATTACATTCAACTCTTCTTACTAATAATTGCATTGTTTTTTTCCGGGACGAGGTGGGCTGAAAAGTTCATAGGCTGACTATGAAGGAGTGATGCTAGGGCTGTAAGAAAGTTCATGAATGAAGCAGTGATGCTAACTCTTACATTCCAACTCTTCTTAAATAATTGCAATCTTGCATGCATTACATTCAACTCTTCTTACTAATAATTGCATTGTTTTTTCCCGGGGACGAGGGAGCTGGGCTGAAAAGTTCATAGGCTGACTATGAAGGAGTGATGCTAGGGCTGTGAAATCTTGCATGCATTACATTCAACTCTTCTTACTAATAATTGCATTGTTTTTTCCGAGGGGGCTGAAAAGTTCATAGGCTGACTATGAAGGAGTGATGCTAGGGCTGTGAAATTACATTCAACTCTTCTTACTAATAATTGCATTGTTTTTTCCGACGAGGGGTGAAAAGTTCATAGGGCTGACTATGAAGGGGACTGTGAAATCTTTTAGGCATTACATTCAACTCTTCTTACTAATAATTGCATTGTTTTTTTCCAGGGACGAGGGTGGGCTGAAAAGTTCATAGGCTGACTATGAAGGAGTGATGCTAGGGCTGTGAAATCTTTTATGCATTATTCAACTCTTCTTACTAATAATTGCATTGTTTTTTTTTTAGGACGAGGGTTCATTGAAAAGTTCATAGGCTGACTATGAAGGAGTGATGCTAGGGCTGTGAAATCTTGCAGGCATTACATTCAACTCTTCTTACTAATAATTGCATTGTTTTTTTCCCAGGACGAGGTGGGCTGAAAAGTTCATAGGCTGACTATGAAGGAGTGATGCTAGGGCTGTGAAATCTTGCAGGCATTACATTCAACTCTTCTTACTAATAATTGCATTGTTTTTTTCCGGGGACGAGGTGGGCTGAAAAAGTTCATAGGCTGACTATGAAGCAGTGATGCTAGGGCTGTGAAATCTTGCATGCATTACATTCAACTCTTCTTACTAATAATTGCATTGTTTTTTTTTCCGAGGTGGGCTGAAAAGTTCATAGGCTGACTATGAAGGAGTGATGCTAGGACTGTGAAATCTTGCATGCATTACATTCAACTCTTCTTACTAATAAATTGTTTTTTTCCGGGGACGAGGTGGGCTGAAAAGTTCATAGGCTGACTATGAAGGAGTGATGCTAGTGTGAAATCTTGCATGCATTACATTCAACTCTTCTTACTAATAATTGCATTGTTTTTTTCCGGGGACGAGGTGGGCTGAAAAGTTCATAGGCTGACTATGAAGGAGTGATGCTAGGGCTGTTCTTAAATCTTGCATGCATTACATTCAACTCTTCTCTTCTTACTAATAATTGCATTGTTTTTTTTTCCGGGGACGAGGTGGGCTGAAAAGTTCATAGGCTGACTATGAAGGAGTGATGCTAGGGCTGTGAAATCTTGCATGCATTACATTCAACTCTTCTTACTAATAATTGCATTGTTTTTTGAAAAGTTCATAGGGACTATGAAGGAGTGATGCTAGCTTGAAAAACTCTTCTTACTATAATTGCATTGTTTTTTTTCCGGGGACGAGGTGGGCTGAAAAGTTCATGACTATGAAGGAGTGATGCTAGGGCTGTGAAATCTTGCAGGCATTACATTCAACTCTTCTTACTAATAATTGCATTGTTTTTTTCCGGGGACGAGGTGGGCTGAAAAGTTCATAGGCTGACTATGAAGGAGTGATGCTAGGGCTGTGAAATCTTGCATGCATTACATTCAACTCTTCTTACTAATAATTGCATTGTTTTTTTCCGGGGACGAGGTGGGCTGAAAAGTTCATAGGCTGACTATGAAGGAGTGATGCTAGGACTGTGAAATCTTGCATGCATTACATTCAACTCTTCTTACTAATAATTGCATTGTTTTTTTCCGGGGACGAGGTGGGCTGAAAAGTTCATAGGCTGACTATGAAGCAGTGATGCTAGGGCTGTGAAATCTTGCAGGCATTACATTCAACTCTTCTTACTAATAATTGCATTGTTTTTTTCAGGGGACGAGGTGGGCTGAAAAGTTCATAGGCTGACTATGAAGGAGTGATGCTAGGACTGTGAAATCTTTATGCATTACATTCAACTCTTCTTACTAATAATTGCATTGTTTTTTCCGGGGGACGAGGTGGGCTGAAAAGTTCATAGGCTGACTATGAAGGAGTGATGCTAGGGCTGTGAAATCTTTTATGCATTACATTCAACTCTTCTTACTAATAATTGCATTGTTTTTTCCAGGGACGAGGTGGGCTGAAAAGTTCATAGGCTGACTATGAAGGAGTGATGCTAGGGCTGTGAAATCTTTTTAGGCATTACATTCAACTCTTCTTACTAATAATTGCATTTTTTTTCCAGGGACGAGGTGGGCTGAAAAAGTTCATAGGCTGACTATGAAGGAGTGATGCTAGAGCCGTGAAATCTTTTTATGCATTAATTTCAACTCTTCTTACTAATAACTGCATTGTTTTTTTCCGGGGACGAGGTGGGCTGAAAAGTTCATAGGCTGACTATGAAGGAGTGATGCTAGGGCTGTGAAATCTTTTATGCATTACATTCAACTCTTCTTACTAATAATTGCATTGTTTTTTTTCCAGGACGAGGTGGGCTGAAAAAGTTCATAGGCTGACTATGAAGGAGTGATGCTAGGAAATCTGTGAAATCTTTTATTAATGCATTATTTTCAACTCTTCTTACTAATAATTGCATTGTTTTTTTTTCCAGGGACGAGGTGGGCTGAAAACTTCATAGGCTGACTATGAAGGAGTGATGCTAGGGCTGCTTTTAGGCATTACATTCAACTCTTCTTACTAATAATTGCATTGTTTTTTTCCAGGGACGAAAAAGTTCATAGGCTGACTATGAAGGAGTGATGCTAGGGCTGTGAAATCTTGCAATTACATTCAACTCTTCTTACTAATAATTGCATTGTTTTTTCCAGGGACGAGGTGGGCTGAAAAGTTCATAGGCTGACTATGAAGGAGTGATGCTAGAGCTGTGAAATCTTTTTATGCATTACATTCAACTCTTCTTATTAATAATTGCAGTGTTTTTTTCCGGGGACGGTTGGGCTGAAAAGTTCATAGGCTGACTATGAAGGAGTGATGCTAGGGCTGTGTGAAATCTTTTATGCATTACATTCAACTCTTCTTACTAATAATTGCTTGTTTTTTCCGGGGACTTAAAAGTTAATAACTTGCATTGTTTTTTCCAGGGGACGAGGTGGGCTGAAAAGTTCATAGGCTGACTATGAAGGAGTGATGCTAGGGCTGTGAAATCTTTTATGCATTACATTCAACTCTTCTTATTAATAACTGCATTGTTTTTTTCCAGGGACGAGGTGGGCTGAAAAGTTCATAGGCTGACTATGAAGGAGTGATGCTAGGACTGTGAAATCTTTTATGCATTAATTCAACTCTTCTTACTAATAATTGCATTGTTTTTTCCAGGGACGAGGTGGGCTGAAAAGTTCATAGGCTGACTATGAAGGAGTGATGCTAGAGCTGTGAAATCTTTTTATGCATTACATTTCAACTCTTCTTACTAATAATGCATTGTTTTTTTCCAGGGGACGAGGGTGGGCTGAAAAGTTCATAGGCTGACTATGAAGGAGTGATGCTAGGGCTGTGAAAATTATTCAACTCTTCTTATTAATAACTGCATTGTTTTTTTCCAGGGACGATATGGGTTGGCTGAAAAGTTCAACTATGAAGGAGTGATGCTAGAGCCGTGAAATCTTTTATGCATTAATTTCAATTTCTTATTAATAATTGTTTTTTTTCCAGGGACGAGGTGGGCTGAAAAGTTCATAGGCTGACTATGAAGGAGTGATGCTAGGGCTGTGAAATCTTTTATGCATTACATTCAACTCTTCTTACTAATAATTGCATTGTTTTTTTCCGGGGACGAGGGTTGCTGAAAAGTTCATAGGCTGACTATGAAGGAGTGATGCTAGGACTGTGAAATCTTTTATGCATTACATTCAACTCTTCTTACTAATAATTGCATTGTTTTTTTTCCAGGGGGACGAGGTGGGCTGAAAAGTTCATAGGCTGACTATGAAGGAGTGATGCTAGAGCTGTGAAATCTTTTATGCATTAATTTCAACTCTTCTTATTAATAACTGCAGTGTTTTTTCCAGGGAATTTCATAGGCAGGGGGTTTTTTTCCAGGTGGGCTGAAAATGCTTCATAGGCTGACTATGAAGGAGTGATGCTAGAGCTGTGAAATCTTTGCAGGCATTAATTTCAACTCTTCTTACTAATAATTGCATTGTTTTTTTCCAGGGACGAGGTTGGCTGAAAAGTTCATAGGCTGACTATGAAGGAGTGATGCTAGGGCTGTGAAATCTTTTAGGCATTACATTCAACTCTTCTTACTAATAACTGCATTGTTTTTTTCCAGGGACGATTTGGGCTGAAAAAGTTCATAGGCTGACTATGAAGGAGTGATGCTAGGACTGTGAAATCTTTTATGCATTAATTCAACTCTTCTTACTAATAATTGCATTGTTTTTCCAAAAGTTCATAGGCTGACTATGAAGGAGTGATGTAGGGCTGAAATCTTTAGTTCATAGGCTTCTTACTATGAAGGAGTGATGCTAGGTTGGCTGTGAAATCTTGCATGCATTAAATCTTCAACTCTTCTTACTAATAATTGCATTGTTTTTTTCCAGGGACGAGGGTTGCTGAAAAGTTCATAGGCTGACTATGAAGGAGTGATGCTAGAACTGTGAAATCTTTTTATGCATTAATTTCAACTCTTCTTATTAATAATTGCATTGTTTTTTCCAGGGACGAGGTTGGCTGAAAAGTTCATAGGCTGACTATGAAGGAGTGATGCTAGGGCTGTGAAATCTTTTATGCATTAATTTCAACTCTTCTTACTAATAATTGCATTGTTTTTTTCCAGGGACGAGGTTGGCTGAAAAGTTCATAGGCTGACTATGAAGGAGTATGCTAGAGCTGTGAAATCTTTTATGCATTAATTTCAACTCTTCTTATTAATAATTGCATTGTTTTTTTCCAGGTATACGAGGTTGGCTGAAAAGTTCATAGGCTGACTATGAAGGAGTGATGCTAGGAGCTGTGAAATCTTTTATGCATTACATTCAACTCTTCTTAATAATAATTGCATTGTTTTTTTCCAGGGGATATGGGTGGGCTGAAAAACTTCATAGGCTGACTATGAAGGAGTGATGCTAGGGCTGTGAAATCTTTTTATGCATTAATTTCAACTCTTCTTACTAATAATTGCATTGTTTTTTTCCAGGGGACGAGGTTGGCTGAAAAAGTTCATAGGCTGACTATGAAGGAGTGATGCTAGGACCGTGAAATCTTTTATGCATTAATTTCAACTCTTCTTATTAATAATTGCATTGTTTTTTCCAGGGGACGAGGTGGGCTGAAAAGTTCATAGGCTGACTATGAAGGAGTGATGCTAGGACTTTAAAATCTTTTAGGCATTACATTCATTAATTTCAACTCTTCTTATTAATAATTGCATTGTTTTTTTCCAGGGATTGTTTTTCCAAGAAAGTGGGCTGAAAAGTTCATAGGCTGACTATGAAGGAGTGATGCTAGAGCTGTGAAATCTTTTATGCATTAATTTCAACTCTTCTTATTAATAACTGCATTGTTTTTTTTCCAGGGACGAGGTTGGCTGAAAAGTTCATAGGCTGACTATGAAGGAGTGATGCTAGAGCCGTGAAATCTTTTAGGCATTAATTTCAACTCTTCTTACTAATAATTGCATTGTTTTTTCCAGGGACGAGGTTGGCTGAAAAGTTCATAGGCTGACTATGAAGGAGTGATGCTAGGGCTGTGAAATCTTTTTATGCATTAATTTCAACTCTTCTTACTAATAATTGCATTGTTTTTTTCCAGGGACGAGGTGGGCTGAAAAGTTCATAGGCTGACTATGAAGGAGTGATGCTAGGGCTGTGAAATCTTTTATGCATTAATTTCAACTCTTCTTACTAATAATTGCATTGTTTTTTCCAGGGGATATGGTGGGCTGAAAAGTTCATAGGCTGACTATGAAGGAGTGATGCTAGGGCTGTGAAATCTTTTAGGCATTACATTTCAACTCTTCTTACTAATAACTGCATTGTTTTTTTTCCAGGGACGATGGGTGGGCTGAAAAGTTCATAGGCTGACTATGAAGGAGTGATGCTAGGGCTGTGAAATCTTTTATGCATTAATTTCAACTCTTCTTACTAATAATTGCATTGTTTTTTTCCAGGGACGAGGGTTGGCTGAAAAGTTCATAGGCTGACTATGAAGGAGTGATGCTAGAGCCGTGAAATCTTTTATGCATTAATTTCAACTCTTCTTACTAATAACTGCATTGTTTTTTCCAGGGGACGAGGTGGGCTGAAAAGTTCATAGGCTGACTATGAAGGATGCTGGATGCTTTTTATGCATTAATTGAAATCTTTTATGGCATTATAGGCATTCAACTCTTCTTAAATCTAATAATTGCATTGTTTTTTTTCCAGGGACGAGGTTGGCTGAAAAGTTCATAGGCTGACTATGAAGGAGTGATGCTAGGGCCGTGAAATCTTTTATGCATTAATTTCAACTCTTCTTATTAATAATTGCATTGTTTTTTTCCAGGGGACGGGTTGGGCTGAAAAGTTCATAGGCTGACTATGAAGGAGTGATGCTAGGGCTGTGAAATCTTTTATGCATTAATTTCAACTCTTCTTACTAATAATTGCATTGTTTTTTTCCAGGGGACGGGTTGGCTGAAAAGTTCATAGGCTGACTATGAAGGAGTGATGCTAGAGCTGTGAAATCTTTTCATGGCATTAATTTCAACTCTTCTTATTAATAACTGCATTGTTTTTTTTCCAGGGACGAGGGTTGGCTGAAAAGTTCATAGGCTGACTATGAAGGAGTGATGCTAGGGCCGTGAAATCTTTTTATGCATTACATTCAACTCTTCTTATTAATAACTGCATTGTTTTTTTCCAGGGGGACGGGTTGGGCTGAAAAGTTCATAGGCTGACTATGAAGGAGTGATGCTAGGGCTGTGAAATCTTTTATGCATTAATTCAACTCTTCTTATTAATAACTGCATTGTTTTTTTCCAGGGACGAGGTGGGCTGAAAAGTTCATAGGCTGACTATGAAGGAGTGATGCTAGGGCTGTGAAATCTTTTATGCATTAGGAGTATTAATAATTGCATTGTTTTTTCCAGGTATATGGTTTGGCTGAAAAAAACTGAAAAGTGAAAGGCGTGAAATCTTGAAGCATTAATTTCAACTGCTTAGCAGCCAGGTACGAGGTGAAATTCTTGACTATGAAGGAGTGATGCATTGAAATCATTTTCACTCTTCTTATTAATAATTGCATTGTTTTTTCCAGGGACGAGGTTGGCTGAAAAGTTCATAGGCTGACTATGAAGGAGTGATGCTAGAGCTGTGAAATCTTTTATGCATTAATTTCAACTCTTCTTATTAATAACTGCATTGTTTTTTTCCGGGGACGGGTGGGCTGAAAAGTTCATAGGCTGACTATGAAGGAGTGATGCTAGGTTGGCTGCTGTAGTGAAATCTTTTTAATAATGCATTACATTTCAACTCTTCTTATTAATAATTGCATTGTTTTTTTCCAGGGGACGGGTTGGCTGAAAAGTTCATAGGCTGACTATGAAGGAGTGATGCTAGAGCTGTGAAATCTTTTTATGCATTAATTTCAACTCTTCTTACTAATAATTGCATTGTTTTTTTTCAGGGGACGGGTTGGCTGAAAAGTTCATAGGCTGACTATGAAGGAGTGATGCTAGGCTGCTTGCATGCATTAAAACTCTTCTTATAATAATTGCATTACATTTCAACTATGAAGGAGTGATGCTTCTTACATAATAATTATTAATAACTGTTTTTTTCCAGGGACGAGGTGGGCTGAAAAGTTCATAGGCTGACTATGAAGGAGTGATGCTAGGGGCCGTGAAATCTTTTATGCATTACATTCAACTCTTCTTACTAATAACTGCATTGTTTTTTTCCAGGGGACGAGGGTGAAAACTGGGCTGAAAAGTTCATAGGCTGACTATGAAGGAGTGATGCTAGGCTGTGAAATCTTTTTATGCATTACATTCAACTCTTCTTACTAATAATTGCATTGTTTTTTTCATTGAAAAGTTCAGGTATATGAAGGAGTTGGGACTGAAAAGTTCATAGGCTGACTATGAAGGAAGTGATGCTAGAGCTGTGAAATCTTTTATGCATTAATTTCAACTCTTCTTATTAATAATTGCATTGTTTTTTTCCAGGTATATGGGTTGGCTGAAAAGTTCATAGGCTGACTATGAAGGGAGTGATGCTAGGGCCGTGAAATCTTTTATGCATTAATTTCAACTCTTCTTATTAATAACTGCAGTGTTTTTTTCCAGGTACGAGGGTTATTGAAAAACTTCATAGGCTGACTATGAAGGAGTGATGCTAGAGCCGTGAAATCTTTTATGCATTAATTCAACTCTTCTTATTAATAACTGCAGTGTTTTTTCCAGGTATATGGGTTATTGAAAAGTTCATAGGCTGACTATGAAGGAGTGATGCTAGAGCCGTGAAATCTTTTATGCATTAATTTCAACTCTTCTTATTAATAACTGCATTGTTTCATTCCAGGTATATGGGTTGGCTGAAAAGTTCATAGGCTGACTATGAAGGAGTGATGCTAGGGCCGTGAAATCTTTTATGCATTAATTTCAACTCTTCTTATTAATAACTGCAGTGTTTCATTCCAGGTATACTTGGCTGAAAAGTTCATAGGCTGATTGAAGGAGTGATGCTAGAGCCGTGAAATCTTTTATGCATTAATTTCAACTCTTCTTATTAATAACTGCAGTGTTTCATTCCAGGTATATGGGTTGGCTGAAAAGTTCATAGGCTGACTATGAAGGAGTGATGCTAGAGCTGTGAAATCTTTTATGCATTAATTTCAACTCTTCTTATTAATAACTGCAGTGTTTTTTTCCAGGGACGATGGGTTGGCTGAAAAGTTCATAGGCTGACTATGAAGGAGTGATGCTAGAGCCGTGAAATCTTTTATGCATTAATTTCAACTCTTCTTATTAATAACTGCATTGTTTTTTTTCCCTGGTACGATGGGTTGGCTGAAAAGTTCATAGGCTGACTATGAAGGAGTGATGCTAGAGCTGTGAAATCTTTTATGCATTAATTTCAACTCTTCTTATTAATAATTGCATTGTTTTTTTTCCAGGGATATGGGTTGGCTGAAAAAGTTCATAGGCTGACTATGAAGGAGTGATGCTAGGGCTGTGAAATCTTTTATGCATTAATTTCAACTCTTCTTATTAATAACTGCAGTGTTTCATTCCAGGGATATGGGTTGGCTGAAAAGTTCATAGGCTGACTATGAAGGAGTGATTAGAGCCGTGAAATCTTTTATGCATTAATTTCAACTCTTCTTACTAATAACTGCAGTGTTTCATTCCAGGGGATGGGTTGGCTGAAAAGTTCATAGGCTGACTATGAAGGAGTGATGCTAGAGCCGTGAAATCTTTTATGCATTAATTTCAACTCTTCTTATTAATAACTGCATTGTTTTTTCCAGGGACGATGGGTTGGCTGAAAAGTTCATAGGCTGACTATGAAGGAGTGATGCTAGGGCTGTGAAATCTTTTATGCATTAATTTCAACTCTTCTTATTAATAACTGCATTGTTTTTTTCCAGGGACGAAAGTTGGCTGAAAAGTTCATAGGCTGACTATGAAGGAGTGATGCTAGAGCCGTGAAATCTTTTATGCATTAATTTCAACTCTTCTTATTAATAACTGCAGTGTTTCATTCCAGGTATATGGGTTGGCTGAAAAGTTCATAGGCTGACTATGAAGGAGTGATGCTAGAGCCGTGAAATCTTTTTATGCATTAATTTCAACTCTTCTTATTAATAATTGCATTGTTTTTTCCAGGGACGAAAGTTGGCTGAAAACTTCATAGGCTGACTATGAAGGAGTGATGCTAGGGCCGTGAAATCTTTTTATGCATTAATTTCAACTCTTCTTATTAATAACTGCAGTGTTTTTTCCAGGGACGATTGGCTGAAAAGTTCATAGGCTGACTATGAAGGAGTGATGCTAGAGCCGTGAAATCTTTTATGCATTAATTTCAACTCTTCTTATTAATAACTGCAGTGTTTCATTCCAGGGACGAAATGGGTTGGCTGGTATATATGAAGGTTGCTAGCCTGTGAAAACTTCATAGGCTGACTATGAAGGAGTGATGCGTGAAATCTTTTATGCATTAATTTTCTTCTTATTAATAACTGGGTTTCATTCGAGGGTATGGCTGAAAAACTTCATAGGCTGACTATGAAGGAGTGATGCTAGAGCCGTGAAATCTTTTATGCATTAATTTCAACTCTTCTTATTAATAACTGCATTGCATTGTTTTTGGCTGAAAAGTTCCAGGGACTATGAAGGAGTGATGCTAGAGCCGTGAAATCTTTTATGCAAAACTCTTCTTATTTCATAGGCTGACTATGAAGGAGTGATGCTAGAGCCGTGAAATCTTTTTTTATGCATTAATTTCAACTCTTCTTATTAATAACTGCAGTGTTTTTTCCAGGGACGAGGGTTGGCTGAAAACTTCATAGGCTGACTATGAAGGAGTGATGCTAGAGCCGTGAAATCTTTTATGCATTAATTTCAACTCTTCTTATTAATAACTGCATTGTTTTTTCCAGGACGATGGGTTGGCTGAAAAGTTCATAGGCTGACTATGAAGGAGTGATGCTAGGGCCGTGAAATCTTTTATGCATTAATTTCAACTCTTCTTACTAATAACTGCATTGTTTTTTTCCGGGGACGGGTTGGCTGAAAAACTTCATAGGCTGACTATGAAGGAGTGATGCTAGAGCCGTGAAATCTTTTATGCATTAATTTCAACTCTTCTTACTAATAATTGCAGTGTTTTTCCGGGGACGAGGGGGCTGAAAAGTTCATAGGCTGACTATGAAGGAGTGATGCTAGAGCCGTGAAATCTTTTATGCATTAATTTCAACTCTTCTTATTAATAACTGCATTGTTTTTTTCCAGGGATATGGGTTGGCTGAAAAGTTCATAGGCTGACTATGAAGGAGTGATGCTAGAGCCGTGAAATCTTTTATTAATAACCGCATTAATTTCAACTCTTCTTATTAATAATTGCATTGTTTTTTTCCTCTTCTTAGGGGTTTCACGGGTTGGGCTGAAAAGTTCATAGGCTGACTATGAAGGAGTGATGCTAGAGCCGTGAAATCTTTTTATGCATTAATTTCAACTCTTCTTATTAATAACTGCAGTGTTTTTTCCAGGTATATGGGTTGGCTGAAAAGTTCATAGGCTGACTATGAAGGAGTGATGCTAGAGCCGTGAAATCTTTTATGCATTAATTTCAACTCTTCTTATTAATAACTGCATTGTTTTTTCCAGGTATATGGGTTGGCTGAAAAGTTCATAGGCTGACTATGAAGGAGTGATGCTAGAGCCGTGAAATCTTTTTATGCATTAATTTCAACTCTTCTTATTAATAACTGCAGTGTTTCATTCCAGGTATATGGGTTGGCTGAAAAGTTCATAGGCTGACTATGAAGGAGTGATGCTAGAGCCGTGAAATCTTTTATGCATTAATTTCAACTCTTCTTATTAATAACTGCATTGTTTTTTTCCAGGGGACGATGGGTTGGCTGAAAAGTTCATAGGCTGACTATGAAGGAGTGATGCTAGAGGCGTGAAATCTTTTATGCATTAATTTCAACTCTTCTTATTAATAATTGCATTGTTTTTTTCCAGGGATATGGGTTGGCTGAAAAGTTCATAGGCTGACTATGAAGGAGGATGCTAGAAAAGCCGTGAAATCTTTGAAATCTTTTATGCATTAATTTCAACTCTTCTTACTAATAACTGCATTGTTTTTCCAGGTATATGGGTTGGCTGAAAAGTTCATAGGCTGACTATGAAGGAGTGATGCTAGAGCCGTGAAATCTTTTATGCATTAATTTCAACTCTTCTTATTAATAACTGCAGTGTTTTTTTCCAGGTATATGGGTTGGCTGAAAAGTTCATAGGCTGACTATGAAGGAGTGATGCTAGAGCCGTGAAATCTTTTATGCATTAATTTCAACTCTTCTTATTAATAATTGCATTGTTTCATTCCAGGTATATGGGTTGGCTGAAAAGTTCATAGGCTGACTATGAAGGAGTGATGCTAGAGCCGTGAAAATTAATTTCAACTTCTTCTTATTAATAAATCTGCATTGTTTTCTTTCCAGGTATTCCAGGTATATGGGTTGGCTGAAAAGTTCATAGGCTGACTATGAAGGAGTGATGCTAGAGCCGTGAAATCTTTTTGGCATTAATTTCAACTCTTCTTATTAATAACTGCAGTGTTTCATTCCAGGTATATGGGTTGGCTGAAAACTTCATAGGCTGACTATGAAGGAGTGATGCTAGAGCCGTGAAATCTTTTATGCATTAATTTCAACTCTTCTTATTAATAACTGCAGTGTTTTTTTCCAGGGACGAGGGTTGGCTGAAAACTTCATAGGCTGACTATGAAGGAGTGATGCTAGAGCCGTGAAATCTTTTTATGCATTAATTTCAACTCTTCTTATTAATAACTGCAGTGTTTTTTTCCAGGGATATGGGTTGGCTGAAAAGTTCATAGGCTGACTATGAAGGAGTGATGCTAGAGCCGTGAAATCTTTTATGCATTAATTTCAACTCTTCTTATTAATAACTGCATTGTTTCATTCCAGGTATATGGGTTGGCTGAAAAGTTCATAGGCTGACTATGAAGGAGTGATGCTAGAGCCGTGAAATCTTTTATGCATTAATTTCAACTCTTCTTATTAATAACTGCAGTGTTTCATTCCAGGTATATGGGTTGGCTGAAAAGTTCATAGGCTGACTATGAAGAAGTGATGCTAGAGCCGTGAAATCTTGCATGCATTAATTTCAACTCTTCTTATTGATATCTGCATTGTTTTTTTCCAGGTATATGGGTTGGCTGAAAAGTTCATAGGCTGACTATGAAGGAGTGATGCTAGAGCCGTGAAATCTTTTATGCATTAATTTCAACTCTTCTTATTAATAACTGCAGTGTTTCATTCCAGGTATATGGGTTGGCTGAAAAGTTCATAGGCTGACTATGAAGGAGTGATGCTAGAGCCGTGAAATCTTTTATGCATTAATTTCAACTCTTCTTATTAATAACTGCAGTGTTTCATTCCAGGTATATGGGTTGGCTGAAAAGTTCATAGGCTGACTATGAAGGAGTGATGCTAGAGCCGTGAAATCTTTTATGCATTAATTTCAACTCTTCTTATTAATAACTGCAGTGTTTCATTCCAGGTATATGGGTTGGCTGAAAAGTTCATAGGCTGACTATGAAGGAGTGATGCTAGAGCCGTGAAATCTTTTATGCATTAATTTCAACTCTTCTTATTAATAACTGCAGTGTTTCATTCCAGGTATATGGGTTGGCTGAAAAGTTCATAGGCTGACTATGAAGGAGTGATGCTAGAGCCGTGAAATCTTTTATGCATTAATTTCAACTCTTCTTATTAATAACTGCAGTGTTTCATTCCAGGTATATGGGTTGGCTGAAAAGTTCATAGGCTGACTATGAAGGAGTGATGCTAGAGCCGTGAAATCTTTTATGCATTAATTTCAACTCTTCTTATTAATAACTGCAGTGTTTCATTCCAGGTATATGGGTTTTTTGAAAAGTTCATAGGCTGACTATGAAGGAGTGATGCTAGAGCCGTGAAATCTTTTATGCATTAATTTCAACTCTTCTTATTAATAACTGCAGTGTTTCATTCCAGGTATATGGGTTGGCTGAAAAGTTCATAGGCTGACTATGAAGGAGTGATGCTAGAGCCGTGAAATCTTTTATGCATTAATTTCAACTCTTCTTATTAATAACTGCAGTGTTTTTATTCCAGGGATATGGGTTGGCTGAAAAGTTCATAGGCTGACTATGAAGGAGTGATGCTAGAGCCGTGAAATCTTTTATGCATTAATTTCAACTCTTCTTATTAATAACTGCAGTGTTTCATTCCAGGTATATGGGTTGAAAAGTTCATAGGCTGACTATGAAGGAGTGATGCTAGAGCCGTGAAATCTTTTATGCATTAATTTCAACTCTTCTTATTAATAACTGCAGTGTTTCATTCCAGGTATATGGGTTGGCTGAAAAGTTCATAGGCTGACTATGAAGGAGTGATGCTAGAGCCGTGAAATCTTTTATGCATTAATTTCAACTCTTCTTATTAATAACTGCAGTGTTTCATTCCAGGTATATGGGTTGGCTGAAAAGTTCATAGGCTGACTATGAAGGAGTGATGCTAGAGCCGTGAAATCTTTTATGCATTAATTTCAACTCTTCTTATTAATAACTGCAGTGTTTTTTCCAGGTATATGGGTTGGCTGAAAAGTTCATAGGCTGACTATGAAGGAGTGATGCTAGAGCCGTGAAATCTTTTATGCATTAATTTCAACTCTTCTTATTAATAACTGCAGTGTTTCATTCCAGGTATATGGGTTGGCTGAAAAGTTCATAGGCTGACTATGAAGGAGTGATGCTAGAGCCGTGAAATCTTTTATGCATTAATTTCAACTCTTCTTATTAATAACTGCAGTGTTTCATTCCAGGTATATGGGTTGGCTGAAAAGTTCATAGGCTGACTATGAAGGAGTGATGCTAGAGCCGTGAAATCTTTTATGCATTAATTTCAACTCTTCTTATTAATAACTTGTTTCATTCCAGGTATATGGGTTGGCTGAAAAGTTCATAGGCTGACTATGAAGGAGTGATGCTAGAGCCGTGAAATCTTTTATGCATTAATTTCAACTCTTCTTATTAATAACTGCAGTGTTTCATTCCAGGTATATGGGTTGGCTGAAAACTTCATAGGCTGACTATGAAGGAGTGATGCTAGAGCCGTGAAATCTTTTTATGCATTAATTTCAACTCTTCTTATTAATAACTGCAGTGTTTCATTCCAGGTATATGGGTTGGCTGAAAAGTTCATAGGCTGACTATGAAGGAGTGATGCTAGAGCCGTGAAATCTTTTATGCATTAATTTCAACTCTTCTTATTAATAACTGCAGTGTTTCATTCCAGGTATATGGGTTGGCTGAAAAAGTTCATAGGCTGACTATGAAGGAGTGATGCTAGAGCCGTGAAATCTTTTTTATGCATTAATTTCAACTCTTCTTACTAATAATTGCATTGTTTCATTCCAGGTATATGGGTTGGCTGAAAAGTTCATAGGCTGACTATGAAGGAGTGATGCTAGAGCCGTGAAATCTTTTTATGCATTAATTTCAACTCTTCTTATTAATAACTGCAGTGTTTCATTCCAGGTATATGGGTTGGCTGAAAAGTTCATAGGCTGACTATGAAGGAGTGATGCTAGAGCCGTGAAATCTTTTATGCATTAATTTCAACTCTTCTTATTAATAACTGCAGTGTTTCATTCCAGGTATATGGGTTGGCTGAAAAAGTTCATAGGCTGACTATGAAGGAGTGATGCTAGAGCCGTGAAATCTTTTATGCATTAATTTCAACTCTTCTTATTAATAACTGCAGTGTTTCATTCCAGGTATATGGGTTGGCTGAAAAGTTCATAGGCTGACTATGAAGGAGTGATGCTAGAGCCGTGAAATCTTTTATGCATTAATTTCAACTCTTCTTATTAATAACTGCAGTGTTTCATTCCAGGTATATGGGTTGGCTGAAAAGTTCATAGGCTGACTATGAAGGAGTGATGCTAGAGCCGTGAAATCTTTTATGCATTAATTTTTCAACTCTTCTTATTGAATAACTGCAGTGTTTTATTATTCCAGTGTTTCATTCCAGGTATATGGGTTGGCTGAAAAGTTCATAGGCTGACTATGAAGGAGTGATGCTAGAGCCGTGAAATCTTTTATGCATTAATTTCAACTCTTCTTATTAATAACTGCATTGTTTTGGCTGAAAATCTTTTTATGCATTCTGACTAGGTATATGGGTTGGCCGTGAAATCTGAAAAACTCTTCTTATTAATAACTGCAGTGTTTCATTCCAGACTTGATGCTAGAGCCGTGAAATCTTTTATGCATTAATTTCAACTCTTCTTATTAATAACTGCAGTGTTTCATTCCAGGTATATGGGTTGGGCTGAAAAGTTCATAGGCTGACTATGAAGGAGTGATGCTAGAGCCGTGAAATCTTTTATGCATTAATTTCAACTCTTCTTATTAATAACTGCAGTGTTTCATTCCAGGTATATGGGTTGGCTGAAAAGTTCATAGGCTGACTATGAAGGAGTGATGCTAGAGCCGTGAAATCTTTTATGCATTAATTTCAACTCTTCTTATTAATAACTGCAGTGTTTCATTCCAGGTATATGGGTTGGCTGAAAAGTTCATAGGCTGACTATGAAGGAGTGATGCTAGAGCCGTGAAATCTTTTATGCATTAATTTCAACTCTTCTTATTAATAACTGCAGTGTTTCATTCCAGGTATATGGGTTGGCTGAAAAGTTCATAGGCTGACTATGAAGGAGTGATGCTAGAGCCGTGAAATCTTTTATGCATTAATTTCAACTCTTCTTATTAATAACTGCAGTGTTTCATTCCAGGTATATGGGTTGGCTGAAAAGTTCATAGGCTGACTATGAAGGAGTGATGCTAGAGCCGTGAAATCTTTTATGCATTAATTTCAACTCTTCTTATTAATAACTGCAGTGTTTCATTCCAGGTATATGGGTTGGCTGAAAACTTCATAGGCTGACTATGAAGGAGTGATGCTAGAGCCGTGAAATCTTTTATGCATTAATTTCAACTCTTCTTATTAATAACTGCAGTGTTTCATTCCAGGTATATGGGTTGGCTGAAAAGTTCATAGGCTGACTATGAAGGAGTGATGCTAGAGCCGTGAAATCTTTATGCATTAATTTCAACTCTTCTTATTAATAACTGCAGTGTTTCATTCCAGGTATATGGGTTGGCTGAAAAGTTCATAGGCTGACTATGAAGGAGTGATGCTAGAGCCGTGAAATCTTTTATGCATTAATTTCAACTCTTCTTATTAATAACTGCAGTGTTTCATTCCAGGTATATGGGTTGGCTGAAAAGTTCATAGGCTGACTATGAAGGAGTGATGCTAGAGCCGTGAAATCTTTTATGCATTAATTTCAACTCTTCTTATTAATAACTGCAGTGTTTCATTCCAGGTATATGGGTTGGCTTTCATAGGCTGACTATGAAGGAGTGATGCTAGAGCCGTGAAATCTTTTTGCATTAATTTCAACTCTTCTTATTAATAACTGCAGTGTTTCATTCCAGGTATATGGGTTGGCTGAAAAGTTCATAGGCTGACTATGAAGGAGTGATGCTAGAGCCGTGAAATCTTTTATGCATTAATTTCAACTCTTCTTATTAATAACTGCAGTGTTTCATTCCAGGTATATGGGTTGGCTGAAAAGTTCATAGGCTGACTATGAAGGAGTGATGCTAGAGCCGTGAAATCTTTTATGCATTAATTTCAACTCTTCTTATTAATAACTGCAGTGTTTCATTCCAGGTATATGGGTTGGCTGAAAAGTTCATAGGCTGACTATGAAGGAGTGATGCTAGAGCCGTGAAATCTTTTTATGCATTAATTTCAACTCTTCTTATTAATAATTGCAGTGTTTTTTTCCAGGTATATGGGTTGGCTGAAAAGTTCATAGGCTGACTATGAAGGAGTGATGCTAGAGCCGTGAAATCTTTTATGCATTAATTTCAACTCTTCTTATTAATAACTGCAGTGTTTCATTTCCAGGTATATGGGTTGGCTGAAAAGTTCATAGGCTGACTATGAAGGAGTGATGCTAGAGCCGTGAAATCTTTTATGCATTAATTTCAACTCTTCTTATTAATAACTGCATTGTTTTTTTCCAGGTATATGGGTTGGCTGAAAAGTTCATAGGCTGACTATGAAGGAGTGATGCTAGAGCCGTGAAATCTTTTATGCATTTTTCAACTCTTCTTATTAATAACTGCAGTGTTTCATTCCAGGTATATGGGTTGGCTGAAAAAGTTCATAGGCTGACTATGAAGGAGTGATGCTAGAGCCGTGAAATCTTTTATGCATTAATTTCAACTCTTCTTATTAATAACTGCAGTGTTTCATTCCAGGTATATGGGTTGGCTGAAAAGTTCATAGGCTGACTATGAAGGAGTGATGCTAGAGCCGTGAAATCTTTTATGCATTAATTTCAACTCTTCTTATTAATAACTGCAGTGTTTCATTCCAGGTATATGGGGACGAGGGGCTGAAAAGTTCATAGGCTGACTATGAAGGAGTGATGCTAGAGCCGTGAAATCTTTTATGCATTAATTTCAACTCTTCTTATTAATAACTGCAGTGTTTCATTCCAGGTATATGGGTTGGCTGAAAAGTTCATAGGCTGACTATGAAGGAGTGAGTGATGCAACTAGAGCATTCCAGTGAAATCTTTTTAGGCATTAATTTCAACTCTTCTTATTAATAACTGCAGTGTTTTTCCAGGTATATGGGTTGGCTGAAAAGTTCATAGGCTGACTATGAAGGAGTGATGCTAGAGCCGTGAAATCTTTTATGCATTAATTTCAACTCTTCTTATTAATAACTGCAGTGTTTTCATTCCAGGTATATGGGTTGGCTGAAAAGTTCATAGGCTGACTATGAAGGAGTGATGCTAGAGCCGTGAAATCTTTTATGCATTAATTTCAACTCTTCTTATTAATAACTGCAGTGTTTCATGGTATATGGGTTGGCTGAAAAGTTCATAGGCTGACTATGAAGGAGTGATGCTACAAATCTTTTATGCATTAATTCAACTCTTCTTATTAATAACTGCAGTGTTTCATTCCAGAGTATATGGGTTGGCTGAAAAAGTTCATGGGCTGACTATGAACTTTTGACTATGCTTCTTATTAATAACTGCAGTGTTTCATTCCAGGTATATGGGTTGGCTGAAAAGTTCATAGGCTGACTATGAAGGAGTGATGCTAGAGCCGTGAAATCTTTTTATGCATTAATTTCAACTCTTCTTATTAATAACTGCATTGTTTTTTTCAGGGGACGGGTTATTGAAAAGTTCATAGGCTGACTATGAAGGAGTGATGCTTAGGCAGTGTTTTTTCCAGGTATATGGGTGTGAAAAAATCTTTTAGGCATTAAATTTCAACTCTTCTTATTATTTTCATTCCAGGTATATGGGTTGGCAACTCTTCTTACTAATAATTTTTTTATGCATTGTTTTTTCTCCAGGGATATGGGTTGGCTGAAAAGTTCATAGGCTGACTATGAAGGAGTGATGCTAGAGCCGTGAAATCTTTTATGCATTAATTTCAACTCTTCTTATTAATAACTGCATTGTTTCATTCCAGGTATATGGGTTGGCTGAAAAGTTCATAGGCTGACTATGAAGGAGTGATGCTAGAGCCGTGAAATCTTTTATGCAAAACTCTTCTTATTAATTGCAGTGTTTCATTCCAGGTATATGGGTTGCATTAAGGAGGATGATGCTAGCCGTTCAACTCTTCTTATTAATAATTGCATTGTTTTTTCCAGGTATATGGGTTGGCTGAAAAGGGACTATGAAGGAGTGATGCTAGAGCCGTGAAATCTTTTATGCATTAATTTCAACTCTTCTTATTAATAACTGCAGTGTTTCATTCCAGGTATATGGGTTGGCTGAAAAGTTCATAGGCTGACTATGAAGGAGTGATGCTAGAGCTGTGAAATCTTTTATGCAACTCTTCTTATGCATTATATTCAACTCTTCTTACTAATAATTGCATTGTTTTTTTTCCAGGACGAAAGGTTGGCTGAAAACTTCATAGGCTGACTATGAAGGAGTGATGCTAGGGCCGTGAAATCTTTTAGGCATTAATTTCAACTCTTCTTACTAATAATTGCATTTTTTTTTCCAGGGACGATTGAAAAGTTCATAGGCTGACTATGAAGGAGTGATGCTAGAGCCGTGAAATCTTTTATGCATTAATTTCAACTCTTCTTATTAATAACTGCAGTGTTTCATTCCAGGTATATGGGTTGGCTGAAAACTTCATAGGCTGACTATGAAGGAGTGATGCTAGAGCCGTGAAATCTTTTTATGCATTAATTTCAACTCTTCTTATTAATAATTGCATTGTTTTTTTCCAGGGACGAAATGGGTTGGCTGAAAACTTCATAGGCTGACTATGAAGGAGTGATGCTAGGTCTGTGAAATCTTTTATGTCATTACATTCAACTCTTCTTACTAATAATTGCATTGTTTTTTTCCAGGTATATGGGTTGGCTGAAAACTTCATAGGCTGACTATGAAGGAGTGATGCTAGAGCTGTGAAATCTTTTATGCATTACATTCAACTCTTCTTACTAATAATTGCATTGTTTTTTCCAGGGACGAGGTGGGCTGAAAAGTTCATAGGCTGACTATGAAGGAGTGATGCTAGAGCTGTGAAATCTTTTAGGCATTACATTCAACTCTTCTTACTAATAATTGCATTGTTTTTTTCCAGGGACGAAAGTTTCATAGGGCTGACTGAAAAACTTCATAGGCTGACTATGAAGGAGTGATGCTAGGCTGTGAAATCTTTAGGCATTATATTTCAACTCTTCTTACTAATAATTGCATTTCATTTTTTTATGAAAAAATTCATAGGGGACGAAGGTGCTAAAAGCTGAAAAATTTCAACTCTTCTTTAGGCTTACTATGAAGGAGTGATGCTAGGGCTGTGAAATCTTTTAGGCATTAATTTCAACTCTTCTTACTAATAATTGCATTGTTTTTTCCATGGGA
The DNA here is from genome assembly GCA_903632075.3 of Acanthosepion pharaonis. NCBI lineage: Eukaryota > Metazoa > Mollusca > Cephalopoda > Sepiida > Sepiidae > Acanthosepion > Acanthosepion pharaonis. The sequence goes on along the minus strand of CAHIKZ030004150.1, from coordinate 493,459 downwards.
CTAAAGTGGGCTGAAAAAATCTTCATTAGGCTGACTATGAAGGCAGTGATGCTAGGGTTGTGAAATCTTGAAGGCATTTTTTGCATTCAACTCTTCTTACTAATAATTGCATTGTTTTTTTCCAGGGACGAAAGGTTGGCTGAAACTTCATAGGCTGACTATGAAGGAGTGATGCTAGAGCTGTGAAATCTTTTAGGCATTAATTTCAACTCTTCTTATTAATAATTGCATTGTTTTTTCCAGGGACGAAAGTTGGCTGAAAACTTCATAGGCTGACTATGAAGGAGTGATGCTAGGGCTGTGAAATCTTTTAGGCATTACATTTCAACTCTTCTTACTAATAATTGCATTGTTTTTTTTTTCCAGGGACGAAAGTTGGCTGAAAACTTCATAGGCTGACTATGAAGGAGTGATGCTAGAGCTGTGAAATCTTTTAGGCATTACATTCAACTCTTCTTACTAATAATTGCATTGTTTTTTTCCAGGGACGAAAGTTAGGGCTGAAAACTTCATAGGCTGACTATGAAGGAGTGATGCTAGAGCTGTGAAATCTTGCAGGCATTACATTCAACTCTTCTTACTAATAATTGCATTGTTTTTTTCCAGGGACGAAAGTGGGCTGAAAAGTTCATAGGCTGACTATGAAGGAGTGATGCTAGGGCTGTGAAATCTTTTAGGCATTACATTCAACTCTTCTTACTAATAATTGCATTGTTTTTTCCAGGGACGAAAGTTGGCTGAAAACTTCATAGGCTGACTATGAAGGAGTGATGCTAGAGCCGTGAAATCTTTTTTATGCATTACATTCAACTCTTCTTACTAATAATTGCATTGTTTTTTTCCAGGGACGAAAGTTGGGCTGAAAAGTTCATAGGTTGACTATGAAGGAGTGATGCTAGAGCTGTGAAATCTTGCAGGCATTACATTCAACTCTTCTTACTAATAATTGCATTGTTTTTTTCCAGGGACGAAAGTGGCTGAAAACTTCATAGGTTGACTATGAAGGAGTGATGCTAGAGCTGTGAAATCTTGCAGGCATTAATTTCAACTCTTCTTACTAATAATTGCATTGTTTTTTTCAGGGACGAAAGTGGGCTGAAAAGTTCATAGGCTGACTATGAAGGAGTGATGCTAGAGCTGTGAAATCTTTTGCAGGCATTACATTCAACTCTTCTTACTAATAATTGCATTGTTTTTTCAGGGACGAAAGTTGGCTGAAAAGTTCATAGGCTGACTATGAAGGAGTGATGCTAGAGCCGTGAAATCTTTTAGGCATTAATTTCAACTCTTCTTACTAATAATTGCATTGTTTTTTTTCCAGGGACGAAAGTTGGGCTGAAAAGTTCATAGGCTGACTATGAAGGAGTGATGCTAGGGCTGTGAAATCTTTTAGGCATTAATTTCAACTCTTCTTACTAATAATTGCATTGTTTTTTTCCAGGGACGAAAGTGGGCTGAAAAGTTCATAGGCTGACTATGAAGGAGTGATGCTAGGGCCGTGAAATCTTTTAGGCATTACATTCAACTCTTCTTACTAATAATTGCATTGTTTTTTTCCAGGTACGAAAGTTGGCTGAAAACTTCATAGGCTGACTATGAAGGAGTGATGCTAGGGCTGTCTTTTATGCATCTTTCAACTCTTCTTATTACATTTTCAACTCTTCTTAAAACTTCATGAGCTAATAATTGCATTGTTTTTAATTTCAACTCTTCTTATTAATAACTGCAGTCGGGGTATAAAGGTTGGCTAAAAACTTCATAGGCTGACTATGAAGGAGTGATGCTAGGGCTGTGAAATCTTGCAGGCATTACATTCAACTCTTCTTACTAATAATTGCATTGTTTTTTTCCAGGGACGAAATGGGGGCTGAAAACTTCATAGGCTGACTATGAAGGAGTGATGCTAGAGCTGTGAAATCTTTTATGCATTATATTCAACTCTTCTTACTAATTACTGCATTGTTTTTTCCGGGGACGGGGTGGCTGAAAAGTTCATAGGTTGACTATGAAGGAGTGATGCTAGGGCTGTGAAATCTTTTTAGGCATTAATTTCAACTCTTCTTACTAATAATTGCATTGTTTTTTTCCGGGGACGAGGGTTGGCTGAAAAGTTCATAGGCTGACTATGAAGGAGTGATGCTAGGGCTGTGAAATCTTGCAGGCATTACATTCAACTCTTCTTATTAATAATTGCATTGTTTTTTCCAGGGACGAAAGTGGGCTGAAAACTTGATAGGCTGACTATGAAGGAGTGATGCTAGAGCTGTGAAATCTTGCATGCATTATATTCAACTCTTCTTACTAATAACTGCATTGTTTTTTTCCGGGGACGAGGTGGGCTGAAAAGTTCATAGGTTGACTATGAAGGAGTGATGCTAGGGCTGTGAAATCTTGCAGGCATTACATTCAACTCTTCTTACTAATAATTGCATTGTTTTTTTCCGGGGACGAGGTGGGCTGAAAAGTTCATAGGCTGACTATGAAGGAGTGATGCTAGGGCTGTGAAATCTTGCAGGCATTACATTCAACTCTTCTTACTAATAATTGCATTGTTTTTTTCCGGGGACGAGGTTGGGCTGAAAAGTTCATAGGCTGACTATGAAGGAGTGATGCTAGGCTGTGAAATCTTTAGGCATTACATTCAACTCTTCTTATTAATAATTGCATTGTTTTTTTCCAGGGACGAAAGTGGGCGGAAAACTTCATACGCTGACTATGAAGGAGTGATGCTAGGGCTGTGAAATCTTGCATGCATTATATTCAACTCTTCTTACTAATAACTGCATTGTTTTTTTCCGGGGACGAGGTGGGCTGAAACGTTCATAGGTTGACTATGAAGGAGTGATGCTAGGGCTGTGAAATCTTGCAGGCATTACATTCAACTCTTCTTACTAATAATTGCATTGTTTTTTTCCGGGGACGAGGTTGGCTGAAAAGTTCATAGGCTGACTATGAAGGAGTGATGCTAGGGCTGTGAAATCTTGCAGGCATTACATTCAACTCTTCTTATTAATAATTGCATTGTTTTTTTCCAGGGACGAAAGTGGGCGGAAAACTTCATACGCTGACTATGAAGGAGTGATGCTAGGGCTGTGAAATCTTGCATGCATTATATTCAACTCTTCTTACTAATAACTGCATTGTTTTTTTCCTGGGACGAGATGGGCTGAAAAGTTCATAGGTTGACTATGAAGGAGTGATGCTAGGGCTGTGAAATCTTGCAGGCATTACATTCAACTCTTCTTACTAATAATTGCATTGTTTTTTTCCGGGGACGAGGTGGGCTGAAAAGTTCATAGGCTGACTATGAAGCAGTGATGCTAGGGCTGTGAAATCTTGCAGGCATTACATTCAACTCTTCTTACTAATAATTGCATTGTTTTTTTTCCAGGGACGAGGGTTGGGCTGAAAAGTTCATAGGCTGACTATGAAGGAGTGATGCTAGGGCTGTGAAATCTTTTAGGCATTACATTTCAACTCTTCTTACTAATAATTGCATTGTTTTTTTCCAGGGACGAAAGTGGGCTGAAAACTTCATAGGCTGACTATGAAGGAGTGATGCTAGGGCTGTGAAATCTTGCAGGCATTACATTCAACTCTTCTTACTAATAATTGCATTGTTTTTTTCCAGGGACGAAAGTGGGCTGAAAACTTCATAGGCTGACTATGAAGGAGTGATGCTAGAGCTGTGAAATCTTGCAGGCATTATTTTCAACTCTACTTACTAATAATTACATTGTTTTTTTCCAGGGACGAAAGTGGGCTGAAAAGTTCATAGGCTGACTATGAAGGAGTGATGCTAGGGCTGTGAAATCTTGCAGGCATTACATTCAACTCTTCTTACTAATAATTGCATTGTTTTTTTCCAGGGACGAAAGTGGGCTGAAAACTTCATAGGCTGACTATGAAGGAGTGATGCTAGGGCTGTAAAATCTTGCAGGCATTACATTCAACTCTTCTTTCTAATAATTGCATTGTTTTTTTCCGGGGACGAGGTGAGCTGAAAAGTTCATAGGCTGACTATGAAGGAGTGATGCTAGGGCTGTGAAATCTTGCAGGCATTACATTCAACTCTTCTTACTAATAATTGCATTGTTTTTTTCCAGGGACGAAAGTGGGCTGAAAACTTCATAGGCTGACTATGAAGGAGTGATGCTAGGGCTGTGAAATCTTGCAGGCATTACATTCAACTCTTCTTACTAATAATTGCATTGATTTTTTCCGGGGACGAGGTGGGCTGAAAAGTTGATAGGCTGACTATGAAGGAGTGATGCTAGGGCTGTGAAATCTTGCAGGCATTACATTCAACTCTTCTTACTAATAATTGCATTTTTTTTTCCAGGGACGAAAGTGGGCTGAAAACTTCATAGGCTGACTATGAAGAAGTGATGCTAGAGCTGTGAAATCTTGCAGGCATTACATTCAACTCTTCTTATTAATAATTGCATTGTTTTTTTCCAGGGACGAAAGTGGGCTGAAAACTTCATAGGCTGACTATGAAGGAGTGATGCTAGGGCTGTGAAATCTTGCAGGCATTACATTCAACTCTTCTTACTAATAATTGCATTGTTTTTTTCCAGGGACGAAAGTGGGCTGAAAACTTCATAGGTTGACTATGAAGGAGTGATGCTAGAGCTGTGAAATCTTGCAGGCATTACATTCAACTCTTCTTACTAATAATTGCATTGTTTTTTTTCAGGGACGAAAGTGGGCTGAAAAGTTCATAGGCTGACTATGAAGGAGTGATGCTAGAGCTGTGAAATCTTGCAGGCATTACATTCAACTCTTCTTACTAATAATTGCATTGTTTTTTTCCAGGGACAAAAGTGGGCTAAAAACTTCATAGGCTGACTATGAAGGAGTGATGATAGGGCTGTGAAATCTTGCAGGCATTACATTCAACTCTTCTTACTAATAATTGCATTGTTTTTTTCCGGGGACGAGGTGGGCTGAAAAGTTCATAGGCTGACTATGAAGGAGTGATGCTAGGGCTGTGAAATCTTGCAGGCATTACATTCAACTCTTCTTACTAATAATTGCATTGTTTTTTTCCAGGGACGAAAGTGGGCTGAAAACTTCATAGGCTAACTATGAAGGAGTGATGCTAGGGCTGTGAAATCTTGCAGGCATTACATTCAACTCTTCTTACTAATAATTGCATTGTTTTTTTCCGGGGACGAAAGTGGGCTGAAAAGTTCATAGGCTGACTATGAAGGAGTTATGCTATAGCTGTGAAATCTTGCAGGCATTACATTCAACTCTTCTTACTAATAATTGCATTGTTTTTTTCCGGGGATGAGGTGGGCTGAAAAGTTCATAGGTTGACTATGAAGGAATGATGCTACGGCTGTGAAATCTTGCAGGCATTACATTCAACTCTTCTTACTAATAATTGCATTGTTTTTTTCCGGGGACAAAAGTGGGCTGAAAACTTCATAGGCTGACTATGAAGGAGTGATGCTAGAGCTGTGAAATCTTGCAGGCATTACATTCAACTCTTCTTATTAATAATTGCATTGTTTTTTTCCAGGGACGAAAGTGGGCTGAAAACTTCATAGGCTGACTATGAAGGAGTGATGCTAGGGCTGTGAAATCTTGCAGGCATTAATTTCAACTCTTCTTGGCCAGAATAGTTCACTTCGTGCTAATTCCTTGAGGAAAGGAAGAAAAGATATATTTAAATCAAAAAGAAAAAAAAAATCTAAAATCTGAACTGTTTTCACACTTCACAGTTTGATCAATGTCTTAAAAGGAATGTGCACAACTGCTAAAATATACCTTTATTTAATAATAGAATTCATACAAATATGAAATTTGTTACTTAGCTGATTGATAAAAAAAGCTCTGTAATATGTATATGTGTGTATATATGTATGCACAGATATATATGAGTGGGCATGTATATATATATACATGTTTATACAAGTATACATAAGAAAAGATCTAATATGTGTATGCCTGAATGTGTGTGTATGTATGTACACATATATAAAAGAATGTTAAACATAAAAATGTCTTTAAATATATACAAGCATATACATAAAATATACTCTCTAGTTTTGGTGGACTGATTTAAAATCCAGCAGACACCAAATGTCTCTAATACTGATATACATGTATTTATATAAACAAACAAATGAACAGGTGGACAGACACTCTCTTGAGTCTGTACTTTAGATACAATAAGATAATTTAATTTGATTTATGGCCCCCACTTAATATCAGAGATCCCAACACATTTTTCCTCACATACAGTTTTGTCTTTCTTTCATTCTAACATGAGGAAGCCAGGGAAAGCAGACACTCTCAGTAAAATGTGTCATTTATAAATTTTCCTCAAGGAGACATGGCCCAGTAGATAAAAGCATTGGTTGAATCCAGTGACTTGACCCAAAGAGTTGTGAGTTCAATATCTGACTACAGCTGAGGGGAACAAAAAACTTGAAGAGTTGAGTCTTGCTAGGACAATTACAACCGAATAGTGAGTCCAAACCTCACTGGGTGCCCCATACGTTTGGCCTTGTGCTACATCTAAGCCACACTTAGAAAATCATTTTAGCCAGAATTGCTGTATTTTCAAGCAATAAATCTTGAGTTAAAGGGAGATAACTGATATTGAAACATCTGGAAGTGACATGACATGTGGAACTAGAACAATCTACCCAGATAGATGAAATAAAGGGTTCAGGTCAAAATTCCAATCACCTGAAGAAGGCTGGAGCATACAATGGCAGAAACATTGTGAATATAGCAACAAAGATGAGGACAACAGTCTGAACAATGTAAATAGTGTAAATAATTACAATACTTCATCTCAGAAATATAGATATAAATTTTCTATTTTGTCTTATCATCCTTACCTTTGTTTTGGATACTATTATACACCCACCAAACACATATATATTAGTATATTATAATAAAATAAAGTTTTAAGTTATGATATATTTATAGAGTTAATGTGCTCAATATCTGCAATATGTAAATATAAGCAGTGTGGACATAGAGTTCAACATGAAATGGTGACAGTCTGATTTATGGTTGAACACAATCTTCAGGCCATATCATTAACTAGCAGTAGAGCCCGGCGTTGCCCGGGGATGTAACAGTAAGAGATAGATCAAGTATCGACCATCATAAAGACTAAAAAATAAAATTGACAAAGATTATTGTTTAAGGTTGACGGACACGTATGTCTTAATTAGTTTTTTTTTTTTTTTTTTTTTTATGAATTGGTCAAACCCAAACTCAAACAAAACCATTGTTTTCAATCATTATGAGTCTATCAATTGAATAGAATCTTATTATAAATAATTGTCTTGTAAATGGAATTTTTAAAGCATTCTGAATGTAAAAATAAAGAAAAAGTGTGCAAGACAATAAGAAACACTACCTGCCAAAAAAAGTGAAGTTTTGTTGAAATCGGTTGAAAAATGTAGGAAATCCGATCCCATATGTAAACGAACACACACACACACAAACAACCTGGGTTTTATAATAAGTATAACTCGATATGAGTTGTCCCCCTTTCATTCTGGCGACAGAATCGTGTTTTCAAATTGATTTCATACAAAAACAATTGTGTTTTTCCAATTTTTGGCACTGTCAGAACCACTGCAAGGTAATTTTACGTAGTCCTGTGAAGTTTTGTTGAAATCGGTTGAAAAATGTAGGAAATCCGATCCAATATATAAACATACAGACACACACACACACACAACCTGCGTTTTATAATAAGTAAGATATATGTCTATACCTAGTCTTTATAAATTTTCCCTATTTTTTATTTGTTATGCATATTTCTTTTTTAAGTCCTGAAGAGTGAGGAGAAAAACTGGTCAACTTTTGTGATGTTTTTCTTTCTTTTCAATTTGCTGTCCACGGTAATTATAAATTCATCTTTTTTTCTCCTTGCTCTTTGATTTTAAGAAATATATGTTTTAGCGTCTATAATAAAATAATAATTGTGGTGGACCTGGACTGTGCCTTATATTATTTTTCCCCAAACAGGCCAGCACAGCCAGTCAACAATGCAGCAATTAAAGTGTTAAACAGTTTTTATTTGAAGTGTGGATAACTGTGATGTAAATTCTCCTACAGAAAATTCTCCAATGTTTATCTATAGAAAAAGTAAGCCAATACTGTTCAAATTTAGAAAAGCATTAGTAAAAGTAAAAAAAAAAAAAAAAAATAACCCTGTGTAAACAGTGTCTGTAAAAGTTATCAGTTTCCTCTTCTGAATAAAGATTAGACTAATATCATTTGAAGCATTAATCATATATAGCTTTATGCTAAATGCTGGTCTTTAGATCCAACATCTCCAGTGGGTGTGAGTCATTTCAACTTTCAGGGAGTGTTATAAAAAGACTAATAAATCCCATATGGTCGTAATTTTGGCTTAGAAACTGTACCTCTCAGCAAACTTAAATCTTCACTTTAATCTTTCTATATACTAAGCTTCCCTTAGTTTTGGCACAAATCCAAAAGGACCACCTAGTGAGGATTAAACTCACTACTCAGAAATAATGGTTAACTAGACCTGGAATATCCAAAATGGGTGGTAACATTGCTTGCTGGTGGTGGGGGTAGTGTAAAAATCCAGGTGGCCAGTGAAGAAAAAGAGGGTAATAAGAGAGCTGCTAGAAGTAGAATAGTTGGAGGAAGTATGAAAACCAAATTTTCCTTTTTTTTTTCACAAAATTGATAAAATTATTTAAACTTAAGTGCTGTACAAAAAATAATATTAACAGAGTTATTCACAAATCCATGGTTTTGTCTTATTTTGTTGTCCAAGGTTAAAAGTCTGAATATTTATTAGTACTATGTTGACGTTATCTGGACAGGACGCACCACATGCCAGTTAGATCAAACAGCTGGCATCAACAGGTTTGTAGGTGTAGCAATATAGTCATGGATGTTTGTCTAGTAACTTCTTATCTAATGGTATCTAAGAAAAGCCATACTAGTATGTTTTCTATGTTCTTGTATTGGTATTCATTATATATATATATATATTTGGGCGTCTCGGCGTAGTGTAATGGTTAGCAAACTGGTCTTGCTAAAACTGTTTACAACTGAATAGTGAGTTCAATCCTCACTGGGTGCCCCATACTTTCGGCCATGTGCCACATCTAAGCCTTGCTTAGAAAATCTCTATATATATGTGTGAAAAATGTATGTATATATATATAATTATTTATATATTATATGCGCGGTACTTATTAGAAAGCGCTCAATATCAGAGATAGAGCTAACATAAAGCATGAAACCCAGGGTCACAAACTCACATCAAAACAACCAAATATATATATATATATATATATATTGCGTATTTAGACAGAAATCCTTCTTTCATGCAAGTTTCATTAAATATGACAGATAAAATGCTTTGATTAAGTATTTTTATATAATTTCTCATGTGATTTTATAACTTTTTCTTTTCAGTAGATAAATTATATAAAAACTGTCCAAATGATTTTTCTGAGTATTCAAAAAATACTCATGGACATCTACTGGACCGTATTTGTAACATATTTATTGATAACACAAATATAATAGTATCATCTACATGTAAAAAGAAAGGCTAAAAATAATGGAAGCCTTATTTATAAAAACAACATTCACTAATATCAACTATGAACATGGACATAATATCTTGACCGTGTTTTGAAAAATGAAACATTATATAACTACATACATATAACAATCCATTTCTAGTTAACAGTTAATATATCTCAACCTTGAAAATGGCTAAATGTATAACCCAAAGTGCTTGGAAAAAACAACATTAGGACAGTTTTTATATAATCTATCTACTGAAGAGAAAAAAGTGATAAGATCACATGAGAAATTATATAAAAAACTTAATCAAAGTGCCTTGTCTGTCATACTTAATGAAATTTGCACATATATATATATATATATATATATATATATATATATAGTCATGCTACTGCTGAGGAAGTATATTTATAAATTTTGGGGACAGCAACCACTCACATCCAAGCATTGGGATTGTCGTCCTCTCTCTACATTCTCTTTCTCTTTCCCCTGGTGGCAGTGTTGGCAATGGCTGTGAATTGAAGTGAGTTTGATAAGGTTATTTGCTTGAATTTTATATTGGTGGACAACTTTGTGTAATGGAGAAGCCAACTGTTATGGAGTGGTTTCACAGTGGAGGCTTGTATTTGTACTAAGTCGGTCCTAAAATAGGTTCGACGTACAAAATATTAGGAACTTGATATAATAGGTAATGATGCAGAGTAATCTAGTTGCAGTCGCTGATACTTTAGTATCTGACTAACGGTTGTCCGGCATCGACTCGACTGACCGATCCACTCAGTGACTCCTACTTATTATAGGTGGGAGAGTCTATTAACTATAGAATAGGTGTGTTCCACTATAACATCAACGCACTTGGCCAGAAACATGTCTCTCGTGGCTAAAAGGGGATTGAGACAGGTGAGATCTGGCAAACCTGGTTGCATCAAGGTGTCGGATGACTGGTCTGTCAAGGTCAGCCTTGGTTACGCCAGCATGACTGTTCTGATGGTTTGGCCGTAGAGATCATGTAGATCTTTGCCTATTTCACTATTGGCGTCTTCAGTGGGTTGGTGACATTCAGTCAGGTCCTTCCTCTTTGAACTCCTCACCGTGGGTGGCCCTACAGATGCTAGAATTCCAGACAGATTCGCCTTTGGGACACTGAGACAAGTAAGCACTCTACCATGACAAGGAACAATCATATATATTTTACACTGGATGTATATTATTAATATCTCTCTCTCATATATATATATATATACACACACACACACACACACACACATATATTTTACTTAGTGGAAAGTGGTCAATATCAGTGATAGAGCTGACATATTTAGTTGTATGGATATGAGTTTGTGATTAAAAAATAAACCAGTTTGTCTGATGATCACAAAAGCATGAAACCCAGGATCACAAACTCATATCCATACAATTGAATATATATATATATATATATATATATATATATATATTCATGAATTATTCACACAAAAACAAATGCAAAGGTTAATGATTTAATTGGCGAGAAATCCATCGTCGCAAACAATTCAAATAATATACAAAAACCTCCGAATCCGTTATGAATGAAAAGATCCTTGTTTCTATAAATTTCTGCCGTATTAGTTCTTATTTTTACTACAAGCTTTCGTCTGTTCCTACAGACATCTTCAGGTATGGAATAGATGTTGTTCTTGTTTTTTCTCTTAGTAATAAGAGGACAACGAAAATATATGTATTGTTGTATCCGAAAATGCTATATATATATATATATATATAGTATGATTATGTAGTAATTGTTCTTTTAAACAAGTTTTATTAAAAAGGATAGACATTTTATATCTATTGGCATTATCTATCGTCTTTTACAAACCTGACTATTGCAGATGCAAAAAATATCTGAAATGAAGGACATGTCCAAGCTTTCAACTGTGGAACAAGTTTTATTAAAAAGGATTAGACATAGGATGTTGATTCAATTTATCCATTGAAAAAAAAAATGCATGGAGATGCTTTTCCTAACAAATCAAACAATCAATTGAAAATAGTTTTGTGGGTAGTGAGCCACCCACAGAAATAATATGTAAATGTCATTCCACCCCCAAAGCAAAAATATCCTCAGCAAGTGTTTACTGACCTTTCTTCATTGATGCAAACATTACAGGTGAAAACTAATTGAACTCAGACCATTGTCTTTTGTTTTTTTTCCATAATTCTCAAGAAGGTCTTTGCAAACAAGACAATAGACCTGCAGTTTACTCATGTATCATGAGAGAGATTTTAAATAGAAAATTATATCCAGGGTACGGTGGATAAATTGTTATCTAAATTATGCAAAAATGAAAATAATACTGACATACCATTTTAACAAATATATTTACCAAAATGACACAAAAATATCTTGAAATATTAAAGGGTAAATTTATTCATTAAAATCGCCACTGGCTTCAACCACGGCCTCCAGACGACTTTGGAATCTCCTGCATCTCTTCTGGTCTCCTTGTTTAAATTGGTGAATGCTGCCATAATCCTTGCCTTGAGTTCATCTTTGATATTTACAAGGAGTTTTGTTGATCTCTTGCTCAATTGTGCCCCACACATAATAATCAAGGGAGTTGCAATCTGAGAAATTGAGTGGTCAGATGTAAGGGGTGAATAGTCACAGAAATTGTCTGGCAGCCATGAATGGGTTCTTCTGCTTGTGTGGCATGGTGCAGAGTCCTGTTGCCAGATATAGGGTCTTCCAGCAGCCACCCTCTTGACCCATGGCATCACTACCTCCTCAAGGCACTTGATGGAGGCCTTCATGTTGAGTCAGGCCCTCACCAACAAATTCCAAAGTTCTTTTCTTATCAGAAAGAAGAGTGAGTTTTCTGAGCTGCCATACCTTCGTAATCACCATTAGACTCATCCAACTCTTTTTAAATCTTCTGCACTATCCTCAGATTTATACCCAAACATTCTGAAATATTCATACTGGGGCTCCTGGTGCAAATGCTTAGCAATATAGCATGCCATTTCCAAATTCCTGGTGGAGTGGATTGTGTCATGGTACCCTTTTTCTCACAGATGGTGCTCTATTACACTGTGCAGTCAACAAAATCAAAAACAATGTACAAAATGAAAAATATAAAATGGTGATAATTTACCCATGGCACTCTGGAGATGTCTTGGAAGAAGAGGATCACTGATTTGTGTAGCAAGGACCTCTGATATCATATCTGTAGATGTTTATTTGGGACCATATTAAGAATATTCCTTTTCTATAAACATTTCATGGTAATTGTTCTGATGAACTTTCCTCTATGGTACCTAAATTCTATGAATTTAAGTACTAGATTAGCAGCAAGGTTTCATCCTTTTACTGTTGAAATGGCGGCTAGATGCAACAATAATTTTTAGGTTAACAATTTCTTCAATCACAAATCTAGCTTGTGGAAATCTCTTCTGACCTCTTGTTTTTCAGTTATTTTGTTTTTCAAAAAATTAAATGCAATCCCAATCGTTATTATATGTCTTCTTAATTCATGTAATTTTATTGTTCTCTCTCCTTAATAGCTTTTTTTCCCCATATTCTCTAACACTCAGTAACCCCTTGCATATTAATGGCTTTATTGTTTTCAACCTTTTTTTACCCATGGACCACTTTTACTCTTAATTTCTTTTGGTAGATCCCCATAGTCATTTGATGAAAAAAAGCTTATTTATTTTTACTAATAGATACCTTCACAAATTGGATTATAGATATAGAAAATATATATGCTTTATTTTGAAGTAAAACTAATTTAATGAAAATAAACTTGTATTTGACAACTAAATTCTATGGAACATTTATGTACACTAGTAGAATAACTCATAATAAACCATTTTAAAATATGTGAGTAATTAATATGTTAAAAAAGTGAAAATTTATCAAATGAGAACCTTGTGGTTAATGTTGCTCTGCAAGGTTTTTTATATTCAGCCCCATTGATGTCAATGATAGTCGAACCCCTTTTCACAATGTCAAGTCTTTTACTATATTAATTATTTTATATATATTATATTAATTATTATATATTTTATATATATTAATTATTTTATATTATATTTTTTTTTTTTTTAGATATAGTAAAAAAAAAAAAAAAAAAAGAAAAATTTTTTAAATATTTATGAGTTAGATTTAAGTTAGAATATCCGAACAGTGACGTTCCATATCACGTGACGTCCGCTGTTCGCGAAGGACGCTACTTGCTAACAAACAGTAATTTTAATTTATTTGTAACAAAACAGTTATTTCTGATGAAAAATTGAGGACAATTTGAAATATCAATATATATAAAATAAATAAATACTTTCATAAAATAAAAACATTTTAATTTTTAATTTGAAACTTTTTCTATATATAATTATTTTATATTAATATATTAATAATTTTGTTTTATTAATATTTAAAATTAATATTATTATTAATATATTAAATTAATTTATATAATAAATTATAATCTTTTATGATTTTCTTTTATATATATATATATATATATATATATATATATATATATATATATATATATATAATCTTTCCTTTATATATCCTTCTCAGTTTTTATTCAACATTTACAATCAAAACATCTGGTAGAGTAAAAGAAATGGGATGCTAACTTACGTCGCTTGATCTCATTTTCTGTTAGTTTTAAAGTTGTTTTTCTATTTTTAGTATTTTAATATGGCCTAGATTACTGCAGAAATTCCAATTCTCAGTTGTAACAACATTTTCAGAAGTAAAATTGCTCTATGGACTACTAAAGTATTACCATGAAAACCCCAATTTGCTATTTTTTTGAGTGAACCCAAGTAATGTTACATGCCCCACCAGGGTCCATATGGATCCAAGTTGAGAACCATTATGCTAGATGGTCCTTCAGATCTATTCACCTTTACAGGAAAAGGAACCAGTTTGAGAGAATTATGAGAGTCATCTGAAAAGTTCACAGGCTGACCAAAATACTATGATGGAATGTAACCAAATGAAGTTTATTTTTCAACATAGACCCCCCCAACTTTGCGGTCGACACACTTCTTTGATTGGTGTTGCAGTGCTTGGATCCCATTGGTGAAGAAGCTTTTCTGTTGACCAAAAAAGTCATCAACAATAGATATGACATCATCACTGCAATACTGGTTCCCAGCCAAGTGAATTTTTTCCATGCTGGAGAGAAGATGATAACCAGATGGGACGAAACCAGGATAATATAGAAAGTGATCAACCAGTTCAAAGCTACAGTCATACACAGCAGCAATGAAGGACTTTTGTGCTGGAGCATTGTCCTGATGAAACAAGACCACTTTTGTCAGTTTTCCTGTGTTCTTGGTCTTGATAGCCTTTTGTAACTGCAAAAATAAGCTGGCATCTCCATTGATGGTGTAGCACTTTTGAAGATAGTAAATAAACAACAATGCCTTTTGTAATGGCAACATTTTGATTCTAACGAGAAACCTTTTAGATGACCCTCCACATCTATTCAACCTTCTCAGTGAACCAATTTTGAGAGGATTCATTATTGGTGGCCATAATCATAAAAATATCAGATACATTTTTTTTAATCATTTCACCTCA
Organism: Acanthosepion pharaonis; assembly: GCA_903632075.3. Lineage (NCBI taxonomy): Eukaryota > Metazoa > Mollusca > Cephalopoda > Sepiida > Sepiidae > Acanthosepion > Acanthosepion pharaonis. The sequence continues at coordinate 478,323 of CAHIKZ030004150.1, read as the reverse complement.
AGTAAGGCAACAATACCCCACTAGAACATATGGGGAGTGAAAGAGAATAAGAAAACTGAGAATGGAGAGGATTGAGGAAAGGACAAAAAAAAAAGAAACAGAGTTTAAGAAGACAGAAGATGGCAATTGACATTGCATTTAAATTTTTGAAAATTGTAGTTACCAGGGAAGCAAGAAATCAGAAAGGAGTTCCACACATGGTAAGCATGAGAAAAGAATCTTAGAGTAGAAATTATAGTTGCATCTAGCTTGTTCAACAATAAAATGGTGAGACCTAGATGCCAATCTAGTAGCATGCTTATATTCATGTAGCCAGGGCACCAGGAAAAAAAAAGGTCATCAGTGCAATTGCCATGAAAATATTTGTAGAAAAGACAGAGGGGGGGCACATCAGTAGGAAAGTGACTGAAATTGAGATGCCAGGTCAGGATTGATTACATGACAGATCCTTCTTTTAGCAGACACAGAAAGGAAACTAAAAGAATTCCAAGAGAAGTTAGTAAAGGAAAGGAAGAAGAAAGGACTAAACATCAATTGTGAGAAGACCAAATATATGGCTGTTAGCAAAATGAACAGCCCAACATCTGAATTACAAATTGGAGATGCCAAAAACAAGCAAATGCAAAAATTTAAATATCTAGGAAGTGTGTTAACAGAGGATGAAAAATGCAACACCAAAATATGAAAACCCATTGGGATAATGAATGATGCTTTCCAAAAGCTAAGCAAATATTAAGAAATGGGAAAATTTCATGACAAACAAAGAAAAGAGTACTGAACTGTTACATAATATCAATTCTCTGAGATGGCAGTGAATGTTGGACAATTTTCTGAGAGAACATGTGAGCAATGATAAAGCTTTAGAGAAAATGAAAATAAAAAGCATAATTACATTTCACATCAGAAAGAGACAGTTGAAATTTCTAGGGCATTTAAGGAAGGCTTAGAAAATGTGATACTCACAAGGACAGATTGAAGGCAAGTGGGACAGAGGAAAACAATGAATAACCTACTTAGTGAGCTTGAATAAATGGATGGCAAAAGAAGGTTTAAGAGAGATAACAAAAAAGATAAAATTTGTTTAGAGATACAAAGGACAGGAAATTGTGGAGAGCCATGATCGTCTACATCCAGAAGGGACACAGCAGATAGAAGAAGAATACTTTTTTTTTTTAATTAAAAAATTTAATGTTTTTATAATGCTGCTAACAACTATAGCTGGAATGTTAAAAAAAATAATTTTGACTCAGGATGATTTAAAAAAATTTTCTACAATTAAAGTTGTTTTTCAGGACACTTCCAAGATGATAGCAAAAAAATATTATTCTGGAGCATTGCTGAAACCACACCCAACCAAAATGTCAGTTTAAACTGATGCCTGAATTTGAAAGAAAATTAACAGTCGTGTTTGAACAAGGAAAAAAAAAAACAACTTGTCACATTTGCTTACTGATAAAAATTTAGAGTTGATTTCTGACGTAAGGTAACAGGTGGATTTCTGTTGGGGCTTAGCTATGGAAGAAAGTTAAAAAATGAGAAACATAAACAAACTCCAAAACAAAACAGCTCTCTTTTAATCATGTAAGATAACCCTTTTTGCCTTCCGTTAGAATGGATAATGCTAACCTCCAGGAGAGTGACTCATTGTGCCTTCTTGGACTAACGTTTTCCACTGACATGAAGTGGAAACATTACAAATGCAACACCAAAATATGAAAACCCATTGGTAAGTCTGCAGTTAGGAAAGTTGGTTCACTGTTGTGCTAGACAATTTTTCTCGCTAGAATCTATATTCATAAGTCTGCCATTCATCTTTGCTTTGAATTTTGTTGCCACATCTGGTTTACTCCTTCTGCTACCACATATTTAGAGATTTTTGATAAAATCCAAAACAGAATCTGCAGTGTTATTGGTCTTGACCTGGCATCTCAGCTCCAGTCACTTTATCATCACTGTAATGTAGCTTTCCTGTGCTTTTTTATAAATAGTTGCATGGTTTTGCTGAATTTTCCTCTATAGTACCTAAACTTTATGAATTTAAGTGCAGTACTAGATTGGCAGCAAGGTTTCATCATTTTACAAGGTCTCATTTGCTAGATGTAACCATAAATTCTATGCTAATAGTTTATTTTATTGCACATCTCACTTATGGAACTCTCTTCCGGTTTCTCATGTTCCAGTCAACTTGTTAACTTCTGTCTTCTTAATTCTTGTTTTTTTTTTATTATTCTCTCTCGTTAATAGTAGTTTTTTCTCATATTCTCTAACACTTAGTAGCTGCTTGCATCTTAGTGGCTTCATTGCCTTTCTTGGGATGAAAGGATTAAAAAGCCATACCCAGATAATTTTGACAAATAAATTTTCCTCTTAGCAAAAGTTTCTCAAAATAAATTCCCTTGACTCATGGCTTCTAAAGTTTAATTTTTATTTCCATCTTTCTTTCAAATAAATCATGTGATTTGATGGCCAGTTGACATTTACAGAATGGTCATGGGTAAAGCCTCAAGTCCTTTACAAATATTCTATTGGTATTTAATTTCAAATTTTGTCTTAAAAGAATTTTTTTTAAGTATTTAAATCTAGAAATTTTATTAAATTTTAAAGAAGAGAATTGTACAGTGAGTGGCCATGGTTAGATGTAAAATAAATGACAGAAGTGCCCAACAAACGGAACTGACAAAGTTTGCAATAAGCAATAAAAAGAAAAGAACAGAGTAAAAACTAATATAAAGCAAGCAAACAATATATGCAAGGCAAATTAACAGTAATATGGCACAAAAGTTCACAAACTAAGATTTGGGGTTGACAAGAGTAAATTTGGACAAGTGAATGTAGCATTCTGACTTCAAGACAAGACAGACCGGGACTGAGTCAGATGACACTGAGAACCAACTTATTTTATTTGTTGGAAAAAATCCCAGCATGCATTTGTATGCTTCTGCCTATAAATTGGGAAGGGGAAATTATTTTGCATCCATTCCCCGTGGGGATTGGAACTAACACAAATATTAAAGTCCCATTACATTTTTTTTCACAAATTTTTCTCCAAAGACATGATTATCTGGCAAAGTTCAACATATATAGCCTCAAAAAAGGTATGTCAAAAGGACAGTTTTCTCTTGACACCACTATTACTGTATACTACCTTGGTAATTATTATTATTTTAAAAAGCTATTTTTAGAAATTTTAACAAAACCCAAACATATGAAACTAGATTTATTCTCTTTTTTTTTTTTATTATCTAGAATTGACAATAAAATTATTAAACATTATTCTTATAATTAAACAGTCTGTAGAGACACAAACAGTGATTCTTTTCCTTTCACTGAGATAGTAACATTGCTCACATGACAGCTGATGAATGATGTCAAAGTGACAAAGGAGAGTTGCAATGAAAGAGAAGAAGGATGTCCCTAGCCCACAGTGGTCGGTCTTACAGGAAAAACCACATGGCCTAACCAGGTTCATATAGAAACCACCAGAACTAGTTTTCCCTTTGGAAAATATTACAAGTAAGATTCTCCTTTTTTAGCAAACTATTTGTTGTTGCATATGTATATATCTAAATTTGTGTATTACACAGCATTATAAAACTCTAAGAACTAAGTATATTTGTTGTTCTTTTTCCATTCATCTATTCTGTTATGCCTGTGAAGTATGGTGTTATTATATCAGGAATATAATACCCATAATGGGGGAAATGCAAATGGGAGAATAAATCTTTCTTCCATAGTAAACTCTCATTATAAGTCTAATAAATAATGTTCAAAATATTTATTGAAAATTCTTGAGAAAAAAAATTATCAATTCATATACTTGCAAACTATTTTAGTGAATTTATATGGCAAGAGCAAATAAAAGAAATGTCCAGAAAAATGTTCAAAATTTAAAATTACAGTTACTTGGAGTTATAGTGATTTCCTGAGCATAAATTAGATGTAGCACAAAATATGGGATATCCAGTGAGTTACTTGTAGTTTTGTGGTTATTTAAATTTTACTTAACCCAAAGAGTTGTGAGTTCAATACCTAGTCACAACAGAGGTGAACACAAACTTGGAGAATTAAGTTACTAAAGGGAAATAACTAAAACTGAGTCACCCAGAAAAGGCATGGCATGTGAAACTAGAACAATCTACCCCAGTGAACTAAATAAAGGGTTCAGTTTGAAATTCCAACTAATATTACCCGAAGAAGCCTGGAGCATACACTAGCTGAAATGTTAGTTAATATAGCAATAAAGATGAGGACAAAAGTCTAAACAATATAAATAGTGTAAATAGTTAAAATAAATCATCACAAAAATATTGATAGATCCTGAAGAAGGTCGGTGCATACAATGGCTGAAATGCTGTGAATGTAGCAATAAATTTGAGGACAACAATCCGAATAATTTAAATAGTGTAAATAGTTACAATCCCTCATCTCAGAAATACTGACAGATTCCGAAGAAGGCTGGAGTGTACAATGGCTGAAACATCATGAATATGGCAATAGCGTTGAGGACAAAAATCTGAACAATGTAAATGCTGTAAAGAGTTACAATACATCATCTCAAAAATATAGACAGATCCTGAAGATGGCTGGTGTGTACAATAGCTGAAACATTGTGAATATGGCAATAGAGTTGAGGACAACAGTCTGAATAATATAAATAGTGTAAATAGTTAGAGTACCTCATCTCAGAAATATAGACAGGTATTATATAGGATTAATACAAATCTAAAATTTGTTACTTAGCTGATTGATATTATATTCAGCACCCTGACTTCAATTCTAGGGGAAGAGAATGCATAAAATCCAATTTCATATATATGGGTTTTATTTAAATTCTAGAAATAGCTTTTAAAAAACACTAGCATTTTTTGGCAACTGATATGTGTTGAAATCCTCTGAGTATTTAGTACTGCTGAAGTTATTGTTAACATTTTTTGTCGAAATTTACAAACTCTACATTTCATTCAGTTTTGCAAACCAATCAATGAAATATAAAAATTCAAGGAAAAAAAAACAATATTGCATTTTTATTAAATAAGTATTTGTTATTTTAATCATTAAATTGTTTTTAAAATAATAGTGGTATTTTGTATGTTAAATATTAAAATTTTTATTTTTTCCAAAAACATTAATGAAAATTTATTGTATAAGCTATGCACCCTAGTAAAACCAACTGTAACTTTTCCCCAAAATTTGGTTTTGACCGGTCTATATATGGCTACTTTAGAGGGTGTGAGGTGTGGGGCATCCACCTGCGCTTTCAATGTTTGTACTTCCATAGTGAAAAGGTATCATTGCATGCACCATCAAGTGCATTGCTGCCAGATAGCAGTGTTCTGTGGAGGAAGCAGTGCATCTCTACAATATAACACTGAAGGACAATACATCAGCCTCCACATCCCGGCAAATGGAATCTATACCTACCAGGTGCAGGTAAAAGGGATAGACGTTGCAACTCCAGCGGCATGTGGGGAGAATGCAACCTACAAAATTGGAGAAGTAGTTTGGGTGAAGGTCCTGCACACCATCTGAATGTCTACATTTGGAAAGAAGGTGGTGACTAGCCACCATGGTCTACGTTTAGTTCTGGTCAATGGGATGACATGCATTATTAGAGATCTTTGCTCTGTCAAGGGGGTGGACCATGATGGTAAGTCCTCGAAACACAAGAGCATAGTGGAAGGTGAAGTGAATCATTAGAATCAGGAATCATAGTAAAATGCTAGGATTCCATGCAAATGCCCATTGACATGACGGATGATGATGATGACCCACCAGACTCAGATGAAGAGACTTGCCTTGTATGATTCACCTCAACAGATGGTGCTCCTGTGTTAGACGCACAAACCTCTTTGGTTCCACTACAGAGAAGTGCAAGACAGAAGTGACCGCCCTTTGGCTGTCACCAGTGTGATCAGGGAGGAGTATAGTAACACAGAGCATGGTTTATTTAGTAGGAAGTGTGTTCAAGTTGCTGCAGAAAATCTAACAGATGTAACAGAAAATCTGGTTTGAGGCCTACATGCGAGCATGCACACTGACCATGATTTGATGAAATGGATATCACACCTATGCAAATATATGAACACCTGCCACTTACTATATAAGTAGCTACATTGCTTGCTAGGGAAGGGTAGTTATTCTGTAGATGATGCTCGTGGTGTGTAATAGAAAATGAAAGTGGTACAAGCAGAATACTCAATACTTAAGAGATGGACATCCAACAACTACCACCACTGACAAAAATATTGATCATGTTCACAACATGGTGATGGATAAAAGGCGATTGACTATAAATTAAATAACCAATGCTATTCCCATATCCCGTGAGAGAGTTGAGAATATTTTGCACAATGAACTTGACATGACAAATGTTTCTGCTCGGTGGGTGCCATGTCTTATGATCAATAGTGCACCAGTCTGACTATATCACAAGGAAATCTGACATTGTCTGAACAAATCCATCTGTGGTTTCCTTAAGCATTTCCTAAGCCAGGAACAATGTTGAGTTAATCAATTTGAACCAGGACAAAGAGATAATTTATGCAGTGGAAACACCCTACCACACCTGCTTCAAAGAAGGCCAAGGTCATCTGCAAGGTAGATGATGGCCTCAGTTTTGGCAGATGCAAAATGTATTGTGTTTATTGACTATCTTCAAAAGGGTCATACATTCAATGGAGAGTGGTATGCTAACTTGCTGAGGCAGTTAAGAGAGGGACTATCAAGATCAAATTGATGAAAGGGATTTTGTTTCATCATGGCAATGCTGCAGCAGTCCTTTGTTTCCATGGTTTCTGTACGTGACTGTGGCTTTGTACCTCTGATCGCCCTCCCCTTTTCTCCTGGTTGGGGTGGTAGCACTTGTTAGGGTCCCACCTATAAGCAAATAGTGAACCCTCAAACAAAAAAAGTATAAAAATACATTTTTATATAGTAAAATGACCAACAATAGATCTAATTTTTTATTTGATGTCCCAATATTAATTTTTAGTCCAAGTTGTTATGTATAATCGTGTGTGCATGTGTGTACACATTTTCACTCAGTAAAATTAAACAAACTATAACAACATTTCTTTTTTCTTCCTCACTAATGAAATATTTCATTTGTAATGTATAAAGGTGTTGAAGCTTGGATAAGTATGGAATAATAATAATACAACACAAAATGTACGTAAACAAAATGTATTGAAACAAGGAAAAGGTACACAATATTTACAGTTAGTTTTGGTATATTCTTGGGAAGACTGTTCCTGTAGAATGGGTTGACTTAATCACAGTCGGGCAGAGTCTCTTGATTCGATCTCTTCTTCCTTCCCCCTCGTCTTCCGGTACCAACCCATATTTATATGGTCGGTACTCCACTATGTAAATTAGGTGGATCGTAGCACAACAAAAGGGGATGTGCAGATGATGTAATGGCTATCATGGGGAAAAATGAATTTAGCATGAAGAGTTCAAATTCCAAGCAAGGCTGTTGGTTCACTTTGCACTACCACTTGTTTTTCTTCAGAAATTTGATAATCAAAAAAAATTCAGCTAAGTTTAACATTTGTATCAGCAAAATAACAGTATATCAAAAGAACTTTTTTGCTCTTAAACTGCTCTTACCCTATATTACCATGGCAATTTTTATTGTTTTAACACATTGACTGCCAACCACAAAAACACATAGTTGGCAGTTTTTATTATGATGCTGACCATGAGTTGTTTTGTTTTTGTGGTTTTACCATGAAGGTTACAACCACAAGATTTTTCATGTTTTTAATGCAAATAAGTGCTACGTAGCAGGGTTAGGGTTAGGCAGGAATGAAAAATTGTACTTGCAACTGAAAACAAACATTTTATTGGAAAGATTTATTTAAAAAGCAAACTAGTTGAGGTGTAAAAAAATTGTTCTAATTCCACGTGCCATGCCTTTTAGTTAATTTCTCTTGATGATATAACACATAAACAAAGCATCTGAAAAAAAAATTTTATTGCCTAAGACAGTTATTGTAAAGTTGGCATTTGAAGTTCATAATTGAACTCTTGCAGTTAATGTGTTAATGTACACACAGGCACAAGCACGCACACATACACAATTTAACCAAGTTTGAAATAAGACATTAGAATAATACATTGCACATTCCACTCAGTTTGGACAACCCTTACATTGAGCTGAGAAATAAAATCATAAAGTTGGAAATAAAAAAAGTCTTTAGTTTCTAAACTCTAACAAATCAGAACTTTTCAGAAATTATTCAGTAATAAATAAAAATAACAGGTAAAGATATAAACAATGACTGAACTGTTTATTTAAATAGTGAACGTTTCTCTTGATGAATTGATGGCGTTGAACTTACCTGTAAACTGCCATCAAGACTAAAACCATAAGTTTTTTGTTGTTTTTAATGCAAGTAACTACTACCTGGCAAGGTTAGGTTAGACAAAATTATTAACATTATATTTGTACTTATGGGCAAGTGGTTAGAACGTTTGCTTTTTGACCATGAAATTTGAATCTCACCATGGCTGACTTGTTAGGAAGGTGACTTCTTGATGTTATTGGCCTGGTAGAGGCCACCCCAGTGTGTGGCACATTTGGAAAGTTCCTGAAAACCATGCAATGGGTTGACCCAAGCCTTGTGAGTGAAACTAGGTAGATGAAACACTTTGGGATTTCTCAATACTAGCATGAAGTCACATGTCATCGTAACTGAGGACTTGAGGGTGCTGGTTCAAACTATTGATCATGCTAGATAACGCACTCTCTCTCAGAAACTGTAATTACAGTCCACTTAGCATAGTTGCAGTATAAATCACAGGTGGGCCCTGTGGGTGTTGAACATACACAAATGTGCTTGAGCAGGCGTCTGCAACATAGATTGGCTACCTGCCCTAGTAGACAGGTATCCTCGAACACAAGTGGCCAGCCTTTATATGATATATTTATATTTGTATCTGCCTATATTACTGAGATGCAGTATTGTAATTATTTACACTATTTACATTGTTTAAACTGTTGTCCTCATCTTTGTTGCCATAATCATGATGTTTCAGCCATTGTATGCTCCAGCCTTCTTCAGGATCTGTCTATATTTCTGAGATGAGGTATTTTAATTATTTACACTATTTACCTTGTTTAAACTGTTGTCCTCATCCTTATTGTCATAATCACGATGTTTCAGCCATTGTATGCTCCAGCCTTCTTCAGGATCTGTCTATATTTCTGAGATGAGGTATTGTAATTATTTACACTATTTACATTGTTTGGACTGTTGTCCTCATTTTTGTTGTCATATTCACAATGTTTCAGCTGTTGTACACTCCGACTTTCTTCAGGTGATATTTGTTGGAATTTTGAACTGAACATTTTATTTAGGCATGGTATGTGGAATTAGAACAATCTACCCCCATGGATTAACTAAAGGGTTTGGGTCGAAATTCCAACTAATATCACCTGAAGCAGGCCAGAGTGTACAACAGCCGAAAGGTTGATATCACCTGAAGAAAGCCGGAGTGTACAGCTGAAATGTTGTTAATATGGCAATAAAGATGAAGACAAAAGTCCAAACAATGTAAATAATTATATTTGTAATTATACAGTCTAACAGATAAATAGTATTTAACATTTTTGTTATCAGTTCTCCAGAAAAAAAGTATTAATTTAAATGCTTGCAAATTATTTTAATGAAATTGTAGTGAGAGCAAATGAAAAATTTTTTTCAAACTTTATAATTACAGTTATTTGTAGTTTCTTATGGTTATATCTCGTTATTTCAACAGTAAAATGGCAAGACGTAGTTACTAATCTAGTAGCACACTTAAATTCATGCAGTCCAGACACTAAGGCAAAAAGCTCATCAGAACAGTCGCTATGAAAATATTTGTAGAAAAGACAGGGAATTCATGTTATATCAGTGAGAAAGTGACTGAAAAAATGTCAGGTCTTTGAATTTTGTCAAGAATCTCGAGATATATAGAAGCAGCACCAAATGTGTTTAATTAAATTTTCTTGTTTGCTTGTTCACAGGCATGTTTATAAATTTATGAATAAAATTATTTGTTTTCATATTTATTTCTTCATATAATATGGTAAATAATAAATATTACATGGTAGTTGGTTCATATATTTTTATAAACTTGTAAATATAAAACTATTCTTGTAAATACACAATCTAATAAAATAAATTCCTTTGATATCAATTCTTGGGAAAGAAGACAATGCATAAATCCAGTTTCATATATTAGGGTTTTATTAAAATTCTAAAAATAGCTTTCAAAACCAATAAAAATTTCTGTGGGAGTATGTAGTAAAGTGGTTTTGCTTGTTTGTTTAACGGTATATCAACTCCTTTTGGGTCATTTAACTTTCTTAGGCGCATTAGTAATTTCTTCTACAAAAATCTATTGCTAGTAATATTTTTTTTCTTTTTTTTTTTTGAAGTTCATTGCCATTAATATGTTTTTCCTTACAAAAATGTATTGCTGGCAATTCCTTTACTATAAAAAGGAATTGCTGGAACTTCTACTACATAAATATATTTTTATACTTTCATAGTGTTTTGACCCTACCTGGGGGGTTAACTATTTGCCCATAGCTGGGACCCTAACAGGTGCTACCACCCAGGTCAGGGTGGATATGGGAACAACAGCAATTAAGAGATGGTTCCACACTCCTCAAAACCTCTTGATCAGTGGCCTTGCTGCCGGATGTAGTTTATTGTCATAAAGTGGTATTAAAAGAAAACTGCCTTTTAGATATACCATTTTTTGCAAGTATAAATATTAATCTTTACCAAAATTTAATGAAAGCTGTTCATTTATCTCTCATTTTACTTGTGTTTATTTAGCAGGTGCTGCAACAAATCATGTTTGGTTAGTCTATTAGCATTTAGCCCAAGTCTCTTAGGATTCAAGTCTAAGTCACTGTATACAACTTACCCAACAGTTGCTAACTACTCTTCATTACCTGCTCTATGAATATTTTTCAATGACCCGATGTATTTAATAATTACCACATATACTTGTGTAACTTGATATCTTGCGTATTGTGCAACCCCCAAATGTTCACTTATAAAAAATGATTTTATCATGTATCTCATGTAAAATGCAAGTTCCTTTTTTGAGAAACCAAATTATAATAGACTAACCTCTTTTCCTCTATCTCTTTATCCCATCTTCTGGTTAAATAAGTCAAAAAAGTAAAAGAGAATGATAAAAGTATCATTACTAACGCTATACTCATTGCGTAAATGCATGAAAACCATAAACAAGCGAATGAGAAACAGTTAAACATCTTATAAACAAAAACAATGGAAAAGATGCATATTCGCTGTTTGTATTTTATAATACGATATTAATATATGAATATTACATACATTATTATTGGATACAGTTAAGTAAAACATCAGTTTTATCAAAATCATTTTTATTTTAAATACAGATGTACTTTTTGATTACAGCAAATGGATGCATATTTTGGTTAATGGCGCAGCCAGGATCAGCAGAACATACACTAATTTTATATCTCATCTATGATGTGACCCCCTTTTAAAATTATCTTCCAAATTAGGTCTTCAAAGTCACATGAAACATGAGTATATATGGTATATAAAACAAACTAACCTATAAGAATATTATTTGGAAGTAACTTAAATTTCATAGAAAATATGTGCCCTCTGACAGCAATCAGACCTGTATCCTAAATATAGCTTAATATGTTATACAGTTTAGCTACAAATCCTATGAAATTTCTTGGACATTCAGGCCAGTAAATGTAGTTAATAATGTTTATCTATAGAAATAATGTATAAACAGAAAATATATTAAAATAATTGTCGGACTTAGTCCATTTCATAATATATGATGTCATTTGTTGAAATTAAATATGCTTCAAGCAAATATGAGCATTCGAGAGAAATCATGGGAAATTTTTTGTTTAAAAATGTAATTTGACTTTGCTAACCAGATGCTTCCTCTGTAGCTATATGGTATAGCACATCAGACTATATAATGGTTGCATGTCGGATACAGGTTCGATTCCTGTCAGAGAAAACATATTTTCTATGAAATTTCTTCGACATTCAGGCTGGTAAATGTAGTTAATACTGTTTATTATAAACAGAGCATTTACGTAAATATTTGTATCTATAAAATAACATATATATATAAGTATATATATATATATATATATATATATATATATATATATATGTATGATAAAATTATAAGATGTTCTAAACTATGGAATGAGTGAGGTATCAAATTGGACACCAAAATACAGTTTTATTGTACAGCCATTTTGTCTACACTGTTGTATGGCTTAGAATTGTGGGCCCTATATAGGGTCCCATATCAATGAGCTGGATGTCTTCATCAAAAGTTGTCTGGATGATCTGTAGCTATATTTTTGATGATAGGGTGTCAAATGCTGATATTCTCACAAAATGCAATATTGGTGGAATTGAGACCTTCCTGATGCAGTCACAACTTTCTTGGGCTGGTCATATTGTGTTGTGGAGTAAAGACTACACCTCTCCGGTGACACTATGTACATGTTCAATATTATAAAGAGTTCCAGGTTATGATGTTGAGATGAATAATTGTATTGAGCCAGTCTTCATACTGACTACAGAGGCATTACAGAAATAGGCTAAGCATTATGTATGGAGAATACTTAATGAATTATGTTATACCAAGCAAGAGTGTGTGTTATAACAATAACCATACAATAGAGAGTTATAATAGTTGGTAACAAGGATGTTCAACCACAAGTGTGGGATAAAAATTGCAAATTTATGACTGAAGTTATAATAGTTGGCAATGAGAATATTTGAACACAACTGCACTGATAAATTTACAACATTATAACTGGAGTTATAATAGTTGACAATGAGGAACTTAAACTTAAGTGCAGTATAACAAGCACCATATTATAACTAGAGTTATAATAGTGGGCAACCAAATTTTCAAACTCATATGTGTGTAACACATGATTTAAAAAAGAAGAGGTGTTGGATGGCTGTGACTCAAGTATAAAGACAAGTTAAAGAGTAACTTCTCAGCTCTCAATGTGCCTCATACTAACTTTGAGCAAGTTGCCCTGGATAGAAATAACTGGAGATATTTGTGCCAGAGTAGTATCAGAAATTTTAAAATCCAGTTGTACTGACTGGCTAAAGAGACGAAAGACAAAAGCATCAGCAAATGTTCCTGTAGCTATGTCCCAAGATTCTCATTGTTGCCCAGTGTGGACTTGTATACAAGTCATTAGTGAGACTGAAAAGTCACAAACAACACAAACCTAAAAACTGATGGAGGTTGTTTGATCTTTATGTCAAAATCAACAGGAGAGTCCATCATATATATATATATATATATATATATATATATATATTTATTTATTTATTTATTTGGGTCTAGAAGAATCCTCAACTGAATGCAGAAAGCACTGGATGGCTGTTTTGCCATATTTTGGGACTTATCAGCAGTGCACATCCACTACTGGACCATTATGATATGACGCAAACATCATACCCATTAGACTAATGGATCTTGGTGATAAAGAGGTAATAAACTAGACTCAATATAGTGTCTGCACTTTACAAATTCTGTGTGACTCATCCAAGTCTACTTATACCAATGAACTGTGCCCCAACAGTTTGTAGTTTGTTACCTCTTCATCACTGACACCTGTTGGTCTAGTGGGTATAACACTTGTGTCATATTGTAATGGTCCAGGTTCAATTCTTGGTAGTGGATGCATACTGCTGATGAGTCCCAAAATAGGATGAAATGACTGTCCAGTGCTTTCTGCATTCTGTTGTTGAGGATTCTTCTACACTCAATGAATTAATTATGATTATTCAAATCCCCTAATAATTTATATATATATATATATATATATATATATATATATATATATATATATATGTTATGGGACATTACCCATAATAACATAATGGGCTATTCCATACGTAATAAATACTGCGCCTCAAGAGGAAGCAGAGAGTTCTGTCTGAAGTCTGGAGTTCAGTCTGAAGTCTGGAGTTCAGTCCGTCAGGAGTCAGTCAGTCGAATCAGAGGCAGACCGAAACAGAGTCGCGTTCAGACAATTACTACTAAACATGATTGTTCGTACTAACACTTTTCTACCTCTCTGTATATATTCCTTTGTAATATATCTGGGTTATTCCAGATCCACCTTCGAGTTCTTTATTGGTTCTACCTTGGACTATCACCGTGGTACAAGGAACCGGACCATGACAATATATATATGTTTTTTTTTAAAAAGCAAGGCGGGAAGCCACTAGGATGCAAGGGGTTACAGAAAATTTAGAGCAAGATCAGATAGGAGTGATAGAAGAAAGGATGAGGGTAGTGGATAGATCAAGGCAACTGGAGATATCGATTGACATTACACTTGAATAGCTGGAGATTATAGCTCACAGGGAAACAGGAATAGGGAAGGGAGTTCCACAGGCGAGAGGTGTGAGACATGAAGCTATTGGAGTAGAAGAGACGGCTACATTTAGGAGTTTCGACAGTGAAGGAGTGAGAGCGGGATGCCAGCCTCGTATGGCGCTTGAACTCATGATGCCTGGGAACCAGTGAATAAATGTATATGTATCACAAAAAACAAAGTATCGGTAAAATCAATACAAAGTCTGCCAGGTGACCAAAGAGAAAACTAATAAAAAGAAAAACAACCATCAATAAAACAAAAAACAAAAGAAAAACCAGCAACAGAAAAAGGAAACTTAAAATAAGAAGAAAAGATAAAAAGACACTGTCCTAAACAGTAACAGTCTGTGGTCTATGTCCATACATTTCCAAGTGTCACAACTCAGAAAGTTACAAAGTTCAAACTGTTATAGTTGGCTGACAATTTCAGTAGCATGAAACTTGACTAAGGGTCTGAACATTTGTCAGCCTCTCTGTCTCCAAACATACATACATCCTTGTGTAAATTAATTGAAACAAAATGAACAATTCCATTATTATTTACTTTTTTCGTATTTTTCCAATGAAACATGACCCAGTGCACATAATAATACTTCATACATTCCCCAAAGTCATTCCTTGCAGATTGACCACAGATTCTTGATTGGATTTAAATTAGGAGAGTTTCTGAGCCAGTCTATAGTACTTTGACTTCCTCACTGGTAAGGCTTTCCAGTGTGTTCATGCAGTGTTACAATTTTTGAGTAACATCCATCGCAGACAATGGCCATAGGACAACTAATCGACGGTCAAGACAATAGTGTCTGGGCATGATAAAATTTGATCAATCATGGATGATGCAATATTTTCCAAAGTCAAACAAATTTCATCATACACCCTGAAAATAGATTCTTATTAATGCACACCACTGCAAATGCTCTAGTCTGAGAAGAAAACAGAAATCGATTACACCCTGTCACTCCAGTGGATCTAAAACTGACCATATGATGAAAGAAAGGAAACTAAAGCAGTTGTTTCAATTAATTTGCACAAAGGTGTACACACACACACACACACACATATATATATATATATATATATATATATATATATATATATATATATACATTGTACAAACATATATTGTTAAATATCATGAGCCTGTGCAAGTATCATATAACTCAAAAATGACATCCTGTTTTGTTTACATAGAAGTTTGCTGTGACAATGAGTCATGAAATAGCAGACGCAAGTTGTAAATTTGTTATGGTGATTTTCCAAGCTTAGCTTAGATGTGGCACAAGGCCAAAAGCATGGAGTACCCAGTGAGGATCGAACTCACTATTTAGTTGTAATCATTTTAGTGAGACAGGCTAGCTAACCATTACACCATGCCGAGGTGACCCATCTCTGTTGTTATGTCCATATAACCACTCTGATGATGGCTCATGTCAGCCGAAAGCTTAGATCAACAACCAATTTAATAAAAAAATATCAAAATGTTGGACAATTTTTGTTTTTATTTTCTCTTGAAACTAAAGCCATTATACGCTGCTTGGAAAGGCTCATGATTTAAACTAATTGAACACATTAAAAAATGAGATGCAGTACTCACTGAATTGTGTTTTTGAAGGTATGGTACCTGGAAAAAGAAGTAGTGGAAAACCAAAACATGTGGCAAGATTCTTAGTACTGATAGAAAAATAAATAAATAATGAGGCCAAAATTCCACCATCTCTAAAAATATATGTATATTCAGAATCAATAGGCCAAATAGGTCATATTTCTACTAACCAATCAGAAACAGTCCCAACTTGGATACAAACATAATAAGCCACTCAAAAACAAGATCTGTTCCCAACCAAGGTATGAGCTCACCAATTATGGACCAATCAGAAGCCAAGCAGCAGTTGTGATGCTGATTTCTTTGTCTTGCTAGGATATGTATATAAAACATACAAAATCCATTTTTTGATACTGCGGTCATTTTAAAATACCCAGAGCCCAAATAAAACACATACAGTTTCATATAGATACATGCATATACCTACCTCCTTCTAATCACTTTGCGGGTGACTACATACATATGCATATATGTATGTATATATATATATATATATATATATATATATATATATATATATATGAATTCAAAATGGAAAAACGTAAGGATGCTAAGACCAAACTAAATACAAAATTAGTTAAATCTTCCTTGTCTGTTGTATATAATGAAAGATGTTTAAAAAAGAATGGTTGCTTTCCAAATATATATATATATATATATATATACATATATATATATATATATATATATATATTTAGTTGATAGATGTGAGTTTGTGACCCTGGGTTTCACGATTTTGCAATTGTCAGACAAACTGACTCATTTTTTAAAATTTTGGATTGCGTGTATTGGTGTTTTTATGGAAGTGGGGGGAAAAATTGTTTAAAAAATCCAACTAAATATGTTAGCTCTATTAAGTGCTGCGCATATAATATATAAATAATATATATAATATATTGCACATCAAAGTTAAGCAGTGTTAGGCCTGGTCAGTACCTAGACAGGTGACTGCTTGGAAATACCAGATGCAGTAGACTTGAATTTGCAAGTGGTGTAATAGATAATGGCTCAGAATTGTTAATTGGAGTGCTGAGTTCGAATTCCCACTGGAGTCATTATATTCACTTACATGCAAATATCCTTGGCAAAGGTATAAATCTACCTCTTCTTCCCCCAACTGTAGGTTAATTAGTAAGTAATCATAACTATCTCAAAAAAAATTATTAAAATCTAAAATTATTTTCTGGCTTTAAATAACCTGCGAAGCGGTAGAAAATCAATCAATCAATGAAATACTGATTAGCTAAGCGGGCATGTCTTTTAGATTTATTAGCAATCTCTGGAATATAAATGTGTAGGAACTACCCTGACTAAAAAGTGAGGGATCAGTTTATATATTGATTGTAATGTAAAATTGATCCCCCACTTTATATCCACATTATAATTTCTTGTTTGTTGATTAGCTATAGAAAACAAATCAATCAAATACTGATTAGCTACACAAGGATGTCTTTTAGGTTTATTTAGTCTCTGGAATATAAATGTATAGGCCACAAACTATGGGATCAGTTTATATATTGATTGCAATATAGAATTGATCCCCCATTTTATATCCAATCCATGTTATAATTTCCTGTTTGTTTATTAAATTCTGATTAGGTATAGATCTACCTTGTCTCCTCTAAGCTATGGGTTAATTAGTAAGACTTGTATCATTGAACTATTATTTCCCCAAAATAGAACTTCTTACAATCTAGAAATATTTTCTGGCTTTAAATAACCTGCAAAGGGGTGATAACCTTTAGAAAACGAATCAATCTCTCTTTCTCTTATATGCCCCAGGACGTTTACATTTGATTCCTTGAACCTCCAATGTATCACTATCTTTCTGTATATATATCGTGTTATATAAAAGTTTATTTTTTTTATATTAATTCTCTGTGCATTTTCTTTCAGCTATTACACAAGGCCATCTAGATATATGGTGAGAAATTATGTTGTCATAAGATAATCTCCCACATCCACAATAAATAGATAGTAGAAAATACGTCATTAATTTGCAATTCCCCACAAATTGCAATTAATGAATGACCCATATATATTTTTGTGTGTGTGAGAAACAATCATCAAAGTGAACATATACTACACTCTGATCCTAGAAAAAAGTTCTGGGAAATAATTTTATTTTAAAAATTGATTAAATCAGTTTTCTCTGCTTTACACCTCCTCAAATCATGAATAGAATCTTTTGTGCAACATTTAGAAACTCAATTAAGCAGATACATTTGAAATAACTGACCTAAATTCATTTGAATCCTATTTACACTCTAGACCAGCTTTAACATGTGATGCATCTCTCCACTTGACAACTCCCATCTCCCCACAGGTAAAGAATATTTCAAATTCCCTTTCTGCATGGCTAACTTCATGGCTTTTCAATGAAAATTATTCTTGATAAAGCTTCTAAACTATTTACTTAGCATATAACCTGTTTCCTTCTATTTGGTACGAGGGTAACTTTGACACAATATTGTGTTTATGTACACATTGCCTCCTCCACACGTACATACACACATCCATGAGGTAGAAACAAAAAATACACACTTTCTAGTATAATAGTTTCCTATTGAGTACCTCAGGGTTTGATCCTGGTCTTCCCACTTTAAATAGAATGGAGGAGGTGCTGCTTGCATGGGTGAATTGGGTATAATCATAATAAACAGAGAAGAAAGGGTAGCAGGGATGAAAGTTCCTAGATCCCAATCCTGGGCCTTCTCACCTTGATCGACTATATCTTCTGTGGAGATGAAATTACCAATAATATCTCATTTAATTTACTTTTTAATTAATTTTCACTATTTACATTATTCAGACTATTGTCCTCATCTTTGTCACCATATTTATTACAATGTTTCGGTCATTGTACACTCCAGCCTTCTTTAGGTGGTTAGAATGTCAAACTGAATCCTTTATTTTGCTCACTGGGGTAGACTGTTCTAGTTACATGTGCCATGTTTAATGGATGTCAGTTATTTCCTGTTAATTCCCCTCTCCAAGTTCTCCACTGCTTTTACCACTATGCCATGTGTCCTTGAGGACACATGGCATAGTGGATAAAGGCATTAGTTAGTAACAGACCCCAAAGAGTGTGAGTTCAATACCCAGTAAAAGCAGTGGAGAACTTGGAGGGGGGAATTAACAGGAAATAATTGACAACTGACATTCATTAAACATGGCATGTGGAACTACCCCAGTGAGCGAAATAAAGGGTTCAGTTTGACATTCCAACCACCTGAAGAAGGCCAGAGTGTACAACGGCCGAAATGATGTAATAAATATGGCAACAAAGATGAGGACAATAGTCCAAATAATGTAAATAGTGTACATAATACCTTATCTCAGAAATATAGACAGATATTAATTAATTTTATTCTGATACTAAATATGTACTTCTTTAAATTTCAAATTGTATTTAAACTTTTGCTATCCATTTTTATTTTAAAATTTCCCATTTGTTTTTGGATTGTGAAAAAAATGAATTCAGGCTTAACACATCTTTTTCTCCTGGGAAAACATTTAGCTTTTAACTACAATGAATAAAATATTCTTCAGATGATTTACTATCACTGTTATTCATTTCAAACTCATCCTTCCTACAAACTTAAACCAGTAATAACTTTGTTATTTTTGTTTTTTTTTTAATCATTTCACCCCAAGCAAGGCAATAATTTTCTTATTCAATTTTTTCCTTTACGCTTCTTCTAAATAGTGAATCACTTTTCACAAATATTGGATATATTTTTAAAATCTGCAACAGTCGAGTTTATGAAAAGTGATTCGCAATTGAGAAAAGACAATGCAACATAATATAAAAGAAAAACGAGAAAATAAAAAGTAAATTGCTGATATCCCCTGATGAGTCAATGGAGTGATTGCTGGAGGGTCTGTCTATGAAACTTGGGATTCTGAAGGTAACACCAACTGGTTAAGATCCAAGGGTTTACTGAATGCTAGAGAATATGATATAAGAAAACCACTATTAAGGAGAGAGAAGAATAAAAGAACAGGAATTAAGAAGACAGAAGATAGTGACGTTGCATTTAAATTTTTTAAGATTAAAGTTGACCAAAAAAGCAAGAAGGCGGAAGAGAATTCCACAAGCGAGAAGTGCGAGAGAAGGAACTGTTAGCATAGAACTTACAGTTAAATTAAAATTATAAAATGATGATTTCCAATTAGTGTTCTTAAATAGATAGATATGAATAGACTGTGATAGATAGATAATCTAGATATGTGTTAGCATAAATTACAGAAATCTAAGCATTTCAATTAAAAATGATGAGACTGTGTATTCTTAAATAGATAGATAGATAGATAGATAGATAGATAGATAGATATGAACAGACTGTTAGCATAGAAGTTACAGTTAAATCTAAACATTTCAACTGTAAAAAAAGACGAGGCCTTGCCACCAATCTAGTAGTTTGCTTAAATTCTCAAAAGGTACAAGGAAGCTACATTATGGTGGTGGGGAAAGTGACTAAAGTTGAGATGCCAGGTCAGGACCAATAACATTGCAGATTCTTCTTTAGATTTTATCAAGAATCTCTAAATATATAGCAGAAACACCAGACCAGATGTGGCAGCAATATTCTAAGCATGGATGAATGGTAGACTTATAAATATGTAAGATAGATTCTGGCAAGTAAAATTTCCACCAATCTAGTACTGTGCTTAAATTCATAATGTCTAGGCCCCATTGCAAAAAGTTTGTCAGAACAATTACTACGAAAGTATTTATAGAAAAGGTACAGGGAAGCTACGTTACACTGATGGGAAAGTGACTGAAGCCAGGATGACAGGTCAGGACCAATAACATTGCAGATTGTTCTTTGGATTTTATCAAGAATGGAAAGCTAGGCTTCTATAGAAAAGAGATATGAACTGAAGTTTGGTCAGAATCTGATCTTTATTTCCAATCATAATCATATTATCAGTTCTATGACTGGGTGTAGTCATCAGCTTGCTTCTTCAAGCGAGCACCTAACCAATTCCCTCCACGTGTCTTGGTAGGTATTCATTCATGTATAGCATCTTGGTCAAAGTAGACCTGACGGAGCCTATCCCTCTCCAAGTCAGACCACAGCCAATGTCCTCTAACTTGAAGGCTCACCTTGGTCATGTGATTTTATCAGAGGAACCATTCACCATAGCCACAGACTTCAATTACTGCGCTTTATTTTATTTGGTTGATCTGAGTGTTGCAATGGCAAGCAATGGAAACGAGTTAAAAATTAATAATGAAAATATTTATTAGTTTAGGAAATTTCAAGTCAACATGTTTAAACCTTCAAAACTGACAGAAAAATACTTGTTGAACCAAGTTAACTTTAGCCCACTACCATATTTGATTCACATATTTTCCTTATTCCTTTTCTCCCCTCTGGTGGTAGAAACAGAGATGGCTACTCTTGAAAAGTCATGAGCAGGAGTTTACAGAGGATTGTGGGTGATAGACACAGTTGAACGAGTTGGGCCCTTCTGACAGCACGTTGCAGATCTTCTTCATGATGACACTTGGACTTGAAAGTTTTGGTCTCCACTCAAATAGTGTCCTATGCCTGCAGCAACAAGGGATGTTTTCAACTGATCCTTGACATGTCGTTTTGAGCCTCCACATCAGGATGATACGTGACCCACCCAGCTGAAATGATGTTGAAGGATGGTAACCTCAATACTGGGGAGAGATGTCTGAGGGAAGACTTTATTGTTGGGATGACCACATCACATTGATTTATTTCAGTAGGAATGGCATAAATTCATCTCTTCTCCCCCAGCTATATTTTAAATAACAGAGGAGATTGGGTTCTCTAGCCTTGATTAGCACCCAGTATAGGAGAAAGACAACTTTGAGTTCAAAACTTGTTGTTCATAGAGCTGCAAACTCCACCTCATAAATGTCTACTTGAAACATAAAACAAAGTAGCAACATCTAGCGTGGTGAAGCAGTGTCCTGTTTGTGGTGAGGCTATGTTTTATCTCAGAGATTGTGGCCCTATACACCTCAGAGGAGTCTTTTGACTAAGTTAGAAGAGGATTTATTCCAGAGTGACTTTATCGTTTTCTGAACATTGGAATAAGAGATTTTCTTCTTAATTATCTTATTTGCCACTTGATAAACAACAAGAACATTTTTTGAATGTGTGAAGAGGTACTCTTAGGACTTGCTTGGTTGCTGTAATGTTAGTTTCATTCTTCTCTAGAAGTGATAATGCTATAACAAGTTGTGGAAAAGAAGTATTATCATTTTTCACTTACCACTCTTTTCAGTATTAATGAGAGTTTCCTTCCTAATCTTTTGTTTGAAGTCATGTGGAATGTCAACTGTAAAACAGTTCCTCTTGCACAGTGTCAATTGTAACATGATCTCTGGTCAAGGCGTCCATGTGAAACTGTATCCTAACCCCACTGGGCCGATTTCATCCACAAGACCAGCTGTTAGTCCTGTAGTATTGCAGGT
The DNA here is from genome assembly GCA_903632075.3 of Acanthosepion pharaonis. NCBI lineage: Eukaryota > Metazoa > Mollusca > Cephalopoda > Sepiida > Sepiidae > Acanthosepion > Acanthosepion pharaonis. The sequence goes on along the minus strand of CAHIKZ030004150.1, from coordinate 455,815 downwards.
TAGACCTAAGTCTCCGGTTTCAAATGTCAATTTGATTCCATTCACCAGCCACGTTGTGATTTTTTGATCCTGACAAGTAGTTCTTGGGTCTTAGAATTCCGAAAGCTCTCTGTTGGTCTACCTTGCAAGCTTGTTGGGTGAGAATCAGGTTAACAGCAAATAAATATGGCCAAGTCAATCTGATTTTAGAGGGACAAAAGTTATACACACACACACATATATATATATATATAAATATATATATATATATATATAAATATATATTTATATATAAATATATATTTATATATATATAAATGTATATTTATATATATATATAAAATGTATATTTATAAATAAATATATATAAAAATGTATTTATAAATAAATATATATATATATATATATATATATATATATATATATATATATGTGTGTATAAATAAAAAGAAAGAACAGTAAGATATATAATCAGGTGTTCTTATAGATATTTTTATTTTTTTATAAATATATATTTATATATATATATATATAATATACAATCAACAATACATATAATAACACAATTCTCATCGCAAAAAATTGAATGTCTCTTGTATATGAACGATGATCAACAAAAGAAAAGAAAATACTTTGCGTAATTTCATTAAAGAAAAGAGGTGGCTTCGTTTTAACCCATTTTGATTACTGTAGCTTGTTCGACATGTCCGTTCTCAGTGGTAGTAATAATAGTAGCAGTAGTAGTCTTATCTGTTGGAGGAAGTAATTCGCTTCTTCGTATTTATATCAACAACACATGTTAGTGGGCTCTTTGTTCCAATCTCTGACATCACTTCCTCTCTTCTTCGAGTCTCTAACTCAACTCTCCGACTGTCTCTAACTCAACTCTGCTCTTTCTTTATATAGAGAATTGCTGACGTATTTGTTTTTCTAGTGTGAGTGTACTGACATACTTTTATTAGGAACAGGATTCAAACCATTTCCCGACACACTTCTAAATTAAAACTTCACGTTCATTTCATCTTTCAGTACCCTGACCGTATTTTCATTGTTCTAAGTTTATCTATTAATAGCTCTGAGCAATTTTAGTAAACTTTACATAGATTCATGCTGTCTTGTTATCAATAAAATTAACCTTTATATCAAGACATTCTGAATTCTATCTTTTGTAAGCTTAAAGAGAAAAAAAGATTGTATTTCATTTTCTAAATAAAACGTGTAACATTTACATTTCAAGGTCTTTACAGTATTTTTAACATCTTGGTTTTCTTTGAAAATAGCTTTTTTTTTCCTGTTTTCCAGCATATTCTCCTTTATTATCATTATTATTATTATTATTTCGGGGTGATATTGCCCCTCCCACCAAACATCTCGATTATATCATTATTTTCACTTCAAGTTACACTAGCAATTAAGAGGTGGTTCCACGCCCTTCAAAACCTCCTTGCTGGTGGACGTAGTTTATTGTCTTACCCAGGATGCAGATGTAGTTTATCATCATATCCAGGATGAGAAACTGGAAAGTGTTTCTGGTTACAAGTTTGGTTTTATGACCCCATTTCCAGAAAGGACAGAATCTTTCTCTTTCTTCTCTTGACTTCAAGATGTAGACCACGCAGTAATAGCATTCCCACTGGGGAATGTTAGTTTCCCTGGGCAACTGATAACTGAACTCTTTCTATTTTCCAATGACATCGTTTGGACATGTTTTTGGCAGCCCTACTCACAAAGTAGAGGTTTGAGATTCCTAACTCAGGCTGACTTGAGCTCAACCATGTTTACCTGTTCATATTCTTACTTCCCGTAAATTACTTCAGAACCAAAAGAAAAACAAACATATTCAAGGGATCTTTTAATTTATTTCAATACAGTCAACATAAAAGGAACAAATGTCTGTAGGAGAAACTCAAGGTTTTTGTATTCTTCTTCTATACTTTCTTTGTTTATAATATTGAACACGCACCTTTACCTAAAGCATATACACAAAACCAACAAGCTTGTTAACATCCACAGACCACTTGAGAATACCAAGACAACTTTTAGAATGTTCACTTTCTGACCATGAGACCCAAGTTTGAATCTCAGCATGGTTGATTTGTCAGGAATGTGACTTCTTGATTTTATTGGTCTGGGAGGAGGCAATCCCAGCATGCAGCATCTTTGGAAAATGCCTGAAAACCACACCATAAATTGACCCAAGCCTTGTGAATGAAATTGGGTAGACAGAACCCTTAGGAGCTGTTGGTGCTTGTGCTAGCACAAACTCACAAATCATCATGACCGAGGTTTTGAGTGTGCTGGCCTTGTTCAGACTGTTGATCATGCTAGATAATGTGCTTTCTCCCAGAAACTGTAACTAAGGTCAACTCAGCATGGTTGCAGTATAAACCACATGTAAACTCTGTGGGTGTTGAACAAACACAAATTTGTCTGAGCAGGTGTCTGCAATGGGGATTAGCTAGCCGTTCTAGTATACTGGCATCCTCAGATATAAGTAGCTGTGCCATTTTTTTTTTTAGATATAACATTGTGAATGGAAATTATTAAATTTTGACTCCAATGACAACAACTAAAAGACTGAATTTTTGGCAATATGATGAAATAATAAATATTCAATGATATGCAATCTTAAATAATAAGTGTCTTATGCAAAAGTAAATATTAGTGGAAAGCCTTGTGTGGTTACTCATATTATAATAGCAGCAGAAATGACCTTGTGTTCACAGGAATAAAGTATATATAGAAATAACAATAAATCATACAATTTATTTTTGTGTACTCGTGTGTGCGTATTTTAGTTACACATGATTTAAGGTTGCATGTTATAAAAGGAAGAAGTCACTTCCTATTATAACAAACAATGTCCTGAAGAGCTGGATGTTTTCACTTTTCTACACTTTTAGTGTAAAGTCAGTTTTCTGGCAAGAAAAGTTTCTGTTGCATGCTGGGAGAACTTCTTTTTTTTTGGTTTATTTAATTTATTTTTAACAAAATTTTAACATTATTTGATTTATTTTATCTCATTTATGATATTCATTATTATTATTATTTTATATTTTCATTTAATAACAATAATAATGTCCCCACAACATATCAGGTAAAATTTCTTTTTGCAGTAATACATATTATTTGAAAATACAAATACTGAAAGAGTAAATACTAAAATGGATGTGTTTTTTTCTGAAATGAAAGCACCCCCACCCCCAAATGCTAGTTTTTAAAAATTCAGAGAATTATTCGATTCAAACAAAACTTTCAGTTCTTATCCATTAATAAATGAGTTGTATACTGAATTGTGCATTTTATTTGAAACCTTTGTGAAAATATTTGTCTGTCTGTTTCACAGTTTTGATAATTTATATGTACTTTTTAATTTGGATGGGGATGTTGGTGTATTTTTTTTTACAGTTATATAAAAACAAAAATCACTGAATATGTTATTTATTTATTTTCCTTTTAGCAAATATTAGATTATTTTTGTATGGATGTTCAAAAATGTAATAATTTTGAATTATTGCCTTTGACCACTTTACCCTACTGGGAGAGTAATACAGTATATGATAATTCAATAATGTTAAAAAGATTATGTAGGAAAGCTTCTACTCAGGTTTTTGTTAAATGTCAAAATTTGCTATTTGCTATTTTTTTACCAGTTCTCATATTGTAATTTTGGCTGTTATCATTGCATGTTTTTTTTACCATGCAATGATAACAGCAAAAATTGCAATATGAGCCCTGGTAAAAAAATGAGGCTGAAGACATTAGGTTTATAATACCCAGAAATTCATACACAAATGTCCTCAAGGACACATGGCACACTGGATAAAGGCGTTAGTTAGATCCAGTGACAGGACCCAAAGAGTGTGAGTTCAATACCTGGTTGAGGGAATTAACAGGAGATAACTGATAACTGACATCCATTAGACATGGCATGTGGAAGTAGAACAGTCTACCCCAGCGAGCAAAAAAAAGGGTTCAGTTTGATATTCCAACCACCTGAAGAAGGCCAGAGTGTAGGCCAGCTGAAATTTTGTGATAAATATGGCAACAAAGATAAGGATGATAGTTCAAGCAATGTAAATAGTGTTTGTGATCTTTATAAAAAAAATGTCATGCATTGGTGCCTAATGCATTTCAGAAACATTCTGAAGGGAAGGAAGAAACAATCAAGTATAGGTTTTTTATTGAAATGCCCTTCAGTTTAAAGTCAAGAAAGCATGTGAAGATGCAAACATCATTGATGACCTTGAAAAAATCAACAATGAGGATTAAGTGTTAAGTAGAAAATAATAATGTACATAATTTAAGTTTTGCGCTAAGTTAAGTGAAAAAAACAAAAAAGAAATTGTAGCAGTTAAGTGTATATATGTAACGGCAAAGGCAATAGAATAATTAACTGTAAAAAAAATATTTAGCAATTAAGTTCGTTGATAAAGTGAATTAAAAAAATAAAAGAATATATAAATGTTATTTCAAGTGACGCTCTGCTTTTACTTTTCCTTCAGAGAATAACCTTTTTTATGTTTTGATGTAATGGAATAACCTGTCACCCCCATGAATGATGACACTATAGGTAGTAACTACCTATAAGTATCTGTAAGTCAATGGACTACAGAGCCTAGCTGGAAACTGTTGACTACGACTCAGACTTACACGAGAACTACCGACCTTCCAATAGTAGCACTCACTACTGGATTGATTTGCGACAACCTTGTTCATAACTGTTACCTTCATTCTTACTGTCGTTTTTACAATAAACCTTTACTTATTTTACCCACCTTTTTTTTTAAGTATATATTCCTATTAGCACAGAATATAACATGTTGTTTGTTAAATGTTTGGAATCCTGACACTCAGAGAACAACAAAAACCTGAATAGACATATCCCAACAATATCATTATGTTTTGAAAGTGTTGCCATTTTATGAAAACTAAATTGAGTGCAACTAAATGATAGAAGTCATAAATTTTAACCAATTTATCCACACACAACAAGATTTGCAAGAGGATATTTGTTTATGAGAAAAAAAATTATTAACTTTAACAGATATAAAATGTCTATTGTTTTTAATAATATACACACACACATATATATCATTAGTTCTGAACACAAAAGAAATACATGCAAATGCATTGAATACTGCTGCTAATTATGGTCAGGTGTTCCTACTATATATTTAGAGATTCTTGATAAAATTGAAAGAAGAATTTGCAATATTATTGGTCCTAACCTGGCATCTTGGCTCATCATTATCCCATACCCATAACATACCTTCCCTGCACCTTTTCTATAAACATTTTATGGTAATTGTTCTGTTGAACTTTCCTCTATGGTACCTAGACTTTATGAATTTAAGTGCAGTACTAAATTGGCAACAAGGTCTCATCAATTTACAGTTGAATTGGTGAGATGCAACCGTAAGTTCTATGCTAACAGTTTCTTCTATTGTACTTCTTGCTTGTGGAACTCTCTTCCAGCTTTTTGCTGTCCAACCAACTTTGATCTATGAAAATTTAAATGTAATGTCAGTTGTTATCTACTGTCTTCTTGATTACTCTTCTTTTATTGTTCACACTTTTTAATAATGTCTTTCTCTCTTTTTTTTTTATTCTTTCATACTCAGTAACCCTTTGTATCTTACTGGCTTGACTGCCTTGCTTGGGATGAAATGATTTAAAAAAGAAAATGTAACTTATATTAGGTTTTTTCCGTAATTAAATATTGGAAAAGAAGATATTTTCTTTTTGTTATTTTTCTTTCAGTAAAACATATTGATTTTATTTGATGTTTGCATTTTTTTTATCTCAAAAGAAAAAGAGAAAAATAAAGTTAGAAATCTTTTTATGAATTGAAAAAAACCTGTACATTTCATCAAAATAGAAAAAAAAATCTTTTTTTTTCTGAAGGAAAAAAGGGTGCTGAAAAGTTCTTGATATCACCTACTTCCAAAATTTGACTAAATATTAGTCTTCAGAGGAAAGGTATCTTTTTAGCACTCACTTATTTTTTCACACAATTTTGAATTTGGTTCAGGACTTTTATTACACAAGGGAGGTAACTCTAAAGAAATTACTATTTTTTAATATTCGAGCACGTGGTGTAATGGTTAACAAGCTTGTCTCACTAGATCAATTACAACTGTGTAGCTGGTATCCTCACTATGTGGTCCACACTTTTAGCCTTGTGCCACATTTAAGCTATGCTTAGAAAATCATTTGGGTACTTCAGCATTGTGTAATGGAGACCTATAAGGTCAATGGTTAACAAATTAAATTAACAAGCTTGTCTAGATCAATTATGACTGAGTAGTGAGTTTGATCCTCACTAGGTGCTCCATACTTTCCGCCTTGCACCACTAAATCGTTATTTTAAGGCACTTCGACGTCACAAATTACAGTAATGGTTAGCAAGCTTGTCTCACTAAATCAGTTTTTTAAACATTTCACCTCAAGCAAGGCAATAAGGACTAAGATGTAAGAGATTATTGAGTGAAAGAGAATATGAAGGAAAAAAAATCATTATTGATGAGAGAGAACAATAAAATAACAGAAATTAAGAAGACAGAAAATAACGATTGACAGAGCATTTTAATTTTTTGAAGATCAAACTTGGCTGGAAAGCAAGAAACCATAGAGTTCCACAAGCAAGAAGTGCGAGGCAAGAAACTGTTAGCATAGAACTTACGGTTACATCTAGTCATTTAAAAGGTAAATTGAGTACTTTCCACTTTTTAACTGAATGTCTTTTTTTTTTTTAGAATGATGGAATTCAGTTAGAAATAAAAAAAAGTCCTTGATAATGGCTAAAAGAATAGCCGAAAGCGCTCAGATATATAGAACATTCAGACAGTTTTTACTTTTTACACACTTTATGTCCAGAAAAGAAAACACTTAGGAATAACAAGAAAAATTGAATGAAACTTGTATAAAATAGGGATTGCTGTCCAAATACACAATTATTGGTTGTTAATTTGACTAACAACCAATTTGAAACTTTAAATTATTATAATTTAAAAAAATGAAAACAATTCTTGTAAAAATTCATCAAGACAATAAGTGACTTAGCGCCCTTAAAAGCTTTGCTAATGTCAGTTTTAAATGCATTTTTTTATATTACGATTCGGAGCAGATTTTCGGGAAATGAGTAACTCTTTCAAAAAAAAAAAAAAAAAAAATTATGATTTACATTTTCCAAGGAATCCTGCTTTAACTAATAAAAAATTTTCGGATGAAAATTTAATTTCTCGAAATTTCATAAAATTAAGTGGGGCTAACAGATGTAAAAAGAAAAATGTTTTCTAAAAAAAATTATAATTGCATTCATTTGTGAATAAATGCTGAAAATCTCATTAATTAATATCTGATAATTATTTGATTTTTTTGAATTGCAAGAATTTCCAAATCAATGTTGTTTTTTGTGTGTGTGTATTTTTTACCGGAAAAAAAGGAGCTAAAAAAAACAAAACACAAAACAATATTTACTAAAATTTCGACGTGCTAGAAAAGATTAGAAAAAATTAATAAAATAATTTGGTCTTTCCTCTTAATAATAATATGAACATTTTGACTAAAACTTTGTTTTTATTAAGTTTGGAGCATTTTTTTAAAATCATTCTATGCTCTTTTTTCAGCGAAAAAAGAGTGGCGGTACCTTTCTAAATTAATAATGTATCTGGAATCCTTTGACATTTTCAGAACTACTTCACTATACTTTGTTATTAATTCAAAAGTTCTCCACCTATAATGTCAAATTTCCTTTAGCAAATATCATCATGACAAAGATATTAAATGATAAATTGTTCATTTATTTTTGGCAGCCATTTCCCTATTTGTTTGTAAATGATACACATGGGAAATACCTTTGGCGCATTTTCTGGTTTCTTTGGGCAAAGTTTTCTTATTTTTCCCCATTCTTTTCAGGTCATCAAACCATACAGTTCCAAACTTTGAGCATTAAAAATAACTTAAGGACAATTTAAATTAGAATCCTAATTTTTAAATGCTTTTTTTTTTTCTTTCAATTTCAAATATAAGGCTTATTCATTATTTCTTTCTTAACGTCTTCAATGTAGAGAGAAAGCGAAACGTGGGCGTGTCGTATTTATTGGCGGGAAGGCGCAAGGGAGATAACTCTGAAATTCTCGTCCTTGAAGCAACGGAAGTTAAACAAAATGGCGACTTCCTTGCTGATTGTAATGTGTACTTAGTTTCCACGGAAACGACCAACACTGATTAAAAAAAAAAAAAGTCCTATTATTATTGTCAACACATTAAGAGAGACTGATGCACGACTGTAGCCATTAAATCTGAAATCTCTATTTGAAGACCCCAGGTTTGTTAATCGACTCCCTTCTGTTTTGTTTTCTTTTAAGTTAAAATTATTTGTTTGTCTTTCTCAATTGAACAAGTCGACATTTTGTTGTCATTATTTTTATTTACGTTACCGAATTTAATCACTTGAGTTTTACTTTTTTTATTTAATTTATTGTTTTGGTCGGTTTCATCGATTTTTTTTTTATTATACTCTCTGTGTTAACTGTTAATTCGACTGTTCATAAAAAATTTAATTAAAAATTTTGTCTTACCCTCAATTGATTTTTTTCTGTTGAATAAAAAAAAAATGTTTGGAATTTAATTTTATTTTCTTGCAACTAAAAAGGGATATAAAGTTTAACTTCTTGAACTTAGCAAATTTAAATTTAAACTTTTTGTGTTTTTATTTAGTCTTTTAAAAATACAACATACGGGAATCAGATCTTGATATGTCTGACATAAGGCTTTATTGCTGGAGCACCCAACCACATACTGATGCAGAGTGCTTAACAAGTGTAAGAATAAAAGAATGAAAAGTTTGGTGAGCAGTTTTATTTCCGCTCCCACCAATCACACCCTACAATTTTGTAGCAACATAAAAAGAAATAAACATAAAATTCGAAGACGGGGCGACTAAACTTGGGTTGGGTGTTAGTCTTCTTCTTGTACTATTGATAATAATTATTTAGACATAAACTAGTCACTTTGAAAATGTAGATAATCAGTTTGTTTAAAAAAAAGTATAACTAAAAAATAAACGAGTCATTCTATGTAAATTTCACTTTCAGCTTTAGGGTTATTCTTTGATTTTTATTTCCAATAAGTAATTAAAAAAAAAAGAGCAAGTAACTTTTTCTATAAAATTAAACATCAACTTCAAATTCTTAACACACACACACACACACACACACATATATATATTTCATTGAATAATATAGACATATTATGGCTATTTATTTTTATAATGATCCTTTCTAGTTCTTTAATCATTTTCTTGATGTTAAGATGAAATTCTTCAAGGAAGGTTCCGTAGTTTTTTCCTACTCAAGTACTTTCGATCTCCTCCAAAATCATCCTCATTGGTAAATTACAAAGATAAACTTATTGTAGTTGTGATAATGATTTTTAATTCACCTCTGAAGATGGTCTTGGAAGAGATCAAAAGTACTTGGGTAGGAAAAAACTACAGTGTCTTCCTTGAATTTCATCTTAACATCAAGAAACTTATTAAAGAACAAGGGAAGTTCATTATAAAATAAATAGACATAATATGTCTGTATTACTCAATGAAGCATGTTTGAATGAAGATATGTTGCCTAAATATACATATATATAGATATACATACAGACATCCTGGGTATGACAATAAACTACATCCGCGTCCTGGGTAAGACGATAAACTACGTCCAGCAGCAAGGCCTCTGATCAGGAGGTTTTGAGGAGCATGGAACTACCTCTTAATTGCTGGTGTTCCCAGGTCCACCCTGACCCAGGGTGGTAGCATCTGTTAGGGTTCCAGCTATGGGCAAATAGTTAACCCTGAAACTGGGGTAAAAACACTCTGAAAGTGTAAAAACAGGTTTTAATACCAGAAATACTTTGTAAAAAAAAATAACGCATTGAGGTTGATATGCCGTAAACCAAACCAAACATACATACAGTGGAACCTTGGGTCCCGATTCCACTCATCATGAATGAATTTGTTCACAAACAAATTTTCTGAAGAAAAAATGCCTTGGGTGATGAACAGTGTCTCAAACAACAAACACACAAGCTGGTAACCAAGTGAAGTGACAAGCTGTGAGTATCAGTGGGGGAGTGTCAGTTGCAGTGTAGCTTTCCCTCCACACACATCCCTGTTTAAATTCAATGTGCTTTCTCTTGAATTTCATTGTGTTTTGTGTTTTTTTTATAAATTATTAAAATGGTAGACAAAAACAAACTACATTGAATAAATTTTTAATGAGACATCAGCCCAGTGAGTCTCAAGCAGTGCTATGAGACAGAAAAGAGAAAAATAAGAATCCCCAAAAAGACAGTTACCTGATGTTTTATGGAAGGGGACTCCTTTTCAAAACAATAACATCTCTCCCCTTCCTTACCACCTTCCACTTACACCATCAACTCTCCTCCACCTTCCACTTACACCATCAACTCTCCTCCACCTTCCACTTACACCATCAACTCTCCTCCATAGATGTATGATAAAACTTTTGTCTAAAAAACTCCTCCTCATATGCTCACATCAGGATTGTCGTCCTCTCTCTTTATTCCCTTTCTCCCCTCTTGTTGTGGTGGTAGCGGAGATGGCTGTGAAGACCCAGCTTATTCGTGAAGAGTTGTGAGCAGGAGTCACAGATGAGTGTGGTTGGTGGACACGCTGGGCAAGCCAGGCCCTCCTAACAGCACATCACAGAGATCCTTTTTATGTTGATGGTTAGACTCTAAAGTTTTGATCCCCCAGCCCCAGATTGTCTTATGCCAAGAAGGCCAATTTATTTATTTAAAAAAAAAATTTTTTTTAATCATTTCACCCCAAGCAAGGTGGGAATGTCACTGGTATGCAGGGTTTTAAACAGTGGGGTGGAAGAAAAGACTGGGTATAAGAAGGACTAAGGAAAGGATAAAAGCTGAATGGGGTTCAAGAAGATAGAAGATGGCGATTAGTGTTACAGTTAAATTTTTGAAGATTATGGTTATCAGGGAAGCAAGTAAATGGAAGGGAGTTCCACAGGTGGGAAGTGTGAGAAAAGAAACTGTTAGAGCAGAAGTGGTGGTTACATGTAACTAATTCAACAGTAAAATTTTGTGACCTAGATGTAGAACACTTGAACTCACGTAGTCCAGACATCAGGAAAAAAGCTCAGCAGAGCAGTTCCCTTGAAAATACTTAAAGAAAAGACAGAGGGAAGTCACATCACATTGGTGAAAAAGAGACTGAAGTCAAGATGTTAAGTCAGGATCAGTTGCATTGCAGATCCTTCTTTGGATTTTTGTCAAGAACCTCAAAATGAGTAGCAGGAGCATCAGACTAGATATGGCAACTGTATTTAATGCATGGGCAGATGTTAGATTTGTAAATGTGCACGATAGACTATGATGAGAAAAACCTTCTAGCATGACACATTGACCCATTTTTCCTTCCAGTAGATGCAGCTATTGATTTGATGTAGTCACTCCACTTCAAGTCAGTTGAAAAGGTGAGGCCAAGAAGCCACAGTGTGTTGTTCTCCATGAATTGAGCATCAGCCAAGCTGATGGTGGAAAGGAAAGATTCTCTATGGTGGTTGACTGAGAGCAGCTTCATTTTGGAGGCATTAAAATTTACGAGTCATTTCCTGTCCCAGTTAACCACAGATTGGAGGTCCTTTTCAAGAGCAGTGGTAAGGTTAACTTTGTCGACTCTGGTGGATTTGCTATTGAGACAAGAGTAAATGGTAGTGTCATCATGCCTACTTGTGAATTGATGACATCAGAAAGATCATTGATGACGATCAGAAACAGCATAGGACCCAAGATAGAGCCTTGGGGGACACCAGTGTTCGTGTAAAATGATCTTGAAGCAAGCCCATTCAGAATGACCTTCATTTTATGATTTAATATAGGTACCTCCATGAGATCGCTAAAAAAAGAGCATAGCATGATGAAAAAGACGCAAACTTGACGAAAAACAAAATTTTATCGTCTAAATGTTTGTTATTCATTAAGAGGAAAGGTCAAAGTATTTTTGGGGTATTTTTTTCCATTTTTTAATCGTTCTAGCACATCCGAAATTTTCGTTAAAAATCAAGTTTTTTTGAGTCAGCAAAATTGACCATTTTTTTCCATTTAAAAAAAACTGGAAATCTGACTTTGAAATTTTTTTAAATATCAATTATCATTTTTCAAAACTTATTTTAAGAAAATCAGAAATTATAATGTTTATTTAAAATATTTTGAACCAAACTTAACTTAGCTTTTGTGCCAAAAACATGTAATTTGAAAATAAAACAAAGCAGGTCATAAACTTTTTTCGCGTCTCTTGACATGTGATGAATGATATATTTACGAATTCCATGAGGCTAATTTGTTCTATGGAAGGAGAAAAGTGAAATAATTTACATTTACGTGAACAAATTATTTACCCCGTTATTTTTAACGAAAACTTTCAGCGGTCTAATTTTTTTTTTTTTTTTTTTTACTTATCTTTAACCTTTACGTTTATTTTGCTTTATGGGAAATATATTTTAAAAATTTAAAATAAAACTGTTAAGAGTGACATTAAATTTCATATTTCTTAAGAAAGGTATCTAATTAATTCATAGGTACCTTTCTTATGAAATTTTATCAGAATTGTACATAAAATACTATAATTTTATGTACATTTATTACATTCTACTGTTATTTGTATTTGCATTCATTTTATTATTAATTTTGATATTTCATTTATGGAAAAATGTCGTAACTGAGATTAATATAAAAATAAGATCATATAAATTTCATAAGATGATACTGATACTTGTAGGTACCCTTCTCAGTTGAAATTGAAAATCAAATTAACTTCTCCACACGTGTTTACAAAAAGTAAAGGCCTTAACAGCGGAGAACAATGCTTAACTCAAATAACGTAACTTAATTATATTCTGGTTGGTCTTCCGTATTTTATAATTACAGCTCGATTATAAGCACAAAATTACATTTCTTAATTACTGGGGATCTTCTGATTAGTCAAAATGATACAATTTACAACGCGCTAAAAAAAAGATCTATCTCATAAGGACACTTATGAAAGCCTGTCTGACTTTTAACTAATTTTATAATATTTTAACAACTTAAATGTAAAATCTATTATAATTAATGAAATAACAAATAATTGTGTTAAAAATTCATTTTTCATCGGAAAAATTTTTTTGCTTTCAGAAAATATTGTCCATATTCATAAAAACAACTAAAAGCAAATAAAAGCATTTGAAATTAAATAATATATTTGTTTTATTGAGTTTTGTATGTTACAATTCAGAGCTGATTTTCAGGTACTGGGTTTCCAATTAAAAAAAAAAAAAACATGATTTGCATTCCTCAAAGCCCTGTGCTTTTTAATTATTGTAATCACTAAACCGATCTTGATCAATTTCTAAGCGTTTTCATAAAATTAGTTATGGGGGGTAATAAATATTTTTTAAAAATATTTCTACCATGACTTTCATAAAAAAAACATATTTATAATAATTTCGATCATCTGTGAATAGTTCCTGAAAGTTTCATTAACATCCGATAATTATTTCTATTTTGAACGATTTTTCAAATTAATGTGTGTCATACCAAAAAAACGTGCTAAAAATTGTCTATGTTATTTACTAGTTCCGCTGATACAAATAGAAACAAGGTTTTTTTTTAATCAAAATTTAGAATTTTCTAAAAAGAAGGAAAATTTTTAAAAATAATTAAAAAACTTTTGGTCTTTCCTCTAAATAATAGCATAAGCATTTAGACAATAAAATTTTGTTTTCGGCAAGGTTGGCGTCTTTTTCATCAAGCTATGCTCTTTTTTTAGCGATTTCGTGGAGGTACCTAATTTAATAGGAATGACTGGATTAGATCAAACAGTTGTCCAGTAATACTGTAACCTTGGAGCTTATGTAGAAGACCAGTGTGTCAAACCCTGTCAAATGCCTTTGAGATATCTAGAGCTACAGCTCAAGCTTCACCATTATTATCAAGAGCTTGATTTACACATTCAGTGATGGCCATTAACACATCAGTCATAGACCTGAAAAAACAGAAACCACATTGTTTGTCAGAGAGTAGGTCAAGTGAGGTAAGTCACTTAACCACTTCAGCACTGATTAAAGCCTCGAATACTTTGCCAAAAAGCAGTAGTAGACTAATAGGGTGATAGTTAGAGGGGTCAGAAGGTTCTCCAGAGTTCTTAAAAACAGGAACTACAGAGGAGGACTTCCAACAAGTGGGAAAGCAGGAAGCAGCGAGGCAATAGATGTAGAGTTTGGAGAGGACTGGAGCCAGCTCAGGACATATTTCTTTAGGATGATGGCTGTGATCTCATCACCTCCATTTGCCTTATGGGAGTCTAATTTAGAAACGATGTCCAAGATCAGTGATGGGGTTATGCGCACATCAATCAGTTGAATCTCTGTCCTATTGGGCAAATCAAGTGTGGGTACCCCAAATGAATCAAATGTTGAGTTGGAAGAGGATTTCTGAGCAAACCATTCAATCTTATCTGTTGTTGATGTCAGAACTTCAAATTGATTGAATAGAGGAGGAATTGAAGATTTCCCGTTGTTCAGAACACTCTTGCAGAGCCGCCAATAATCTCTTGAACCAAACTTGCAAGATGCAAGATTGTTTCATTCTATCAGAAAACAGTAACTTCACTTCTTTGAGGACACACTTGTAGAGAAAGACAAAAAGACATCTGTTGAAATCATACATATCTTTTTGATACAGCTGGAAGAAGTGATTCCTTTAGGATATAGTGATCAAGAATGCAGGTGAGAACTAAGGAGATGAATGTGGTTTAACTTGGTATTTTCTTGCTGGAATGAAAGTATTGATGCCAGCTTTCATCCAGGAGGAGACCTCAGATGCACATTAATGATGAGGATAATTAAAAACTTCATTCCAAGGGATGTCACTAAAGGAAATCACAGAACGAATCCCAATCTGCTCGTTAATAACAGAAAGATATTCTGTTGGTAGGAGGTTCTTGGCTGGTGGTAGCCAGGAATCAAGAAATTAGAGGAGGAGATTAAAAAGTTAAGAGTAGTTTCACAAAGAGCTAGGATGTCTGGAGACTTTTCGAAGAGGAATGATTCCACATTGCAGAAATTGGTATGAATACCATGAATGTTGGTGAAGGAAAGGTTTACATGTTTTATCTTTTTTTTGTGTTAGATCTAATGATATACATTGGTTTTGTGTATCACCTTGTGCCCAAAGTCCTGTTTTAAAAGTTTAAATTAACAATCATCTGGGATCCAGGAACAGATTAATCCATTTTCCATTGATTCTCCTATATATATATATATATATATATATATATATATATATATATATATATATATATATATATATTAAAGTTCAAAAAACTGTACATATTATGTTTTATTTTTATTTTATTTTTTTTTTCACATGTGTATTGAGCACTTTTTAATACTACTGATTCCAACTCTGACCACTAACCTTTTATGTATTATATATATATATATATATATAACTACTCCTGTATTGAAATTTGATAATTTTAATACTAGAGCATAGATATAACAATTTTTGCTCTGATTGTGTCTTGCTTTTGCTTGTTTTCCACTCAAGGTTTGGTTTCAATATCTTTACTAACCATTAATGCTTGACTATGCCATCTTTTACCATGCATTTGTACACTCCTACTCAGTGATTTCAGTTGGTATGCAAACTGTGTGTATGTATATGCTAGCAATGAGAAGTTTAGAATCTTGGATTCACCAAAGTGGAAATAAATACATTAGAGCCGCTCTTGGCTGTTTGAAGATTGCATGTTTTGT
>CAHIKZ030004150.1:425000-437500 GCA_903632075.3 Acanthosepion pharaonis | reverse complement strand
TATATATATATATATATATATATATATATATTATATATATATATATGACAGAGAGATATTCTAATTTACTTAACTGAGTATATTAGCAAAATATTTTTTTTTATAAATGTGGTTTGACAGAAGAAATCCTGTGGCTGGACAGCATGAATAAGTAACAAGGAAGTCTTAAAGAAAATGGCAACAGAAAGAACTTTTATACTCAGAATCAGGAAAAGACAACTGAAATTTCTTGAACACATAATAAGGAAGGACGGCTTGGAAAACCTAAACTTCACAAGGTGCATTGAGTGCAAGAGAGACAGGGGAAAGCAGCAAGCCACCTACCAGATGAGCTTGTGCAGATGTTGGAATGGGAGGCAGGAGTCTTATCAAAGGGTGAACAACTGCTAAGGTCTATAAGGGATAGGAAGTTGTGGAGAGTTATGGTCACTCATGTTCTGAAGTGATGTGGCTCTTAGAAGAAGTTGTTTAATTATATGACATGTTTTGAAAGAAACAAATTTATACAAAGAATTAATCTTTTCATAAATTTGTTTCTTTTAAAATTCTATCAAATGTTATAATTTCTATATTAAATTCATATTTTTTTTAATACAATTTTTTTTGTTAATTCTCACAAAACATTGTCACTTGTTCATGAAACTTTCCTTTTGATGTTTTGTCAGGTGTGGGTTAACTCTGCTATGGCTGTGTTTTTTGACCACCCGCTTAATGTTAATTTGGAGGGTGCCTTCACCCACACAGTATGGCATCCCAAGGATCAAATGTTGGCTGTGGGCATACTCTTTGATGATGACAGCGGGGGAGGAGTCTTCATATTCAATGAAGTGGTAAGTTACTGTTTTAAGAGAGCAGAAACCTTCTCCTCCTCATTTATGCAAAATTTAAGATGTATGTATTGTCTCTCCTCAGTGCTAGCTGCTTTCTACTTTTTATTAACAATCTGTCTATGAACATTCTCAGATCATTATTAAACATTTATGCAGATGATACAACAGTTGAAGATAATCGGAGCCTTATAGCTGATTTCTCTTCTGATCAAGCTCTAACAGCTCACAAATAAAAAAAAACTGGCTTATAACTTTCAATACTTCAAAAATCAAGCTTCTATCTCTTTGCCACTGGTCAGACCGAGACCCCACTAGTCATAATGAACTCAGTGAGACTCCATGCTTGTATATAAAGTTCATAGGTCTAAAGTTCACTCCAGACTTTAAGTGGAACTCATATATACATATTTCATCTCTTGTGAAAAATGCTGGAAATAAGGTCAGCTCATTCTTTTACTACTGACTCCTGCTGACACGCCTTTACAAGAGACAAAATCAACCAAAAACAGAGTATCAATGCAATTCCTGCACTGGAGCTGCACAATCCATACTTTTTAGCCTTGATAGATTTCAAAATCATTTATGTGGTTTTGTGGGTGATGACTTATTCTCCCCTCTGCAGCCTCTTTGCCCCATAGATGCATTGTCACAAGCCCACCACGACTCTATTGCTATTTCCATGGCAAATGTTCAGATGAGCTCCATTCTTTAGTGCCACCAGTTACAACCACCATACCACATCCATCAAATTGAAGCAACCTCATTTCCTTCATGTTCCAAATGTAAGAAATTCCACTTGGACAGCTTTTTCTCAAGAATTGCCACTTTGTGGAACAGACTACTACAGAGGTACTCTTCTCTGAACACTACAATCTTAATCTGTTTAAGTCAAGTGTTAATTGTTATCTGTCCTCATAGTCTACACTTCTGATCACCTCCTCTTTCATTTGTATCATCTCTTTCATCATTACCATTTTAGCAGTAAACCTTTGTCTTGATCGGCTCTCGAGCTGTATATCAGGTGAATACAGAAAAATGTCCTTGACTTTGCTAATCTGATTCCTAATTTGAAACGAACCTGCAATTTCATGCATAAAATCTCTAACCAGTAATACAGATAGGTAGAGAAAAGCAACAATAACCAAAATTGTAATATGAGCTCTGGTAAAAAATGATATGAGACATTAGGTCCCAAAAATTCATACACTGATCTCCCCAAGGACACATGGCCAAGTGGATAAAAGAGTTGGTTGAAGTAATCCAGTAACTTGAGCCAAAGAGTTGTGAGTTCAATATCTAGCCATAGCAAAGGTGAACAAAAACTTTGAGAATTGAGTTACTTAAGGGAATTAACTTGCACATGGGACTAGAACAATCTAAGGGTTTGATTTGCAATTCCAACATATATCACCTGAAGAAGGCCGGAGTATACAACAGTAAAAACGTGAATATGGCAGTAAAGATGAGGACAACAGTTTGAATGAATAGTTACAATAACTCCTCTCCGAAATATAGATACAACTAGCAGTAGAGCCCGGCGTTGCCCGGGGATGTAACAGTAAGAGATAGATCAAGTATCGACCATCATAAAGACTGAAAAATAAAATTGACAAGGATTATTGTTTAAGGTTGACGGACACACATGTCTTAATTAGTTTTTTTTTTTTTTTTTTTTTAATAAATTGGTCAAGCCCAAACTCAAACAAAAACATTGTTTTCAATTTTCAATCGTTATGAGTCTACCGATTGAATAGAATTTTATTATAAACAATTGTCTTGTAAATGGAATTTTTAAAGCATTCTGAATGTAAAAATAAAGAAAAAAGTGTGCAAGACAATAAGAAACACTACCTGCCAAAAAAATGTTTTGTTAAAATCGGTTAAAAAATGTAGGAAATCCGATCCCATATATAAACGAACACACACACACACACACAAACAACCTGGGTTTTTTAATGAGTATAACTCGATATGAGTTGTCCCCCTTTCATTCTCGCAATGCCTCTTAATCGTGTTTTCAAATTGATTTTGTGCAAAAACAATCGTGTTTTTCCAATTTTTGGCGTTGTCAGAACCACCGTGAGGTAATTGTATGTAGTCCTGTGAAGTTTTGTTGAAATCGGTTGAAAAATGTAGGAAATCCAATCCAATATATAAACGTACACACACACACACACACACACACACAATCTGCGTTTTATAATAAGATGCTCAGTGTTGATTAATATTCAATGCAACTGAAGACAAAATTAATAGAAATTGAAAAAGATTTTAATTTGACTTTGCAGCTATAAATTCAACTGTGATGCCATAAATCATTCAGTATAAAAGTAGTGTTAGGTTGATGTTTGAATCTGGATCAAACAAAATTTTGACAGTAGTCCTTGTGTAGCAAGACAGCGAGTTTGTTCCGAATCAGCTACTCCAGAAACATGCCCTTGTGCCAGAATAAGTGAAATTTAGTAAATCTCTGTGAACTTTTAATTTCTTTTCCTTGTTGCTTTTTCAGGGAGAACTAGTTGAAATTGATCCCCTAAAAAGAAGTTACACCGTGTCTGTTTTAGAATGGCACCCAACAAAACTTATTTTGGGTATAGCATGGAAGGACAGTAGTATTTATATATGGAATTTGGAGAGCAAAGATTGGTCTCAAACACAGTCTTTGCATAAAGCATCAGTTACAGCTTTACAATGGAGTTCTTTTGGAACAAGAATTGCATCTGGGGATGAGGTAAGTAATTTTTTTTTTTGCTTTTATCTAATCCTGGGTATGATGATAAACTACATCTGGCAGCAAGGCCTCTGGTTGGGAGACTGGAGATTTTATTGCTGTTGTCCCCAGGTCCACCCTGATCTGGGGTGATAGTACCTGTTAGGGTCCCAGCTATGGATAAATAGTGAACCTCAAAACAAAAACAAAACACTATAAAAGTATAAAAATAGATTTTTATAGTAAAAATACCAGCAATACATTTTTCTATAAAAAAAAATTATCAACAATACATATGTACACGGTGTGAGGGGTAAATTGCTGCCATTTTTATTTTTAATTTTGTGCATGTGTGTTGGTTCTTTTTGATTTTGTTGACTTCACAGTATAGTAGGGTCAGTTGGGCACCATCTGTGAGAAAAAGATCACCATGATAGAATTCACTCTGTCAGAAATTTGGAAACAGCATGCTATACTGTTTTGCATTGTCACCAGAAGCTCCAATATGAACATTTCAATGTGTTTGGGTGTCAATCTGAGGACAGTGCAGAGATGGATTATATATCCAGTCAGCATCATGGTTTTTGGAGTGATCACTAGATGGTGAAGTCATGCCTCTATTCATCTTTCCACAGAGCCTCATACTCAACACAGAGGCCTACATCAAGTGCCTTAAAGAGGTAGTGCTGTCCTGGGTCAAGAGAGTGGCTGCAAGCCCCTAAATCTGGAAACAGGACTCTGCACCATATCACACAAGTAGGAGAACCTAGTCATAACTGCCAGACAATTTCTGTGACCACATCACCCCTTACATCTGGCCACCTAACTCCCCAGGCTGCAACACAGTTAATTATGATGTGTGGGACACAGTTGAACGAGAGACCAAAAGAACTCCTTGTAAACCCCAAAGATGAACTGAAGGTAAGAATTATGGCAACGTTCACCAACTTAAATAGGGAGATTGTCCAGAAGAGATGCAGGAGATTCCGAAGTCATCTGGAGGCCATGGTTGAAGCCAATGGCAATTTTATTGAATAAATTTACTCTTTAATATTTCAGGATATTTTTTCGTAATTTTGGTAAATATATCTTAAAATGAGATGTCAGTGTTATTTTCATTTTTGCTTAATTTAGATGACAATATATCCATTGCACCCTGTATAGTAAAATGACCAGCAATACATTTTATCTGTAGTTGAAGCCTTACAATTGCATTCAAAATATTTAGATTTTGGCCTTAAATAACCCATAGAGGTTGATATGCCACCAAGCAAATTCAACCAATATGAAAAAAATGCTTCCACTTCACAAATGGTGTAACATGATTTTTTTTATTTCTTTTTGACCTGTTTTAAGCTGAGTTATAAAAATTTTATTCCCACCAAATCCAAGTTCTGGTGCCAGACACAAAAAAAAACTTAGTAGAAATAGCAAGACAATAATAGGTGTAAAAACTACAAAACAAGACAACCACTGCATAAAATTTTAAAAGGAAAAACATTTATTTTACAATATTACAAAAAAAAAGATTTCCTTTTGTGCACTTATTATAGCAGGATAACAAATATCTGATGTTGCCAAAAGAGGGATTGCCATGAAATACAAGGAAAAAAAAGTGTTACAATTTTTAGAAAAAGACATGGATTCAAAGACAAAAAGATTTAACATGCTTTAAAAATGGATAAAAAGAAAAAAAAAACTGCACAAGGCAGAAAATACAAAGTGCACTCACCTCTGTTTTTAACTGAATACTCAAATGGGATGTCTCAGCTTGAAGGCTTTTTGTAGTACTTTGCTGGAAAGTTAACTTGAATGTTTGTTCAGTTTAAATTCTTCTCAGGAGGGTACAGAAAGGAATGTTCTGTTCTGGGGGTAGAATCTGCCTTGAATCTGTTGGCTCTTTCTTTCCTTATGTTGATTTCTGACCCCTCCCCTGGCTGGACTGCTCCTCTGTCTTTGAAGTATAAACACTAATGTCTCAACTGTTAATTGCTTTCTTTCTTCAATGGTTCATTGTTTTTCTTTTTTTATCTACCTTTATATCCTTACACAACCAAAACTCCAAACCATTTAGTGAGCCATCTGTCTTTCCACCTCATTTTAATATAGTATATACACCCACCCTCTTTCTTTCAATCTGTAATAGTAATTGCTGACTACAAGAACAATTAGGTCAGACAGGTTGATAATAGCGAGATCTAAAAATAGCTTCTCAAAAATAGTTTCCCTCAATCTTCCTTGTGAGTATCAGGTTTTCCAAGGCCTTCTTCCTCATTACGTACCTCAGAAATTTTGACTGCTTCTTCCTGATGTTAAGTATGTTTCCTTTTTGTTTTCATTTTCTCCAAAACCTTGTTGTTGCTCACATGTTTGGTTCAAGGTATCCTCTGCATCTTTCTGTAGAACCACATTTCTGTTGGTTTATGTTTCTTCTTCATCTTTGAGGAGATTGTCTAGCATTCGATGCCATACAGTAGGACAGATTTCATGTAATAGTTCAGTACTCTTTACTTTGTAATGAAATTTTTCTGTCCCTCAACACTCTACTTAGCTTTTGGAATGTATCTTTAGCCATCCCAATACATCTTTGGGTCTCAGTGTTGCACTTTCTGCCTTCTGTTAGAACACTTCCCAGATATTTAAATTTATGTACTTATTTGATTTTAGTATCTCCAATTTGTAATTTGCATTTTGGTCTCATCCTTTTGCTGAACTCAAAAATTTTATTTAACAAACTTTATATTGCACTAACTACTTTGCGCTGTTTTTTTTATCTCCATTTTATTTTCAGTATTTACATTAGTCGGACTATTGTCCTCATCTTTGTCGCCATATTTGTCACAACGTTTCGGCCGTTGTACACTCCGGCCTTCTTCAGGTGGTTGGAATTTCGAACTGAACCCTTTATTTCGATCGCTGGGGTAGACTGTTCTAATTCCACATGCCATGTTTGATGGATGTCAGTTATCAGTTATCTCCTGCTAATTTTCCCTCTGAAAGTTCTCCACTGCCTTAACCAGGAATTGAACTCACCTTCTTTGGGTCTGTCACTGGATCTAACCAACGCCTTTATCCACTGTGCCATGTGTCCTTGAGGACAATAGTCCGACTAATGTAAATACTGTACATAATACCTCATCTCAGAAATATAGACAAACCATTTTATTTTGTTTTTTTGGTTTTTAACCAGAGGTATGAAATTACTGCTGTTATTATACTGTTAATCCATGTATGTGTTGAATTCATTTATTGAAATTTTTCTACCAAATTTGGTAGGAGACTTACAGTTAATTTAAACAAGTGTCTATAGAAGTGATTAACTTTGAATTTTCTCCTGACGATAGGGTTCCTAGTAGCTCAGGTGATATGAGCAACTGGTATAGTTAAGCAACTTATTCTGGTGCTAAGACAACAAGAGTTTAAGTTTTAACAGAAACTTATCTTTATTTCTAATTGGCAATATTTTGCTGCTGTTAACCAAGGGTTCAAGTTGCAAAATAAAAACCCAACTAAAGATTCAAGAAAATTACTTGTGAAAATTGATAAAGAATTGTTATTTACTAAGCTTAATTCTGGCCCAAGGCTACAAGTATGAGGCAAACAGGGAGGATTGAACTCACTACCTACAACTTGCTGGACATTACACCATGACATACACAAATAATGGTGTTAAAGTTTTCTGAATAAAAGGAAAAAGCAACACCTCACCATATAAAAAAAACATAAGAAAATTGCAATTAATTTATTCAAAATTTTGGCAAACTTGAACCCTTGTGCCTACAAAAAATGGAGTGTCAAAATGTCTGTTTTTCCCATGACATCATTATTATTTTAACTACTTTCACTCCTTGGCAATGTTTACAGTTTTAAAAAGCGATGATTAGAATTGTAATAAAACTTAAACATATGTAAGTGAAGAATTTGTACATTTTCTTTATTCTTGAGAATTGACAACAAAAAATTGATTGATTAATTTGATTAATGGCACATCAATTCCTTATGGGCCATTTAATGCCAAAATTTAATTTTCTTGGGTTTTTAAAGTAATAAAAATATGATATGTTATTCTGCTTTCACAAGTGAATACATGGTAGATGATACTCAGCTTTTGTTCATATACAAGTTTGTGTGGACATAATTACTAGAGGTCGTGATATGTGTGTTTTCTGTTGTAGTTTTGTTGAAGTTATATTTTGGAATACAGTTTGATTTCTTTAAGAAATTGTAGGATATTATATAGATTAATGTCATGAAAGAATTCTTTCATGTGGGTTGTTTGGTAGTATTTTAAACAGATTTGGGTGAAATCACTACAGTTAGTATGTGTGTATTGTTTGTACTTTTACTATAAATATGTATTGTAATTTTTATATAAAAATGTATTGCTGGTATTTTTACTATAAAAATGTATTTTTATACTTTCATAGTATTTTGTTTGGGGGTTCACTATTTGCCCATAGCTGGGACCCTAACAGGTGCTACCACCCCAAGTGGACCTGAGAACAGCAGTAATTAAGAGGTGGTTCCACGCTCTTCAAAACCTCCAATCTCCTGATCAGAGGCCTTGCTGCTGGATATAGTTTATCGTCTTACCCAGGACTAATCAAATTTATTAGATTGTTTATTAACACGATCTATTTATTAGATTGTTTATTGGAATGGTTGGCAAAACATCAGCTAATTGACAATTGATTCAAACTTTACAAAATGGTAAGTAATAAGGATTTCCTTAGAGTTGGTTCACATATTTTAATAATTTAGTAAATATTTATAAAATTATGAATAAAAAATTTTTTTCATATTTGTTTCTTTATAAATTGGTAAATGATAAATATTGCATTGCATTAGTTTTAATTGGATTAGATTTTAGAATGTTGTAAATATAAAATTATTTTTTTGCAGGCATGAAGGTCTAAGTTTGCTCAAATTTTATCTGTACTGTTGACCCCTGCCCCAAAGAAGCTGAAACACTTTTACAGAATTATTTACAGCATTTCTTTTTTATTACATTTCTTATAGAAAATATTATTCAAGTTTTTCTTTTAATTCTTTCATAATTGCCAAATGTGTTTTCCTGGCATTAAAAATGTGAGGTTGGTTTTTCCCTCAAATAAACCTTGACAATTTTATCTTGAAATCCAAATGATTACAACATTATCCAGAGAGCAACACCAAATTATAGGATAATGCGTACTGTTATATTTGGTATAATGAATTAATCACTAGTGTTTCAGCAATTATTAGTAAGGGATTGGCTACTAGTCAGGTCTAGAAACTAACTTGTCCTACTTTTGCTTCTTTTAAAAATTCTCAAAGTGTTTTCCTTCATTTTCTATCTTATGGTACATTTCTTATTTGTTTTTCTTATAAATAATCCATAAAAGTCATTTGCAGTTTTAACAATTCTACTAATTTGGAAAATAAAATGTTATGTTTGTTAAGCCAGTACTGATGATATAAAACAAATGTCTTTTCTTTTTTAG
This sequence comes from Acanthosepion pharaonis, assembly GCA_903632075.3. Classification (NCBI taxonomy): domain Eukaryota; kingdom Metazoa; phylum Mollusca; class Cephalopoda; order Sepiida; family Sepiidae; genus Acanthosepion; species Acanthosepion pharaonis. Next base: position 428,477 of record CAHIKZ030004150.1, on the reverse strand, counting down.
TGACTTTCATGCTGTCTGGAATGTAGAAACGAATAGAATCTACTATGGCCCAAAAATGGGAGATGAGGTTAATACTAAAGGACTATACAAAACTGATCCCCCACTTTCTATTTTCCCTCTGTTTGATTACTTACAAATATGTTTTATAGAATTGCTTTCATCCTTTCTCAAATGTACAAATAGATAGCATCTACTATGGCCAAAAAACAGGGCATGCGTTTAATACTAAAGAACAATGCAAAACTGATCACCGACTTCTATTATCACTTACTTTGATTAACAACAACCATGTTTTTAGCATTATGTCAAAGTTTAGAAACTGTCCAAGTGTAACAGGAGGTGCTGAAAAGTGTGGACCAAACCATTTTCCAAAACCAGTATTTCAGTAACCAAACATAACAAACTGGTTGAGTGAAAAGTGATTATCAAAACAACAAAAATCTGTTATTTAAAGCAAAGATCAAATGAATTTCAAGGCAGTGCTGAAAAGTTATCAGCTTAATCAAGAAGGGGTTAAAAAAATCTGCTGCTGTTTAATCATTTGGTTAGATTTTGGGAAGTGGTTCAGGCCAAGAATTTTTCAGCACCTCATTCTGTGTGTATATGAGACAGACAGAAGTATATATAGGTTGTGGTAGAAATACCTCTCACATAATGGTAAAACACTAGCTTGATGAAGATACCATTGCCACTAATGTCTTAGCATTATGTGGGAGGTATTTCTGTCACACCTTGTCTAATATCAAGAAAAATGACAAATTATATATTTACATGTAAATGCATATAGTTATATATATATATATATATATTTATTTTTTACATATGAAGATTTGCCCATATATATATATATATATATAATTTATTTTTTACATATGAAGATTTGCCCATATTAATGTGACTATTTTTTTCAGGCAGGAATGGTGTTTGTTTGGAAAATTGATTCTAAAGGTCGTCCACTTGCAAAGCCATTGTGCCAAGAAAATCTTCCAGAACCAATTCATCAAATTATTCTTCAACCTCCTGAAAATCCAGATTCTTATGTGTTAGTAGAAATCTCTTTTGTTGAAAAAAATTCTATTTCTTGTAATTTCAGCCACTAGTATTTTTTGGCAACACACTGGCACATGTTGAAATCTTCATAGTATTTAGTATTGTTGAAGTTATCACTAATATTTTTTGTCGAGATTTACAAACTCTACATTTTGTTCATTTTCACAAACAATTGAAATTTGAATGAGCTGATTTGTTTTGAAAAATACTTTGACAAAAACCCTGCTTTGCAGTTTAATATTTTCTTTAATTTAATTTTATAAGACTTCATTGTAAAGAATATTTTTTAAGAATATTTCTTTTTTTCCTTTTTAACAGAGAAATAAATTCTTAGGAATTTTTTACTCTTGAGTATACAACATACAACTGTCCATGTGTAAATATTTTTCTGGAGCCAAATTCCAACTTTTTAAAGTATATGGCCTTGTGATTTGTTTATAGTTCTCGCAAACTGGAAATGTCATTCTTGCATATATATAAAAACTTAAAGAAAAGATATGCAAAAAACAATATTCCATTTTTATGAAATAAGTATTTGTTATTTTAATCATTAAATGATTTTTAAAATAGTGGGAAATAATAAAACTTTTAATTTTTCAAAGAAATGAATGAAGATTTATTGTACTAAGCTGTGTCCCCTAGTAAAATCAACTGTACTTTGTACCCCCTTACCTGTTTGCACTTCTCCCCAAATTTAGTTTCTATCAGTCAATGTGTGGTGGACAGACAGACAGACAGATGGACTAACGGAAATTACAGAATTTTATCTATAGAATCCTTCTTTTCTAAGTATCCTTCCTTTTCTTAGGAGGTCGGGGGCACTAAATGTATTTACTTTATGACTTGCTTCAAGAAATGGTTTATGTATAATATGGTATTCATTCATTAATTCTATGCAAAACTAAAGTAATGGTTTTGAGGCTTGAGAAATTATTTCTCCAATATCGTTATAAACTAAACATAAAATTTGCTATAGTAGAAAGCATCCATTTATCTCACGAGATAAAGGTAACATCTTGTTTAGTCAAAATTCAGTCCTTTGGTGGTAAAACTGGAATGACCTCTCCATGGCATAGCCCTGGGCAACAGTATATGAAGTCAGTACCCTAGCCAGACCACACCCACTATCTTGACAAGTTCCAAAGGAATACAGGGCATTACATTTGGTGACGGCTTGGCTGCAAGAGTTGCTGGAAAATTGTCACTGTTGACAGCCAGCCACCTTCTCAACTCCACTTTGGGTTTTTTGTCTGGATGTACTTCCATAGATTTTTCTGTGTTTGGATATGAATGCAAGGCAGCATAAATTTAACATCAGGGTTTTCCATCCCTTAGACAGACTGCCTCCTGAGTTGTCATGCTCTACCTACTCAAAGCAGCTGGTTATGAGGTACTAGTTTTCTGACTTCCCCCATTTTCTGGCATGGAGCTTGACTTAGTTGTCAAAGGTTATTTGAGATGCATGCCATGGAAGCATTTTGTAGAATGAGAGTTTGTCCCCACTATCACCACCGGCTATGACAACCTTTGGAACATGTATAATGTATGTGTATAAACATTATATACATTGTGTTTTTGAAGCACAATGAAACAATGAAAATTTGTTACAACAACTTTTAAAACAATAAAAAAAAAAACCAATAAGAAAATTAATACAAAACAAATAACAACCTAAAATATGAAGCAGGAGTTTATTCTATTGCCTATAATGATTGCCACAAAGAATACATCGGGGAGACTTGTAGGCATTAAAATAAAAGATTATATGAATACAAAAGACATCCTTTACAAAACAACACTGAGTCTGACCATAATTTCAATTTAAAAAATGCTACTTTAATTAAAAGAGAAAGCAATTAACTAATATGAAAATGTATAGAAAATGCTTTAATTGCTAGATCATCCAAGTTTGCCTTTCTTGTCACAATTTGAAAGATTTAAAAACAAAAGCATTGAGAAACTGAATGAGATCAGCTAAGCTCTGCATCTAGGCACATTGGATGCCAAAAGATTTTTTTAAAATTTTAAATCTTAAAAATTTAGCATTCCTACATCTTCAGCTTTTCCTCTAAGTGCATAATTATTACTGATATTTACATGTATATGTTCCTTCCTCCCACTCACTACATATATAATTTTGTGAATAAGAACATAACTTTAGTCTGATGAAGTCCTTTAAAGAATGAAACGTGTTACACATGATTTCTCCACTTTGTCATTTAATTACCTCTTTCCACTCTTTAATTCTTAAGCAGCTCTCATAAAATGACTTATAAATCACAAGATGCTTTTTGTGGTCATCGGTACCCCAAAAGAATTTCCTTTACTTTGAATGATACCAGACAAAGATTATGTTGATTGTCATTCAGAGAGAACCTGTTTTGTGTCACTTTTACTGAATGATTTTCTTGTAAAAATAATGAAAGT
>CAHIKZ030004150.1:200000-420000 GCA_903632075.3 Acanthosepion pharaonis | reverse complement strand
TGTGGTTACAAAAATTGTTTGGCAACTATGACTGGGTTCTACTGCTTTTGTGGCATTGTGCAGAGTCCTGTTCCCAAATATAAGGTCTTCCAGCAGCTACTCTCTTGACCAAGTCAGCACTACCTCCTCAAGGCACTTGATCTAAGTCTCCATGTTGAGTCTGAGGCCTTGTGGGAAGATTAATGATGGCATAACATCGCCATCACCTCCATAATAACCATTAGACTCCTCCAACTCTTTCTGAATCCTCTGCACTCTTCTCAAATTAACACCCAAACATTCAGAAATGTTCGTATTGGATCTTCTGACTCAAATGCAAAGCTGTAATGTACAACATACTGTTTTCAAATTTCTGGTGAACTGAATTGCGTCATGGTGCTCTTTTCTTGCAAATGGTGCCTAACTGACCCTACTATAATGTGCAGTCAACAAAATTGAAAATAAACGCATACACAAAATTAAAAATATAAAATGTCAACAATTTACCCATTGTGCCCTGTATATATAATTAAATTTTTTTTTAAACTTCCATTGTTTTAGTAACATGGTGTTTACTCACTTTAAGTGCCACTGAGTATGCCTTGTGTATTTATAACAATGGATCTTCTCACTACTTATTAATGGTATACTCTGCTTCAAATTATATCTCTTTTTGATTCACTTTACATATTGGCCAGATGTGACCATTAAGAAAGAGAAACCCAAAATAAAAAGTTGTCCTCTGTGCATGAACTCCGAGCATTACATCTGGCCCACAAAACAAATCCCTTTAAAATATAAAGTAACAACTTAGAATAAATCAATTATGAACATTATTGCCAGAAAAAAATATGAGCAAAAGATGATTTTCAAAACCTCTACAATTTTCTTTTAAGAAAGCCACTTATAGACTGACTACACAAGCAGAAGCAAGGATAATGAGCTGTTGATGACTAGCATGCTCTCAATGTCACGACGATGACTTTGGTCAAGTGACCTGACACACATATCCATGCAGGACACACCCTCCCTACACACCATGCTCACATAGACATTCCATTCGCATCCTCTGTATCAGCAAGAACAGATTCTTGGCAAATTTCAATAATCTACTCCAGGCCTCTCTCGAAATAACTATGACTTTGGTCATCTGACCTGACAAATGCATCAACTCCAAGGATTAGCAACTCTACCCTTCTGTTAAAAGCTGCCTACATTAGAGACATTCTGCATGCATCAGGTGTATTTGCAATACAAAAGAATTTTATATTTACAGTTGTCTTCTTTTCCTTTTACCTCAGAGATAATATTGTTTCTTCATTTGTTCTTCTAGGCTACCATACATGGGTTTATAATATTAGTGAGACCAGATTGCTAATAATTGCCAAATGCGAAGGAGTGCCTGTTGTTACAGAAAAACAAACAATGTTCATTATTAATTTTTATCAGACAAAAACACATAAGAGAAGAAGGATGAATACTTTGAAAAAAAAATCTTATTGTAACTACATTCCCTCGGCAATGTTTATTCACAAGATTATAAAAAAATCTTTGCTTTTTATAAATATTTATTTATCATTTTATAAAGAAATAAATAGAAAAAGAAATCTTTTTTATTGATGTTCGCCCTTTTTTATTTATTGCAAAAAATATTTGTGAAAACGCAAGAAAGAAACAGAATGATTTGATGATGTCAAGTAATGGATATGACGACAAAAAGAAAGGCCAAAGAAATAGACATTGATGAATAGAGTTGGTAATAGATTTCAGAACATAGTGAGAAACTGACTGGAGGTGTTGAAAGTGTAAAAGTTATTGATGTAGAAAATGAATTTAGCATGCCAGAATTCAATTCCTGCTTGATTGGGTTATGTTCACTTATCTGTAATGCCTTTTTCAAAGGCATGAATCCATCTATCTCTAGCTATAGAGTGGTAGCCAGTCTCAGAGAAGGAAAACTCTGAATTCAAAACCAACCTCAAGAGGAATGAGCATCAGTTTATCTTGCCCTAGACACACCACTGATGCTGCAGCCATAGTACACTTGTGACTTGGACAATCCTAATGGGTTGCAGGACTTGTGATGTGATAAATTGACTGCTTGTATTAAATAGAAGTCTAAAACGCTGTAAATTAAAAATTGGTAGGTGTATCAACTGTATGTCTGAAATTGTATGTTAATAAATTCTTTGTATATTTTTCAAACTTATTGACTCTATTTTTTTAATTTTTTTCTCTGAAAGCAAACTGTAGTAGTAGTAGTAAAAAAAGAAGTGATCCTAGTGGCCAATGTAAAATTGGTACCTAAAAAAATATTGAAACAATTCAAGATAGACTGATTTTTTTTCTATGTCTTATACAACCCTTTGCAAGTTCACTATTTACATTATTCAGACTATTGTCCTTATCTTTGTTGCCATATTTATTACAACGTTTGTATGCTCCAGCCTTTTTCAGGTGGTTGGAATGTCGAACTGAACCCTTTATTTCGCTCACTGGTGTAGACTGTTCTAGTTCCACGTGCCATGTTTAATGGATGTCAGTTATCTCCTGCTAATTCCCCTCTCCAAGTTCTCCACTGCCTTATTGAACTCACACGCTTTGGGTCCTGTCACTGGATCTAATTAACCCCTTTATCCCCTGTGCCATGTGTCCTTGAGGACATCTGTGTATGAATTTCTGGGTATTATAAACCTAATAAATAAACCTAATCTTCAGCAACCTTAAAAATTAACCCATGTCTGGGGGAGAAGAGCTAGATTCATGCTTAATCATAATTTGATAAACAAGAAATTATAATGTGGATATAAAGTGGGGAGTCAATTCTATATCACAATCTATCTATAATCTGATCTCTCACTTTGTGACCACTGTAGATTCTATACATTCATATTCCAGAGACTGTAAATAAATCTAAAAGATATGCCTGTATAGTTAATCAGCATTTGAGTGATTTGTTTTCTATGGTTTATCAACCCTTTGCAGATTATTTAAAGCCAGAAAATATTTTTAGATCGTAAGAATTTTTTTGGGGAGATAATAATGATTTTACTGATACGAGTTTTACAAGTTGACCCATAGCTCAGGGGGAGAAGAGGCGGATTCATACCTAATCATAATTTGATAAACAAGAAATTATAATGGGGATATAAAGTGGGGGATCAATTCTACATTACATTCAATATATAAACTGGTCCCTCACTTTGTGGCCACGATAGTTTCTATACATTTATATTCCACAACTCTAAAATATGTTCCTGTGTAGCTAATCTGTATTTTATTGATGGATTGATTTGTTTTCTATGGCTTATCAATCCTTTGCAGGTTATTTAAAGCCAGAAAATATTTTAAATAGTAAGAATTTTTTTTTTTAGATAATGGTTTAGTGATACAAGTCTTACTAATTAACCCATATTTGTGAGGGAGAGGTTGATTCATGCTTAATCATAATTTGATAAACAAACAAGAAATTATAATGTGGATATAAAGTACAGGATCTATTCTATATTGTGACCAATATATAAACTGATCCCTCACTTTGTGACCACAGTACTTTCTATACATTTTTATTCCAGAGAATATAAATAAATCTAAAAGACATGCCAGTGTAGCTAATCAGTATTTCATTGACTGATTGATTCATTTTCTATAGCTTATCAAACTTTTGCAGCTTATTTAAAGCTGGAAAATATATTTAGATAGTAAGAATTTCTTTTCAGCGATAACAATAGTTTAGTGATACAAGATGTACATAGCCTAGGGAAGAGAAAAGAGGAAAATTTTTACCTTTTCCCAAGGGTAAGTGAATATGACAAACCCAACTGGAATTGGAACTCAGCTATCTGATTAACAATTCCGAGCCATTATCCATTACACCACCTGCACATCCAAGTTTACAGCATTGGGTATTCCCTTCCTAACAATAATTTCTGACACTGTTGAAAGTTTGCTCAATGGACATAAAATCTGCCCTGTATTTTGCATTTCTATCTATGGTAGTAGTTAATCCCTGTTGCAGTCGCCTGCTCAGTCACATTTCTATTTGTTCAACTCTTACAGAGCCAACCTGCTGTTTATAATGCAACTATGCTGAGTGGACCCTAGTTATAGTTCCTGGGAGAGAGCATATTACCTGGTTTGATTAACAATCTGATCAAGGCTGGTATGCTCAAACTGTTGGTCACAATGACTTGCAACTTTGTACTAGTACAACCATTGACAAACACTTCTGTCTACCAAATGGATTCCAAATAGTTGTATGGTTTTCAGTCACTTTCCAACAGTGCTGCATATTGGGATCGCCAGTCTAATAACATCAATAATAAGTCATCTTCCTGCCCAATCGACCATGGTGAGATTTGAACTCGGGTCTCATGGTCAGAAAGGGAAGTTCTAACTACTCAGCCATGTGCATATTTATTATTGTATTGAGTTCAATTCTTGTAGTGTGCTCTGTTTTTGTGACCTTGTGCCAGACTATTGAAGTCTTAGCCAATATTTATATGTATGGATTTCTCTTTCAGAATGTTTGATTTGGATCATGAGGAAAATTATTTACTGAGTCTTGAGAATCATCCTGGTTATGTTTCAAATGAACAAATCCTCTGTGTAGATTATTGTAAGAAAAAAGGTAAAAGAATCTTTTTCATACATATTTCCTCTTATTTTTTTCACTTTCTTAGGTGATTTTTAGTTGAATTCAGTTTTTTTCTCTACTATTAAATCATTTTTGTAGTATTAACACATTTGTCACATCAATCTATTTCATGTTTCTAATCAATCATTATTGCACAAAAATCTCTTTTATATCTGCTGTTAAAAAGAGCATGTGGAATTTCTTAAACATAGGTGTGAATGTCAGATTTTTCGTTATCTTATGTAGGGTAGTTATTTATCTTGGCAAATATCTCATCAGTAGCATACTGCAATAGCTGGAGAAAAGAGTGAGCACTTGAGCAAGGTAATGGTAATAATAATAATAATGGAACTAGTCATTTTGATACACTTAACATTTGGCATTCGTTGTACACTTAACATTTGGCATTCATTGTACACTTAACATTTGGCATTCATTGTACACTTAACATTTGGCATTCGTTGTACAGTTAATTTGGCATTTGGCATTAACATTTGGCATTCATTGTACACTTAACATTTGGCATTTGGCATTAAGGTTTGTTATTTAACATTTGGCATTCATTGTACACTTAACATTTGGCATTCGTTGTACAGATAGCATTTGGCATTCATTGTACAGTTAACATTTGGCATTCATTGTACAGTTAACATTTGGCATTAACATTTGGCATTGTACACTTAACATTTGGCATTCATTGTTGTACACATTCATTGTACTTAACATTTGGCATTCGTTGTACATTTGGCTTAACATTTTTGGCATTCATTGTACACAACATTTGGCATTCATTGTACAGTTAACATTCATTGTACAGTTAACATTTGGCATTCATTGTACAGTTAACATTTGGCATTCGTTTGTACAGTTAACATTTGGCATTAGTTGTACAGTTAACATTTGGCATTGTACAGTTAACATTTGGCATTCATTGTACAGTTAATATTTGGCATTCGTTGTACATTTTGGCATTCGTTCATTGTACACATTTGGCATTCGTTGTACACATTTGGCATTCATTGTACACTTAACATTTGGCATTCATTGTTTAACATTTGTTCATTGTACAGTTAACATTTGGCATTCATTGTACAGTTAACATTTGGCATTCGGCGGCATTCATTGTACACTTAACATTTGGCATTTGGCATTCATTGTATTAGCATTCGGCATTCATTGTACACTTAACATTTGGCATTCATTGTACACTTTTTGGCATTCATTGTACAGTTAGCATTTGGCATTCGTTTGTACAGTTAGCATTTGGCATTCATTGTACACTTAACATTTGGCATTCATTGTACAGTTAACATTTGGCACAGTTTGGCATTCATTGTACAGTTAGCATTTGGCATTGTATTCGTTGTACACTTAACATTTGGCATTCATTGTACAGTTAACATTTGGCATTCATTGTACAGTTAGCATTTGGCATTCATTGTACAGTTAACATTTGGCATTCGTTGTACACTTAACATTTGGCATTCGTTGTACACTTAACATTTGGCATTCATTGTACACTTAACATTTGGCATTCGTTGTACAGATAGCATTTGGCATTCATTGTACAGTTAACATTTGGCATTCATTGTACAGTTAACATTTGGCATTCATTGTACAGTTAACATTTGGCATTCGTTGTACACTTAACATTTGGCATTCATTGTACACTTAACATTTGGCATTCATTGTACACTTAACATTTGGCATTCATTGTACAGTTAACATTTGGCATTCGTTGTACAGTTAGCATTTGGCATTCATTGTACACTTAACATTTGGCATTCATTGTACACTTAACATTTGGCATTCATTGTACAGTTAGCATTTGGCATTCATTGGCATTCATTTTGGCATTCGTTGTACAGTTAACATTTGGCATTCATTGTATTTGGCATTCATTGTACAGTTAACATTTGGCATTCGTTGTACAGTTAGCATTTGGCATTCGTTGTACACTTAACATTTGGCATTCATTGTACACTTAACATTTGGCATTCATTGTACAGTTAGCATTTGGCATTCGTTGTACAGTTAACATTTGGCATTCATTGTACAGTTAACATTTGGCATTCATTGTACACTTAACATTTGGCATTCATTGTACACTTAACATTTGGCATTCATTGTACAGTTAACATTTGGCATTCATTGTACAGTTAACATTTGGCATTCGTTGTACACTTAACATTTGGCATTCGTTGTCAGTTGAAAACATTTGGCATAAAACCATTCATTGTAAAAATTCGGCATTCATTGTTTTTGGCATTCATTGTACACTTAACATTTTTGTTTCATTGTACAGTTAGCATTTAGCATTTGGTTAGCATTTGGCATTCATTGTACAGTTAACATTTGGCATTCATTGTACACTTAACATTTGGCATTCGTTGTACAGTTAACATTTGGCATTCATTGTACAGTTAACATTTGGCATTCGTTGTACACTTAACATTACTGTCAGTTGAAATTTATAAAATCTTTTTTTAAAACAGTTTTTCACTCTTTCTAATACTGATGGGAGTTTCCTTTCAAACCTTTTGTTTAAGGTAGTGTGGAAAGTTAACAGCTTAATTATATTATTATTTTCCCTTCTAGTTAGTTGCGGTAACTATTTTTGCTGTTGTTATTGGAAGTGTTATGTGATCTGGTTTTTGTTACTTGGCTACTCTATGACAACAACCTTAACTTTCCAGAAAATAATAGTAAAGTGCTTTTACTCTTAATGTCAACCTTGACAGTGATCAATAAAATTAGGTGGAATGTGACACCCACACAACATAACTGATATATGGCTGGCTACTTTCGTTTTTCTGAGCACATTCATCTGCTAGGACAGCTAGCCAATCCCTGTCACAGATGCCAGTTCAGGCACATTTGTGTTTGTTCAATACCCACAGACCTCAATTGTGATTTATGCTGCAACTATGCTGAGCAAACCTTAGTTACAGTTTCTGGGAGAGAGTGCATTATCTGGCATGATCAACAGTTTGAACAAGGCCAGTACACTCAACTCCTCAGTCACGATGACTTGTGAATTTGTGCTAGCACAAACATTGATGAACAATTCCGTCTACCCAATTTCCCTCACAAGGCATGGATGGGCCAACCTTGCGTATGGTTTTCAGGCACTTTCCAAATATGCTGGGATCACCTCCTCAGATCGATAATATCAAAAAGTCACCTTCCTGATCAACTATAATTATATAATTTAATTATAAATATATAATTGCTGGTCACTCATATACAAGTATGCCTGTCTGCTAGAGTAGCTAACAACATACTGCAACAATACTGAGCAAACCTTAGTTACAGTTATGTTTTTATTCAATAACGGAACCAAAAAAAAAAACTATTCTAATAACCAGCATTTCCTATGTCTACACCTACTCAGGATTTCAGATTTTAGATTTAATAAATTATTGGGTTTCTTTATACATAGCAATAGCTAACTTTTCCTCTGTGCATAGTGAACAAAATTTATCACCTGCTTTATACCTGTGACATTTTTTTTGATATTTCCCATTTCAAAATGGTGTCTTTATTATCCTCTTGTTTGACCTTCCATACATAAGTGGATAAAGTGGTGCTATGTTTGTATGTTTCGTTATTAAAACTATTAAGGTGGTTATAGTATCGTGTTTTAAACTCATTTTGGGTAGATCCTATGTAGACCTTATGATTTTTATCAGTATTATTTAGTTTATCCTTATATATTTTTACTTGCTATACCATGCACTCTTATTAGCACTTGCCCTGGAGAGGGCAGGTTTCCTTATTCCTACAATTACACTTGGTGGGGGTTGCATGTGGTTTGTCCTTAATTTTTCTCATATTAAATCTATTAATTAAACTGGTCACATTAGGCATACAACTATAGCTTAATTTGATGTAGTTTTCATTAAAGATTTTATGCAATCTATTAGATTGTGGGAAATTCTCTTTAAGTAGTCTAAAAAATATTTTGCCTATGTTGGTTTTCACCACTGAATTATATGGGGAGGGGGGTTAAACCATAATATTTTTCTACTTCTGGTTTTATGTTTACTTTGTGTTCTAGGGTAATCATTATATTCTGATTTAATATCATGTCCACTATTCTTTAGAGCTTGTTCATAGATTATTTTTGTTAAAAATATTATTAGTCAATGAGTTAGTGGACAATCTGTGGTGATTAATACCTTTAGGTATTTGTTTCAAAATCTGTGCTGGGTGGTTAGAACCTACGTCAATATATTGTGGGTACTGATTATCCTTTCTATTCGGTGAAATTGTACCATCACGTGAATCCAGCATAATAATGGGTAACCTTTAAGTTTATTTCTATATCCAGGTTAAATCCAAATTTTTTAAACAACCAGTGAAGTTTCTTTCAGATTACATCACATTTTCTAGGGTTACTTTTGTCTACAATAATTAATCCGTCGTCTCTTTACAGACCATGATTGCTAGGATCTATATATTTATTTAAATTGTTAAGTAGGAGGCATCCGATCAACTCACATACCTCTGCACCATCATATGCCTCCATGGGATTGTCAAAATTGCCATTATCACCTTTTTTTAATCCATAATTCGTTATTGTGGAAGAATAATGATTTACGGCAATATTAAATAAGATTAATTTTATCGCTAGAAATTGATATAAATTCTTTAGCTAATAGTAAGGTTTCATCAAGTATTTTTTTCAGTGATCAATGGGTAGAATTCTTTTATGTTGTATTTAATGAAAGAACATTTGTTATTTTTATCATAATTGTTAAACCATTTGATATAGTCGTAGGTGGAACGCCATTGATTAATATTTAAGAATGTTCTTAATGATTCGCATATTTCTAGTAAGATTATTTTGCTAACCTTACCCAATTGTGTTTTAGTGGGAGTTTATAAGTCGGCATTCAGGATTATTCAGAAAGTTGTTTTTATGATCTTTAATTGTTATAAAACAATTTTTTATGCTAATTTTTTCAACCCTATTTTCTAAGTTAAATTTATTGGCTAATATGCTAGCTTCTCTTTTCAACTCAGTTTCTAGATTAGCAGGGGCTTTTTTATAATGCTTAATTACCTCTTTATTAAGCATATTATTATATTTCTTGGGGCTTATCTTGTACAAAAATTTAGGATTTGTCAGCTTTTACAAAAACATTCTTGTTATTTTTTATATCTTTCAGATCTTTGCTAATTTGTTGTTAGTAATCTTTCTATACCGTATTGTTTTAATTAATCCAATTAAATTGGACTCAAATTTCTCTAATTCCTTAATATTTCATAGGTTTTAAAACCATACAATACAAGGGTTTGATGTTTATTCTGGCTATTATTATACTCTGCCTTTTCCTTTCAATGCCAAACATTTCTAATTACTATTACTATAAGACCTAAAACAAATGATTCCAATTGTTTTTCTTTCTAGGAATTGTTGCTGCTGGCACTCAAATGGGTAATGTTGCCATGTGGAAATATTCCTCTTTTACACCTCCAACAGTTTCCCAAAAAGTTGATGGAGAAACAAAATGGAAATTGCAGTCTCCAATTTCTGTCAATGGGCCTGTCAGACATCTTATGGTAAGAATCCCATTAATTCCAAACATGGTGAACATTTCTTGTTCATTTTTGTTAGAATTTGTGAAAACAAAACAAACTAATTATTATTTATTATTATTATTTGGTCGGGCTAGTTCGGACATTCATGAGTCTATCACGCCAACCGTTATGGTCCTGCATCAAGGTTGGAAGGTCATTAGGGCGGCATTCTGTGTCAAAACATAGCTAATCAATGCAGGTGGTTACTAGACAGCCAACCCAGCTTCCTCCATGGCTAGGTGCCCAGAAGAGTAGATCACTCACAAGTTCTTGTTTTTCTTGCTAGCAGTGTCCTGCAAAGCAAGTTCTGTGTTTGTGTAAGATTGTAGAAATATCAGGGATGAGTCCATAGAGCTGCGATTTAGTTGAATGTTGAATCCAAGAAAAGTTAAGTATAGTTCTCAGTATCCAAATGTAAGTCCCATCAAGCTTAGACTCTAGGGTTTTAGTTTTATGTCCAGGCAGTGGCACCATACTTTAACACTGCCTCTACAGTGGCTTGAAAGAATCTCTGCTTGTGTTTGTCTGGAAGATCAGATTTCCAGATTATATCCATTTTATTCAAGGCTGCCCAGGCTTTAGCTATGTGAATGTTCACATCCTTTTCAGTAGAATTTATTTCGCTTCCTAAGTATATAAAAGATTTGACAGATTTTATTGATTCACTTGAGACAGTTTGTATGGAGCCTTGCTGGTTGAAGCTTATAATTCAGCTTTAGAGACATTGATGTAGAGTTAAACATCATAAGCAGGATTTTCTAGATGATGTAGGAGAACTGTCGCATTGGTGTCTGCAGTGATAGCTAGGTCATATGCATAGTCAATAGCAGTCAACTTTTTTGCAGGGTATCAATTTGAAAGTCTTGGTGTTGTCAATATGTAGTTAAGGGTAATAAAAAAGAGAAAAGTAGCAAGGATGTCACCCTGATGGACCCCTGCTTTGACGTCAAAGAAGTTAATGTCTCTGTCTGGGGATCTAAGTAAAGATTTGGTATTTTTGTGAAAGACAAACATGTATATTACAAAACTGATTATAAATAATTTCAATTAAGTTTTATTTTATTTTGATTTTTAAAATAACCAACCCTATTTGCTGAATGTTTGTTTTCTTTTTTAGTGGAGTTTGCCAAAGAATTTACTTTGTGTTAATCTGTGGAGTTCTGCCCTGATCCTCAGTGAAAATGTCATGTGTTTTTGTTTTAATAAACAGGTCGGTCATTGTTTATATCTTTATCTCTTATTTTTTGTAATATTTTTTTATGATTTACTGCAACAAGTAGAGAACATTTTTCATTCATAACTTTTCAGAGTTTAATCTATAAATGCCATAGAAATCCATATTGTTGCTTCATTAAACCACTTTAACATGTTGACAACCAGAGGACAATTATGAAATCAGACTTCAAGTGCCAATTTAGGCAATAAACTCTTTTTTAAATGCTTTAGTTATGTGTTAACTTTTCAATAACTTTTTCCCATAAAAAGTTTATTTCTAGTTGCCACTATGATTTTTCATTCCTATCATAGATGCCAGGTACTAGTTGTATATAACTATAAACTTGTGGTTGTACCCTTGATGACAAGATCACAAAAACAAGATAACTCATGATCGGCATCATAATAAAAACTGCCAATCATGAGCGAACTTACCAGACACGTTGATTGCAAGAGCACAAAAAAAAATGAAATAACTCCTAGTTGACATCATAAAAAAAAAAATATCAACCACGTGTTATCTGATGGTTGACGGACAATGTGTTAATAACTTAATGGGGTTAAGTTCACAGTTGCTAACATTAAATTACAACGTATTACATGAAAATCTACAAAAAGAAAGTGATATCAGTTTTTCACATCATTATCTAGATTCAGGAAATGAACAGTTGTACTTTTTCATCTTCAGAATTTATTTAGTAATAAACGTTTGGATGCTTGTTATATAAATTCACACAACAATTTGGGGGCATAATCCTTGATAATTTGTCTTATTAACTTGTAAATATTTCCTGTGCATTTCTTTATTATTTTCTTCCATGAACAAAAAATGATCTTTAAAAAAAAAAGCAAAAAACATTTCCTCATTTCTGCTGACAATATTTTTTGGATCTTCAACTGAAAACATCATTTTTTACTTTCGTTTATCCAAAGATATCAGTGGTTCAAATGAGTCCAACTACAATATCAATTGAAGTTTTTACAAATGGCAAAAAACAAACAGTAAAATGTGAGATGAAAGTGAAAGGAATTTACACAACAAAGGTAAGAAAAAAGAACTCTTCTTTCCTTTTCTCCATAAATCGGAAGGGCCTATGACCATATCATGTTGAAACATTGGTTCTCATATGATCTTGTAGATGGGTGACACTTGGGAATATCAAGTGCTGTAAGCTTGGATATACAAGTGGTGTAATGGACAGCAGTTCAGAAATGGAAATCCAAGAGCTGAGTTCCAATTCTAGTTAGGTTTGTTATATTCACTTATGCATGAACACCCTTGGGAAAGGTATGAATCCATTACTTCTCCCCAGCTATGGGTTAATTAGTAGGATCTGTATCAGTAAATCATTATTATCTCTCAAAACTTCTTCAATCTAAAAACACTTCTGGCTTTAAATAATCTGCAAAAGGTTGATAATCCATAAAAAAAACAAATCAGTCAATCTATACATTGGAGTGATTGTCATAATAAGTTAGTCTGTCATTTCCACTTGAATAGTCTGATCTTCCAAGGGTTCTTTTCTTTTAGCTAGACTTCCAGTTGGTCTATGGTGATCATCATAATTTATTCCAATGTATAGTGAATGGATGTTAACACTGCCCCCCCCCATATATATATATATATATATATATATATATATATATATATATATACACACACACACACAAAGAGGGAGAGAGAGATTGTGCGATGGATAAATTTTTGTCTGAATTATGCAAGAATGAAAATAACACTGACATTTCATTTTAACATATATATTTAAAATTACACAAAAAATATCTTGAACTACCAAAGAGCAAATTTATATATTAAAATTGCCATTGGCTTCAGCCATGGCCTCCAGATGACTTTGGAATCTCCTGAAACTCTTTTGGATGGTCTCTTTAAGTTTATGAATGCTACCATAATCCTTGCCTTCAGGTCATCTTTGGTATTACAAGGAGTTTTGTTGGTCTCTTGCTCAACAGCACCCCCACATATAATAATCAAGGGGGTTGCTGTCTGGGGAGTTAGGTGACCAGATGTAAGGGGTGATGTAGTTGCAGAAAATTTCTGACAGCCATGACTGTCTTAGGCTTGTGTAGCATGGTGCAGAATCCTGTTGCCAGACATAGGGTCTTCCAGAAGCCACCCTCTTGGCCCAGGGCAGCACTACCCCCTTTAAGACACTTGATCTAAGCCTCTGTGTTAAGTTTGAGGCTCTGTGGGAAGATAAATGGAGGCATAATGTCATCATCACTTCAAATCACCATTAGACTCATCCAATTCTTTCCAAATCCTCTGATCAGTGCTCAGATTAACACCCAAACACTTTGAAATGTTTGTATTGGAGCTTCTGGTATGAATGCAGAGTAGTACAGCATGCAGTTTCCAAATTTCAGGCAGAGTGAATTGTGACATGGTGTTCTTTTTTTCTCATAGATAGTGCCCAACTGACTCCACTATACTGTGCAGTTGACAAAATCAAAAACAAACAATGCACAAAATTAAAGATATAAAATGCCAACAATTTACCCATCACACCCTGTGTGTGTGTCTCTCTCTCTCTCTCTCATATATATATATATATATATATATATATAAAGATGATGAGACAAAATGGAAACATTTTTAATGACACCTTTTGCCAGAGTGTCTGCTCTCTTTTGCTTCCTCAAGTTAGAATGAAAGAAGAACAAATCTGTATGTGAGGGAAAGTGCCCTGGGATTTCTGAGGATAGGTGGTGACCAAATCACCTCCAATGTCCAGACTCAAGAGAGTGTCTGTCTCTCTGTCCACCTGTTTGTTTTATCTTTATTAGAGCTGTTTGGTGTGGTTGGATTTTAAATCAGTCCACTGAAACTAGAGTCTATTTTGTTATATATTTTAATAAATATACATATTATTCTTCACCAGTAGCATGTCTTGAAGTTTCATGCATAGTGCAATCTTCAGGTACTGAGTAGGGACTCTGACTCATGCTACCAGTGAGGAATAATATGTATATTTATTAATATATACTTAGTAGTTCTGTTATTACGTCAAACACTATTTTAATAACACCAGCACTCAATGAGTGGTATATATATATATATATATATATATATATATATATATATATGTGTGTGTGTATACACACACTAAGTACAAGGTTTGTTGGATATCACAAAATAACTTAATTGTTTTATTCTCAGAGCAACTGTGCTTTCCACTAATATAAAACTCATAACTAAATGAGAGATCTCTATGCATGGTGTAGATGTTAACAAGCTTGCAGGTTTTGTATATATGTTTAGGTGAAGGTGTGTATTCAATATATATTAAGAAGATAGAAGAAGCATACAAAAAACTTGTGTTTCTGCTATGGATGTTTATTCGTTTTATGTCAACTGAATTGAAATAAAGTTAAAAGGTCTCTTGAATATGTCCGTTTTCCTTTTGGTTCTGAAATGATTTATGGGAAGTAAGGACACGAATGGGTAAACATGATTGAGCTCAAATCAGCTTCACCCTGAGTTGAGAAGACTGAACTTCTACTTTATGAGTAGGGATGTCGTTGGTAGGTGGAAAATGTTCAGTCGTCAGTTGGCAGGGGAAATTACCATTCTCCATTGGGAACACTATTACTGTGTAGTTCACATCTTGAAGCCAAAAGGGGAAAGAGAAAGATTCTGTCCTTTTCTGTAAGTGGGGTTATAATATCACGCATGTAACCAGAAACCCTTTCCGGTTTTCTTTATAAATTGCATCATGGGAAAAGGAATTTTTTTTTTATTCATTATTTTTATTGTTTTTTTTTTTTTTTTCATTTTCTCCACACCGGTCATAGGATCAATCCACCCCAGTAGATTAAATAAAGGGTTCAGTTTGAAATTCCTTGAAGTTTACCCAAATCGACAAGTACCCAATGAAGGCCAGAGGGTACAATGGCCAAAAAACTGTAATAACAAAGATGAGGACAATAGTAAAGGACAATGTAAATAATGATAATTCATCATCCCAGAAATTCAGACAAACAGATATATATATTCTGACTTGTTCTCAACTTGATTGTTATCACAATAGTCATTTTACTATATGCTCTTCTTCAGGAATCTGTCACTGTTTGGTAATTTTCCCTGAATTTTAAAACAATTCCTTTATTCAGTTGAAACGAATCTTATTTTCAGTCTGCTGATAGCGTCAAGGGGAGATAAATCGTATAATTCTATTAACGAAAATTTACTCAATTTAGACTGTGTGCATTCTATGATAAAACATTTAATTACAGAAAATTAACAAAAAAAAAAAAAAATTCCAACCCTCCTTTTTATTTCAACCATCCTGCCTATTTGAAACAAGTGTATTTATAGAGGTATATATATGTGCGTTGTTAATCTATTCAGTTTTTTTTTTATATATATATACTGAAGATTATTTGCAAGTATTAATGTATAAAGAGATTTGAAATGATTCAAAACCATTTTTATTCTGCCAGGATGCACTTGCCGTATGGAATGGAAAACAAATTCATGTTTATGAATATTCTGCGGATAATTCTTACGTCAAACCTGTTGGTATGTATTCATATCCTTAATTTGTTTAATAAAAGCAAAATAATCATATAGAGCAGTTTTGAGAAAAAGATGCTATTGAAAGATAATCTGAATTCATTGCTGAATGTTTATTTTTAATGTCATGGATTATTTATAATTATCTGAGTTTTCTGTTTCTAAATTTCCAGCTAATTTTGGAACTGATTCCATGAATGTGTGCATTTTTGAACAAAGTATTCTTGTGATTGAACAATTTGCAGTCAAAGTGAAAACATTCCAGGTAAATTCTTTGAAAAGTATTTGTTTTTCTCTTGTCAATTTTATAGAAATTTCTTTTGATGACTGGATTTTGCCTTTAACTTCAAAGGACTGCACATTTCAGCTTATACTCTTTTCTTGTTTACCCAGGGTTGTTGCCAGGCAGAAAGGGGAAATGAGACCTTGAAACAATGATGTTCATTTCATTCAAATTGTGTGTGTGTATATATATATATATATATATATATATATATATATATATATATATATATATATATATATATATATAAGGCTTGTTCAGTTTAAATCAAACTGATTTAAATCAAATGATTTTTTTTTAAAATCACTGATTTAAATCAATTTTACAAAAATCTTTATTTAGACCAAAAGATTTAGAAATAAAACAATTTTTTTGTTTTCACGAAGGAAGAAAAGTGTTAAACATATTGAATCAAGTATTTATTCATCAACTGAATATTTTTTTTTTTTTTTTTACTATAGAATAAAAATTTTAACCATTAACAAATTTTAAAATTCAATTTAAACATGAACAGTGTTTACATTCATGGATTTAAATAAAGACTAGTTTTGCTGCTTTATCCATACCAAGATGGTATCTCAGTTTGGAATGTATCAGTCCATAGGATGAGAAAACTCGTTCATCACCAGATGACGAGGCCACTGCTGACAGGAGTTGCTTAACTACAGAAAGTATATCGCTGCTCAACACCCTTTCAAATTTCAAAGTTAATAAACAACACAGGAATTGATAAACCCAGATCTAAGTTTTAAAAAAAACAACACTAGCTGGCAATTTTGCTAGCAAACTACTTATGACAAAATTATTGATGTACAACTCAATCATACATAGCTAACAATCACATGTCAATCTGTTATTTTAAAATGCTGTAAAAATAAAATACTTGTATGACCTTATCTGAAAAAAACAGCAACAACAAAAACAAGACTAAGTTGAATGTAGATGCACCCAAAACCTTCAAAAATGGTAAAAATGAAATGTAGACTTTTTATTGATTAAATTAGGAAAAAGTCAGCCAGAGATAACCAAAAATTGTTAATTTGTCAACCCTAAATTATCTGTCTGTCTCTCTTAATCTTTCAAACTATTCCTATCACTTTTGGTCTTTCTTTTGCTTTATTTATGTGCAAAAATGGGAAAAAAGCATCAACCCTGATATATAGATTTTTGTGTATCTGTATATTTTAATTCAGTGACAGACTTAAAAAAAAAATAATTCTGTTTATTAACAAATAATTCCCAAAAAGTTTAATAAAATCTTGTACATATTTGATTTTTTTTATATTTATTTTATATTTTTTTTATTATTTTTTTAAGGGTTTAGAAAATTATTTTTTTCTATCTCCATTTTTATGATTTTATTGTTCAGTCTAGGGTAGGAGCTGTCCAGACTGATTGAAAAGGGAATGTATTATTTTAATGTCTTATTTCAAATTTAGTCAAATTGAGCGTGTGTGCTTGTGCATACATTAAGCAGATGAGTGTCAATCACACATGATATGAAGATAGGCATATACATTACATATATGCATGTAAACAAAGCATGACAGAAAGAAAATCAGTTCTTGTTTTATAATATAGATTATTTACATTTGGACTAATGTCCCTAATGTTTTTGTCATTTCTGTTATCATCCCACAGGATAACACCCTATTAATATTTAGAATGTTGGGCCAGGTAGTATAGATGTAGACTTGGTGGGAATAAGGTGAGCATTAAATTAGCAGTACTAAAAAAAAGAACAAGGTGAGATCTCTCTAGACATGGACAGTGGAATAAGAATAGTCTAACCCCATAGATTGAAGAAAATGTTCCCTAAAGGTTACTCAGATTGACAGCCAGCTGAAGATAATGAGGGGCACAATGGCCATAACATTGTGATAATGAAGACCTTAATCTGAATGTAAATGATATCACTCTCTTAATTTTAACTTCGGATTGATCTCTTGAGCAGCATAAAAGTATAGTGTAATTTAAAATGGCTCAATGTCAAATCCTCTAGCATATGGGAATCATGGACTTTTACTTTCACCGTGATTTGAAAACTGTTTAATCTTAGCACTGGATATCCGTTTTCTAAACAGTACTTTCATATTTCTTCTTAGAAGAAGGTCATGGCATTTCTTGATGTCTGAAGTTAAACACTACAGGTATTTTCTTAAATGTCTGCATAAAACATATTGAATTCTTTACCACATGAGAATATAGATAAATATCCAATTAGTTTGGCTAAAATAACAAAATATGTCTCACAGGTAAAATTTTGATCAATCACTTCTCATTTGTTTTGTAGGGTACAGTAAAACAAGTGCTTGAATTTACCGAAATTGATGGTCAGCCTATCTGCATGGATATCAGTGAGCATTTTATGGCTGTTGCTACTGCCAATGGAATAATTCGACTTTTTGATTTGTCTAAGAGGTTAGTAAACTACATTTCCTGGAAGTCTGTCAAAGGATAGGAAGTTTGGAGAGTCATGATCGCCTATGTCCTGAAAGATATTTAAAGATATATATATAATAAAACAAAGAATAAATAGTCAGAAAGACAGGATACATTGTCATATATAAACATGTTTACACTATTTACATTGTTTGGACTGTTGTCCTCATCTTGGAAGGTGATGGCCTCAGTTCTTTTGGGATGCAATAGACATTGTGTTTATTGACTACCTTTAAAAGTGCCACACCATTAATGAAGAGTTCTATGCCAACAGGTTGAAAACTTCTTCATCATTAGGATCCTCAAATAACAAACTCCTTGGAATTTCAACTGAGTTGAGTTCTTTAACTCATGAAATCTACAACATTTCAAAACCTCACGTCATGAAACCTTTTCACTTTAACTGTGATTCTTTGGTATTTTGAAGAAATAAAATTGATTTCAGCAATTCACAATGTTTTCGAGATATTTTAAACTGAATTTAA
The DNA here is from genome assembly GCA_903632075.3 of Acanthosepion pharaonis. NCBI lineage: Eukaryota > Metazoa > Mollusca > Cephalopoda > Sepiida > Sepiidae > Acanthosepion > Acanthosepion pharaonis. The sequence goes on along the minus strand of CAHIKZ030004150.1, from coordinate 400,840 downwards.
AACAAAAATTTTTAAATTTACAAAGTTTTGTGGTACTCAATATAAATTAAAAACTTTTAAGATTACTAAATTTTTTTCAGTTATTTTAAAATTTGAATTTTTAACAGTTTTCTCCTCTAAAAAGACCAAAAGTGATAAATCAGTTCTTGTCAGTTCAATAAAAAGAGAAAAATAAGGTAAGGGTCTGTTGAAGCTGGTGGGGTGGCTTGAGGACACTTAACAGGTAACAGATTGTTCTCTTAGCAATTAAGGGGGAATAGGCAGAGAAGGGAGAGAGGCAGGAGAAAAAAAACAAAAAAACTTTATATTAAGGAGTAAGAGTACTGCCTCAAAAACCACAACACAGTGAGTAGTAACTTCCAGAACAAAATGCACCAAGGGAATGACTTTACAAGACACTGAATATCTGATGATAGCTAAGTGAATCTCACCAAAAGTAGACTGCTGGTTTTCCTGTTGCTTTAATTGATGAGAGACGGTTAACAAAGACCTGGATCTGAGCAAAATGCAAAGAGGTCTATATCTGGATATACCAAGCTGTTCTGCCTGTAACTGAGAAATCCAGATGTGATTAACTGTCTGCACATGACTCAAGGCCTCTTTTGCATCTGTACTGATATGTGTTCTCCACATTTAAAAATTAAACATACACACAGATGCTATAATATATATATATATATATATATATATATATGTCTACACAACCAATAAAAAATACAACATAGAATTTAAAAATTGAAATATGACTTTAAACCATTTCACTCACAAAATTTTCTGATGAAGCTAAATAAAGTAGTGAAACTTGTTAAATTTATAAAGATTTCTTACTTGTTCTTTATTTAATGATTTTGTTTAAATATTTGAATTTCTTTTTAATTGTTCAATTTTCCTTTTAACACTTGATTTTTATCTTTTTTGTACAATCTAAATTCTATCTCTGTTTCATGCATTTGTTGTATTGAACACATAATACTGAAAGAGTGACAAATAAAAACTATCTTTGTTCTTTATAAAGAATTCTTATATGTTTGATTGTTTAGACAATTGGATATTTATTTTTTACTTTGATCTCTTAAGTTTTGATATTTATTTATTTTTTATTTCATTTCAGAAAAATCCGCCCACATGCAGTTCCAAAAAGCTTGAAAGGGTTAATACCAGATCTTGGCTACATTTCCTCAATTAAATGCAGTTGTACGGGCAATCAAGTCAGCATTTTGTGTGTCAAGGTCAGGAATTTGATAGAATGACAGTTATTTTTGGGTCAACCAATTAACTATGTGTATGTTAGGGTGTGTGTGAGTGGATGTATGTATGTGTGTGTGGGTGCATATGTATGTATGTATGTATGTATGTGTAGTGGTTTTAGTTGTGGCACAAGGCAGAATGTATGAGGAACCCAGTGAGGATCAATCTCACTATCCAGTCGTAATTGATCTAGCAAGACCAGCTTGCTAACCATTACACCATGTTGAAATTCCCAAATGATTTTCTAAGTGTAGCTTAGTTGTGGCACAAGGCCAAAAGTATGAAGCACCCAGTGAGGATTAAACTCACTATCCAGTCGTAATTGATCTAGCAAGACCAGCTTGCTAACCATTACATCATGTTGAAATTCCCAAATGATTTTCTAAGTGTAGCTTAGTTGTGGCACAAGGCCAAAAGTATGAAGCACCCAGTGAGGATTAAACTCACTATCCAGTCGTAATTGATCTAGCAAGACAAGTTTGCTTACCATTACACCATGTTGAAATGCCCAAAGATTTTTCTAAGCGTAACTTAGATGTGGCACAAGGACAAAAGTATGAAGCAACATCAAGCCTGGTCAGTACCAAGGTGGGTTACCCCTTGGGAATACCAGATGCACTAAACTTGGATATGCAGGTGGTGGCTGGGAATTCTTAATTGAAGAGCTGAGTTCCAATTCCATGTTTATTATAATCACTTACAAGCAAATACCCTTGGGAAAGGTATGAATCCATCTCTTCTTCCTCCAAACTATGGATTAATTAATAAGTCTTGTATCACTAAACCATTATTATCTCCCCCCCTCCAAATTCTTACACTCTAAAAATATTTTCTGGCTTTAAATAACCTTCATATGGTTGGTAAGGTGTATGTAGAAAGTGAATCAATCAATGAAATACTGATTAGCTACATCTTTTAGATTTATTTACATTATCTGAAATGTAAATATATAGGAACTACCATGGCCACAAAGTGTGGGATCAGTTTGTGTATTGATTGTAATATAGAATTTATCCCCCACTTTATATTCACATTATAATTTCTTATTTATCAAATTCTTATTAGGTATGAATCCACCCCTTTCCCCCCATCTAGTATCACTAAGCCATTATTATCTCTAATAAAAAAAATTCTTACACTCTAAAAATATTTTCTGGCTTTAAATAATCTGAAAGGGGTTAATAAGCCATAGAAAATGAAAGAATAAATCAATATATAATTATTTCTAATAATGATAATGACAATTTACTTTCAGGGTGATGGCAGTCCGGACAGTAAACTTTATATTTGGGACGTTGAATCTGACAATGTTCAGTTTTTTAATTTTGCAACTGGTTGGGGAGAACAAGATGAAAACAGCCCAAGATCCAGTGAAGAGGATGAAGATGGATCTCCAATGAGTGATGCCAACAGGTAAGTTAGAATCCTTTACAGCTACCTTGTGAGGACATTTCTGCCTTTAAAAATCTGTAATTTCCAAGTAAATGAGAAGGAAGATGCTTTAAATTGTTTGAAAAGAGAGAAAATGAAAATCTGGAGAAGTTATCTTTTAATAAACTAGATTTGAAAAAAATTTCACCATGGAACTTATAGCCATGTGTAACCAGACTAAAATTTTTACAAAAATGAAAACAGTTCTTGCAAAAATTCCTTATTCATCAAAAAAAAAAAAATTCTTTTCTTAAGACAGTAGTGTCCATAATATATTTTATTCATAAAAATAATTAAAAACTTTTCTAATTAATAATTTCTTAGTTTTAATTGCATTTCATTATTTTATGATTCACAGCAGATTTTTGGTAAGTGGGGTCATGTTTGAACAAAAATTTTGATGATTTAAATTGTCATTATAACTAATATAAACATTAAGTGCTACAAAAAAGAATTATGCAGAAATTCATAAAATTAAATAAGTAGTGGGTAGCAAGTGCAAAAAGTATGTTTTTGCCAAGATTTTTTTAAAAAGACACCTTTCAAAAATAATTTAATTCATTTGAAAATAAGTTTTGAAAGTTTTACTAAAATATGACAATTATTTGATTTTTGCAAGAATTTCCAAATCAATGTGATTTTTATTGCAAAATGATCTTCAGATTTCCTGTACTAATTCATGGTATCATGATGACTTCAGGAAAACAAAATTTTGATGGTACTAAAAAGGGTCAAAAAATATATTTTACATCAGAAAAATCCTTTGGTCTTTCCTCTTAATAACACAAATATTCTGACAATAAAACTTTGTTTCTATTAAGCTTTCAGCATTTTTTAGTGCATCTTTGGTGGTACCTAAATATTTAAAAAAAAAATAAATCTTTATTCTAGTAAAAAAATTTTTTACGTAACTTTTTAAAAAATAATTTTAAATATTTAAAATTAAAATTAAATTTTCAAGCATTGGAATAGATAAAGGGATGAAAAGTTTACCTTTCTAATTACAAAACAATAAACTTTGTCAGTTAGTCCTTTTTTGCTCCAAGTCTGAACTAGTCAAGTCGGAATTTTTTTCTATTTGTATACTTAAAGATTTTTGGGGGGTGTTTAGGTTAGAATACGTTTTATTTAACTACGATTTGAAAAAATTTTCACTTTTAATCTTTAATATACTATATTTCTTTTTAAAACAAGTAAATGTATTAGAATCACTTACAGTAAGTAAAATTACTTTCACATCAAGTATTACTGTTCTTTCTTTTTTATATATATATATATATATATATATATATATATATAAAGAAAGTAACTTAGACAGAAAATTCTCTTAAGGGTGGCACAATCAAATATTACAAAAATATAAGTCAGTGGTCTAGATTTTTTCAAATATCTCCATTCCTGATAGAATTTCTACTATCCCAAGTCAACATACATGAATACATAAATTTTAAAAAAATTAAAAGAAAACAGTTAAATTTATAACCTCCTGTTATTTTAAAAAATATATAATACATAAATTTATTCCATACTAAAATAATTGCATAAAAGAAAAAAATTTTAACAACATAATTTACTCACTTTCATTTATTAGACATTAAATTATGTCACTTTGCATCTTCCATAATTTACCTTGACTTTTCAGTTAACCTGATGAATATTTATTTTACTTTTCCTCATAAATACTCGTTGCAAAATAAAATCTTTACATTTGTCTTCATAATATTCATCAGTGGGCGAAACATGTTGGTTAAAATAAGTTTTTCCTTTTGCATTTTTATATATATATATATATATATATATATATATATATATATATATATATATATAGCTCAATATCAGGGATAGAGTAGTATGTAAATATAAAAGTGGACATTGAAGTCCATGCTCAGAGGAGACAGACTGTTTCATGCTAAACAAAATTGTCGGGCCTGATGATTACATATAGCATGAAACAGACTGTTGCCTCTGAGCATTGACTTCAATGTCTGCTTATATAAATTTTCTCATTTGACTGCTATGATATCAAACCCTGTCCAGATTATGTTGTCAAACACTTGACATATTGTATATCTGTCATATTTTTAAGCAAATAATAAATATAAATGAAAAATTTGAACAAGATTAAAAAAAGGTAGTTAAAGTAATCACAGGTACATTCAGTTAAAATATTTTGGTTACAGAAAATGACCCTTGGTTGAGTCAGTCTTTTGAGAGAGTATTAATTATTGCTTCATTTCTCTTAAGGCTGAATAGTTCTATATTTATTTTATATTTATTATTTGTAGAAGCAAAAGCCGAGCTGCAAAAGATGTGTCGGGTCGATATCCAATCTCACATTTTTGGGATCCCAAAGAACAACGATTGCTTTGCTGTGAAGCAAAACTTATTCACAAAGAACCTGAAATGTCAAAACCAGGAAGTCCCAAAAGCAACGATAATGATTCCAATGATTCTTTTGGAATGGTAATATCCATTTGAGGATGTAGTATTTTTTTTACTGGTGTATTAAATTCTCTTTCATGATTTTTGATACTTTTTGAAACCAATTTTAATGAATGATTCTGTTTTTGAATTTAGTAAAATTGAGTTTGTAATCTATTCTTTTAGTTGATGATAGTGAAATTAGTACTGATGATAAAGCTACTGTAGTATGTGATTCATGCCAGAAAATACAAGAGGGATCTGAATTGAATTTAATGTCTCATTTGCGAACCTTTGATCTGAGAGGAGTTGATCAATGGTGCCCCTCCTCTCAATAATAGATACCAAAGTAATTTTTGTACTCTGTGTCACAACAGAACATCAAAAGAACTAGGTGCCTCTGAGGGTTGATCAGGTAGGGACTGCACAGACATAAAACAGGAAGTGAACCCAACTGAATTTAGGACAAGACATCAGAATAGGGTATGTCCCTTGTTTTCTGAATAAGATTGGGATTCCAGCTCCTTCTAAAGTCTTCTCACTCTCTTTCACTCCAAGTAGCCCCCCTTGCACATTAGTGGCATTATCACTTTGTTTGAGGTGAATTGGTTTAAAAAGAAAAAAGTGATATAAAAGCCCAATCCAAGAGAGGAGATACAGAATCCCTCACAAGAAGATCAAACATTTGAAGAATATCCCTGAAAAACCACACGTCCCCATTGGTCAATGTTAATTTGAATGTATCCAGAAGTGGATAAGCATATGGATCTTGAAGTGGATCTTGCATATGAAAGATTTATTCTTATCAGACATTATTTTGGCCCAGGGAGGACTGACAGCATGACTATGACACTGAAGAGAAGCTGGATGTGAACAAATTTTAGATGAATTTCTATAAGATTCTGATTTAGTTTCAGATATATGACCATTTTAATTCCAATATCAGTGTTTCTGTCTTTTTGTCTGTTTTCTCTCAATCTCTGATGAAGCTTTAATAAAAGTGAAACATGTTAGATTGATATATGTTACCTATCTGTTCTTTATTTTATCATCCTATCAGATTCCGGTCCATATTTGATCGGTATTTGATCTTTTTAATTCATATATATTTATATATAATATTATATGAAAAGATTACTTAACTTTTAGAGATCAATTTTATCCTGACTTCGAAGTTTCTGGGTAAAATTTCCAAAATGGTTTTTTCTTATTTTTTTTCAATTTTTTCAACTTGATTTTATTCCAGATTTTAATTTTTTTTTTTGCTTTGAAATTAAATTAAATTTTTTTATTGTTTATGTAGAAATTATGTTATATTATTAATTAAATTGTAATATTTGTTAGTTTTTATTATTAATTAATAATATTTTAGTTAATATTTTTAATTAATATTTTAATTGATTTATTATGTTATATTATTAATTAAATTGTAATATTTGTTAGTTTTTATTATTAATTAATAATTAATTTTTTAATTAATATTTTTTGATTTATTATGTTATATTTTAATTAAATTTAATTTTGTTAGTTTTTTATTATTAATTAAATTATTTTAGTTAATATTTTAATTGATTTATTATTTATATTATTAATTAAATTGTAATATTTTTAGTTTTTATTATTAATTAATAATATTTTAGTTAATTTTTAATTGATTTATTATGTTATATTATTATTAGAGTAAAAAAGATAATATTTGTTCATATGTCAGCATCAACCCATTAATTCATTCTTCTTATTTAATCATTTTATTGGATTATTAAAAGTTAGTATTGATAATTTTTCTTCTAAACAGTCTATAGTTCCTATTGGTAATATTATATAGGGGGTACTTTTTTTTAATAATTTCTCATTTAACTAGAGTAGGTATATTATTTTCTTTTTGATTCCATATATATATATATATATATATATATATATATATATATATATATAATATATAAAGAATGCACTATAAAGAGGCTTTGAAGATTAGCACCGACATTATTATTAATGAAAAGTTTTTCAAAATTTTTTTTTAGGTGGAAATTATGATTGTTTCTCTGTTCAGCACGACAGACAATGGAATTTTGATTCAGGAAAATATTTCCCTCCAAGAACCTTATAAATACCTTATTGGAATTGAAGTTCCCTATTACTACCTTCTAAAATCGGTAAGTAAATATCACATTTAATTCCCTCTGTAGAAGATCGTCTATCAGGGTTGAAGAATGCGTAAATTATTTTTCAACAGTTACCTCCCTTACATTAATTCTTTTTTTTTTTTTTTTTAACATTATTCAGTCGGACAGTTCAAAGTGCCATACATGATACACGATCATGTCTCTTTCGATTCATGACTGACTAGGCAGAATATTTTCCTGCAGTAGGTAGCCATTTCTTTCTACAGTTGACTGGTTGCCAGCCACATTCGTAGGACCCTGTCTGTCCTGCTATTCAACCTATAGCTGGAGGGGAGAGATGGATTCATGCCTTTCCCAAGGGTATTTGCAAATAAGTGAATGTAAAAAAACCCAACTGGAATTTAAACTCGGTTCTCCGATTTCTCATTTCAAGCCAATATCCATTACACCACCTGCACACATCCTACTAGGCTGAAAAGAAAGCATTACATTCAAATTGACTTCCACTTCTTTGTCATACTTGATTGTTTTATTTTTTAAAATGGAATTCTGTCTTGGACAATCAGGAAATTCTTTAGATCTATATCTTCACAAAAAATGGCAATGTTTCTACATAAAGGTGATTTTTGAAGTCCCATTTTATTGTTTTGGTTGAATGTTTTAAACATTTTATGATAAATTAAAAAATTCATTCTTGGGATGGTGATAATTCATTTTAAAAGTTTTTGTTTATTCCTTGCTTCCAGCCAAATTATTTTAATAAATTCTGTTTGGGTTTGTGATAAATTTAAAATTTGTATAAATATCTTTCATATTTAGGTTTTGTTACATAAAATACTAAATAACCTCCAATAATAGTCTGGAACTGAAATAATTAATAATAAAAGAAAAATTGAAAGTTAAGCAATAAAAATGCTTTAAAATACAGATAAGAAAGTTAATTAACAATAAAGAAAGAAAAAGATAGTTAAATAAATATAGAATACTCCCATGATGCATCAGATCAAGTATTTTACTGCCAGAAGAAACAAAAATCGAAACATTCTTTCTCTTTGGTTTTCAACCACCATTGAAGGCAAACATTTGGAGAGTCTTAAATAAAGCATGTTGCTACTAACAGATAAGCAAAATTTTTTTATTTAGGTATACATATATTTTTTAAAATATACAATCATTTCTCTGAAATGTATACTAAAGCAAATTATTGTTTTTAATTCTATGCTTATTTCAATGTATCTCGTATATGATTTTGTTTGTAATATTGTAATCTTGTTGTGGCTTATGATGCCCTTTTTAACCCTAAAAGTACATATATAAAAAAACCTTCAGACAAGACCAACATATCACCTGAACATCACAACAAAATAAACAAGACACAGAAAGAATTCTTAATGAATTTTCTTATTACATAGACTTTTACACAGACCATCTACTTGAGATGTTGTCTTTTTATTTATATCTGACATATTTAATATTTAAAATGCTTGGCTCTATTTGAAAGCATGTTACTTGAAGAAATAATATTTTTAATAATTTAATAACAATGCATTCTTAAAAACTGAAAATTTGTAGATTAATAATTTGTTATATGTTTAAATGTTGTATAATTTTTATCTTTTGCCATAAATTATAAGACATATGGCCATATCATGTTGAAACATTGGTTCCTGTACAGCACCAAAATTAAGCAATGTCGAGCCTGGTCAGTACATAGGTGGGTTATTGCTCGGAAATACCTGGTGTTGTAAGCCTGGATGTGTGGGTGATGTAATTGCTTGGAATTGTTAATTAGAGAGCCAAGTTCTAATTCCAGTTTGGTTCATTATATTCACTTACGTGCAAATACCTTTGGGAAAGGTATGAATCCACCTCTTCTCCCTCCAGCTATGAGTTAATTAATAAGATTTGTATCACTAAATCATTATTACCTCCTCCTTCCTCCCCCCAAAATTCTTCCAATTTAAAAATATTTTCTGGCTTTAAATAACCAGCAAAAAGTTGGTAAGCCATAAAAAATGAATCAATCATAACTTATAAGTTAACTAAATTTTATTTTAAGTTGGTATTCATTCAGTGAGAATGTTGTATCTTATTAATAATTTTCAATAAAATGAGGCTTTTATTTTATTTGAAAACTTATTAATTTCCAAAATATGTGCTAATAAATATCCACTATAGCTTGAAGGGGTCTAATTTGTTTGTTAAACATTTTTCTGCACAAACACTAAAATGTCAATGATGTTGGGATATTTTGAAGGAAAATCTACTAGGAACAGGAAGTGATGTATATGCATTGAAGTTCTGTTTTATTTTAACTTTGCATTGCTGTTTCAGTCAAGTGAGGAAGAATCAAATTTTAGCAATGATATCAACAAAAAAGACGGCCATGTCTCATCATTGGTGGCTCAGCTCACAATGCGAGATTTTATTGGTTTGGAGTCAAGCGACAAAAACACTCAAGACGCAATGATGGATTTTAGTTTTCATTTGGCCATTGGAAATATGGACGAAGCATTCAAAGCAATCAAACTTATCAAAAGGTAAAATGTTTACTGAGGCTCAGTATTAGTTTCACTTCATGGTTTGTTCTTTTGTGTACAAAAAAAAGTCAGGGATCAGTTTTATTATTTATCATATTCTAGACTGATCCCTCATTTCAGATTTAAAAGAACAAGTTATAATCACATATTAAAATTCTGTCCTGGAACAACATCAAAACTCCAAATCAGAGGCCTTGCTGCCAGATGTAGTTTTGATGTTGTTCCTAGGTTCACCCTGACCCACGGAGGTAGCATCTGTTAGGGTCCCAGCTATGGGCAAATAGTTAACCATCAAAGTGGGGTCAAAACACTATGAAAGTATAAAAATTTTATAATAAAAATACCAGCAATATATTCTTGTAAAAGAAATTACTAATGCTTCCAAGAAAAATTAAATTTCAGCATTAAATGACCCATAAGGAGTTGATGTGCCACTAAACAAACAAACAAAATTAAAATAAATCAGATATTTTTTCTTCTTTTGCTAATAAATTAATCCTCCAGTTTATCTTTAATTAAAATCCTAATATTAATAATTTGATGTTAAAAAATATTATTTTGATATTTTTTTTGTAAATACTAAATTTATCTTTGATTTTATAAAAAGAAATTAATAATAGTGAGGCATGTGGTATTAGCAGAGATCAGTATTCAAGCCCAGGTAAAAGCCGTGATTTCAAATGCTTTTTCTCCTCCTCAAAACCAGCATACACTTTTCACTTTGTGCAACACAATCTTCTTATCCTTCTCTTCCTCCCACCTCATTTAGTTTTGTGATGCATTAACTTATACGGAACAATTGTCAAGAAAACAATAAAAATGAAGATCAAAGTTTTTCTAAAATTAATTTTTTTTAATCTTTGTAGTTTGTACTTTTTTATTGCAACTTTGTACTTTATTTTGTATTTGCTTGAAAAATGTTCTTTTTCAAATACTCTATAGTTTAAAAACTTTGGTTGATTAACACTTTCACTGCTGCATTGTTATCACATTGTTTCCTAGCTCTGCTGGCCCATATTGGGGGAAAATAGGAAATTGCCATTTACAGGAAATAAAATACTCTGAAGGTTTCAACTGGGTACTCTGCAGAATAAACTAAGATAAATATCATACACAACGTGCGATATAATAGAAATATGTTGCAAAACGAGTTTTATTGTACATTACTATATGTCAACACAGGTACGGAAATAGTAAAATTAAAAATGGATTTAAAAATAATTCAAAAAATATATAAGGTAAAAGGGTATAAGGGATTAATGAAATATATATATATATATATATATATATATATATATATATATATATATATATAATCATTCATTCATACAAAAACAAATATAGAGGTATATGATTTAAGTTAAATCTATATTTGTTTTTTGTATGAATGATTCATGAATTTATAAGTTATAATTGCACCTTTTAATTGAAATATGTCAGGTGTCAATATACCTCATAACACCCTCGAGCTCTTATCCTTGGAGCAGGTAGAATGGAGATCAACGAGTTTTAGTGGACTCAGCAGTTTTCAATCTGCTAGTCTGAATTATCTTCAAGAAGCAAGAGCAAGATCTTAAAGGTCAGCCAATCTAACAGTGATCTCATCCCACAATCCTCACTCTTGCTCCATATGTGGCCTCCTTTGTAGATCACTAGTAGGTCTTAAGTGTCACTTAAGATTATCGCACAAAATTTCATAACTGAATCAATTGGTTATGTTGTCAGATCCTTATACGTCAAAACTGACGGGAGAGTCCATGATATATATCTTTAATGCTGACAGAAGTCAAAGTGCTAAGCAAAAATAAAACTAATTTTTAAAATATCAGCATTCACTTTATTTAATAAACATTTTTTCATTCTTTTGGCAACTGCATAAATTCTTTTTTTCTCTGTTTTTTCTCAGTGAATCTGTTTGGGAGAACATGGCAAAGATGTGTGTGAAAACACAACGTTTGGATGTAGCCAAGGTGTGCCTGGGTAAGATGGGTCATGCTCAGGGAGTGCGAGCCTTGAACAGGGTAATGGCAGAACCCGAACTTGAAGCCAGGGTTGCAATGCTAGCCTTGCATCTCAATATGGTTGTAAGTATTTGCAGCTTTTAAAAACTCTTTAGTGCAAAGGTTTGTCTCATTTTGAAAAGTATTTCGCCATAAAAATAAATTCATTTGATCCTTGTTGATTCACTAACAAAATGAATTAGTCTGTGTGTGACTTTGCATGTGTGTATTTAATGTATATGCATATGTCTGTGTTATGTGCGATTGGCTTTCATGTGATTGTGCTATTTAATATACACATAAACACAATTTGCCTAAGTTTGAAAAAGACATTGAAATAATACATTCTCTTGAGTCTTGATAATCCCTACACAGAGCTGAGCAATAAAATAAGAAAATTGGAGATAAGAAAAAAAAAAAAACAATTTTGTTGAACTTATTGAATCATTCAGTAATAAACAGAATTATTTTTTAAAGATTTTTTTTTCATTTTACAGAAATAATTTTAAATCATCAGATGTCCATTGTTTTTGGCTGATATGGGATATCAGTGGATTATTGTGTTATTTTGTCCATATGATGCCAGTTCTTGTTTGTTCCTACTGAACCAATGTATATTGTTTCGTGCTGGAAGATGTCCAGAGAGTACTTGGCTGAAATGTTGTCACTGTAATAACATCTAGAACAATCAAGATAAGTACACTAAATAGACACCTGAAGATGGCCAGAGGGTATTCGGATGAAACATTGTGACTATAATAACATTGATAACAATCAAGACAAGAACAATAGTTAAAATAAATTAAACTATATTGATAATTCCTAATTTTTATTAGGCAATTGGGGAAAATATTTCTGTTAAATTTCCTATATTATTAACTGATTTTCTTTCTCAGGAAGATGCAGAAAGATTGTTCAAGAGTTGCAAACGGTTTGATTTGTTGAACAATTTCTACCAAAATTGTGCAGAATGGAAAAACGTGAGTATTTTGGTTTTTTTTTTTTTCACAAATCAGTTGGAATAAAATCAAGTCTTTGAAAATGCTATCATTTCTCCCAAGAATTTAGGTTGATTATGTTGTTGGTTGTTTTTTTTTGTTTAGCCACATATCAACCTCTATCAGTTATTTAATGCCAAAATGTAAATATTTTGTACATAACTTTTTTTTTCTTGAGATAATAATGGTTTAATGATATGAGTCTTACTAATTAATCCATTGATGGGGGCAGAAGAGGTGAATTCATACCTTTCCCAATGATATTTGTGTGTAAGTGAATATAATGAACTTTATAGGAATTGGAACTTGGTTCTGCAATTAACAATTCCGAGCCATTATCCATTACACCACCCACACATCCAAGCTTAAAGTACCTGGTATTCCCAAGCAGTCACCCATTTAGGTACTGACTAGGCTCAATGTTGCTTAACTCTATTGATTGTCATGGGAACCAGTGTTTCAATGTGATGTGGCCGTAAGCCTGATTATGTTGTAAATATATGCAGATATAATGACATATAAAAAATTGCTGCTAAGTGCTTTATATTGACAACTTCAACTCTTTGAAGACATCAGGAAATGACCTCTTTTGTAATGTACAGAGGGAAAGACAGACTTTTCCCTCATAACAAGACAAAAGACGAGTCCAAATATTCTCATCAAAATAAAGTTCATGTCTTGTGAACAGATGATAACTAAAAAGTGAGGGATCACTTTAGTACTTGTTAGTTATATAAAGCTGATCCCTCTATTCATATCATTACTATTTTTGTTTGAAATTTTATCTACAAGTCATTCTTAGAATTCTAAACAATAAAAACAAAATCTTTAAACAAAAGGGAAATCAGTTAAATTACTCAAAAATTTACAATAACTTATCCTTGATTTTATCTTTGTGATCAAACTTAAACTGACAAAAAATAGGGAATCAATTTATTGCTTCATTGTTATATAAAATTGTTTCAGTTTTGTTTACTTCTTTTTTATGTTGATCAGTTATTAATCATTCTAAGGTATGTTTTTCTGAATCACGTTCTTCTTTTCTGGACTTTAGTTATAAAAAATGAAATTTGTTCAATAAGATTTATAAGATGATAATAATCTAACATTTATCCCCCTTTTTATAAACATTTTATCCTCTTTGTCCATTTCAGGCATTGGAAGTTGCTGAGTTGCATGACCGTGTTCATCTGAGAAGTACTTATCACACTTTTGCCAAACACTTGGAAGCAAAAGGTTCAACAAGCACAGCCATTGAAAAGTAAGTCTTCATTTTTTCTCACATGCTTTACTTGAGGCAATATAAGTTTATTTTGATTCCTGCTATATTTTTTTTGCAATCTCAAATAATAAACCCTTTATTAAATAAATAAATATTTCATTTTTAAGAACATCTATTACATAATCTTCAGAGCAAAAGAAAAAAAATCAGGTTTTAATTCATATTTGTTGTTGTTAACACATCTGCTATTGATATAATCATACATCTTTATGAAAGTTACATTGCCTGCTGTTGACATATGTATACATTTTCAAAAGAGTGAAAGCATTTGTACTATAAATAAACTAGTGCTGAATGCAATTTTCAAACTAGTATAGACATATAGTAGTAAACAATATAACCTATCTTGTGATGTATTTTTATTATTCTTTTAATCGTGTTTTTTTTTTTAGCTTAGTCTGTACTGCAGAGTATTTAACCAAAGCACAAATGGCTGTGCCCATGAGAAATCACCATCAGCATCTTTGTTTTCAGTAAATGGCAATTTATTTATTTTCCCACAAGTGGGCCAGCAAAGCCATGCAACAATACTAAAACAATGCAGCAGTGAAATTGTTAAAAATAAATAAAAAACTGAAGGCAATTTTTCAATCTTGTCACATTGCAAAAAAAAAATCTCTCTCACTCATCAGTAAATGACTGAAACATTGTGATAAAAGCAACAAAGATATGGGATATGCGATGGGTAAATTGTCGCGATTTTATATTTTTAATTTCATGCATACGTATTGTTTGTTTTTGATTCTGCCAACTGCAGAATATAGTAGGGTCAGTTGGGCACTATCTGTGAGAAAAATAACACCAGGACACAATTCACTCTGCCATAAATTTGGAAATGGCATACTGTACTGCTTGGCATTTGCACCGGAAGCTCCAATATGAACATTTCACAGTGATTGGGTGTCAATCTGAGGAGAGTGCAGAGGATTTGGAAAGAGTTGGATGAATCTAATGGGGATTATGAAACTACAGCAGCTCGGAAAACTCACTCTGATCATTCTGATAAGAAAAGAATTTGTTGGTGAGGGCCTCAGACTCAACATGGAGGTCTACATCAAGTGTCTTGATGAGGTAGTGCTTCCCTGGGTGAAGCGGGTGGCTGCTGGATGACCCTATATCTAGCAACAGGACTCTGCACCATGTCACACAAGCAGGAGAGCCCAGTCATGGCTGTCAGACAATTTCTGTGACCACATCATCCCTTACATCTGTCCACCTAACTCCCCAAACTACAACCCCTTTTATTATTATGTGTACGACACAGTTAAGTGAGAGACCAACGAAACTCCTTGTAATACCAAAGATGAACTGAAGGCAAGGATTATGGCAACGTTCACCAAGTTAAACAAGGAGACCATTCAAAAGAGTTGCAGGAGATTCTAAAGTCATCAGGAGGCCATGATTGAAGCCAATGGCAATTTTATTGAATAAATTTACTCTTTATTATTTCAAGATATTTTTGTGTAATTTTGGTAAATATATCTGTTAAAATGAGATGTCAGTGTTATTTTCATTTTTGCTTAATTTAGATAACAATTTATCTATTGCACTATGTAATTAGTGTAAATAATATATTTATTTGATAAAAAACTTTTTCTTCAGTTAAGAGGGGTGGGTTTTACATTTGGATGAGTTGAAGGTCCCAAAAAGAATAAACATTCTTTGTTTATTTAATTGGTATTATAACCCCAAAAGATGCAGTTTAAAGTTTAAGAACTCAAAATACAGGCAGATATATGAATTGTCAATTGCATCTTGCACCCTCTTTTCTTGGAAAAGTGGCAACGGATGTCTGTGTTTAATTGGATCCAAGATGAAAAAAGCCTTATCTGTGCTGGGCAAGCCATGTAGATGGATGACAATCATCTGCCAAAGACAATCTTATTTGGTAAACTAGTCTCTGGATAGGGAAATAAGATGTGCCACAGAAGAGATACAAGGATAATTCTGTGGCACATCTTATTTCAGCTTCATCTCTGGCAAATGATCATCATTCATCCTCACCATATGGCTTGCCCATCATGGATAGGTCTTTTAATTCAGCTTGAATTCAATACAGTCAAACATCTATGCCTTTTTCATTTTACATACCCTAAAAAAATGTCTGTGTGTACATACAACACGACTAGCCAGTCTATGGATGTTCCTCTCTGTTACAGCTAAGTTAATAAAACATCATTTATTTTTTTATAAATACAAAGTTGGTTGCAATTAAAAGAATAAAATGTAGGAAATATATTTAATGATTTGAAATCAGAAAAAAAAAATCTATTTCTACTACATTCATTTTAACTTTGTTATTCCTTTGTTATCATTTGGGGATTTACTTTCAACTAAAAATTCAGCCATTTTGTTTTTTTTCTTCCCTAGTTACAAGAAAGCAGAAACACATGTCTATGAAGTGCCACGTATGCTGTATAACAATCCTGTACAGTTGCAAGAATATATTCAGAAGAGTAAAGACAAGTCAGAACCTTTTTATCATTTCTTACTTTTATCCTATTGGCATGGAAAGATGACCAGGAACTTATCTTAATAAAAAATGATTACTAATATATATAAGACAAAAGGACAACATATCTTGGCCAACTCATTTTGTCCTGTGATAGACTTTATCAAGACAAGGATTTTATTTTGCAACAATTATTTATTGTAAGTAAAATTCTCATTAGTTTTTCTCTTAAAGAAATTAAAAAAAAAAACGTATGCACGAAGACAGAAAGAGTCTTACACATAATAATTTATCAAATGCATTAGTTATACATAGAAATAAATTCAACCACAACTTCATTCTAAAGAATGCCATATTTATTAAAAGAGAAAGTAAATTACTTAGATGGAAAACTCTTGAGAGTGCCACTATCAAATCTTACCAAAATATAAATCTGTGTCCTGAATTTTTCCAAATGTTTCCTTTCCTGAGAAAACGACTTCTTTCCTAAGCTAACATATATGGCTATAAAATTTTTAAGAATTAAAAAAAATATTGTTTAAATGCAAAACCTTCTATTATTTAAAATATGTAATTTATCATAGACTAAAATAATATAAAAATAATTACATTATAAAAAAATCAACAACATTTACTCACTTTCGTTTATTGGACATTAAATTTCATAATTTAAATTAAATTTCATAATTTACTGTGACTTTCAATTCGCCTAGTGTATATATTTATGAGCATCTCTTAAATTTAAAAATTCTGAAAAACTAATGATATTTTTAGTTTTGTTTATAAATACTTGTTGCAAAATAAAATCCTTACATTTGCCTTGATAGAGTCCATCAGAGGACGAAACACATGGGCTAAGTTTTCCTTTTGTCTTTATTCCTTTTACAGATATATTTTTAGCTGTATCTGAATTTTTACACGTGTATACACACACACACACACACATATTCAAATTTATAGCAAATACATGTTGTAAGAATAATACTACAAAAGTTGCAATTTTGTTTCCACATTGCTGGTGTCTTATGAAGTGATGATGTTGGATGGAAAATAAATGATTTTATGAGTTCAAAAGCCAACCAAACCCCCTCAATAGGTAAAACTGTTACATAACCTATGATGACCAATCAGAATACAAGTATATGGTAATTAAAATAATATCACAACATATTCTGTTATAAGTACAAACTATTAATGCATTAAAGTTGGGATTAGATTAAATTAGAAATCAATACAAAAATTAAATTTAAGTTAATAGTTGAATTTAAAATTAAAAATTTAAAATTCTAAAGTTAACCAAGCATTAGGTTTAATATTTTAAGATTATTCATAAATGAAACTAGGAGAAAAAAAATATATATATCATTATTATTATTATTATTATTATTGTTTACAAAGTGACAATTTATCAGTGAAGTTAGATGCTGATAAAAAAGTATCTCTGGTTGCTACACATATTTGATACATGGAAGTCAGAATTCAAATAAGTAGGTAGAGAGAACAAACACATTCATATAATAATACATAATCACATATGTATAAGTAAAGGCAAGTAAATATATAAGCACACAACTACAGGGAAGTATATTCATGCAGGAAATAGAGGAAGGAAAAACATAAGAATAAAAACAAAAAGAATAAAATTGAAAACAAACTCTCATATAAAAACATGCAAAAGAAAATTTTGTCAGACGTGTATATACAGGTAAAAAGCATATACAAGCAATCACACACAACTAAAAATATACAAATAATCAGACTCACCAAAATCCAAGCATAAACACACTAATAAATTCACACAGACCAACCATTAATATTTATACATACACAAACATACATACAGGTACATTATTTACATTATTCAGACTATTCTCCTCATCTTTGTTGCCATATTTATCACAACGTTTCGGCTGTTGTACACTCTGGCCTTCTTCAGGTGGTTGGAATTTTGAACTGAACCCTTTATTTAAAAACATGTAATGATTACAGCAAAATTGCAATATGAGCACTGGTAAAAATGGTTGCTGAAGACATTAGGTTTATAATACCCAGAAATTCATACCCAGATGTCCTCAAGGACACATGGCATAGTGGATAAAGCGCATAAGTTAGATCCAGTGACAGGACCCAAAGAGAGTGAGTTCAGTGGAGAACTTTCAGAGGGAAATTAACAGGAGATAACTGACATCCATTAAACATGGCAAATGGAACTAGAACAGTCTACCCCAGTGAGCGAAATTAAGGGTTCAGTTCGAAATTCCAACCACCTGAAGAAGGCCTGAGCGTACAATGGCCGAAACGTTGTGATAAATATGGCGACAAAGATGAGGACAATAGTCCGAATAATGTAAATAATGTACATAATACCTCATCTCAGAAATATAGACAGATACTGAAAGGTCGAAACGTAATAAATATGGCAACAAAGATGAGGACAATAGTCCGAATAATGTGAATAATGTACATAATACCTCATCTCAGAAATATATCCACTGTCTACAACTTTTTTCTTAGATCAATAATTAAAAATGGTCTCAAAGGAATAAATCCTTTAAGTCTTTAAGAAGAAGCATTAGATTCTATAGACTGGTACTACAAAATCACCAATATCTTTGCCAAATAACAAAAACTACATTACTCAAAGACTTCCAATAGCAGTAACAACAAAAATGGGTAGCACATTTAACTAGAATGGAAACTAAAAATATAATCAAGATGTTGACTGTCCACACTACTTCAAATGGAAAGGAAACTCCCATCCATACTAGAAAGAGCAATAACAATGGACTTGAGATAACAATTATTTCATTGTCAATTTTCCTGAAAAACTTTTTTAAGAGAAACATTTTATAGATTTCAACTGATAGTAATGCTAACTGTTAGGTCAATGAATGCCTAATGTTTTCTGTATGAAAATGAGTAATTACCATCACTCCTTAAACAGTAGACAGTATCAATTGATATCAGCAGATATCATCAATTGATGATTTAAACTTTTTCCTATAATACAGTCATCTTTATTATATACTTCAAGTCTAAATGGAGCATTTATGAGTCTATATCCTTTCCTGGAGTATTTTCCCACAAATAAGACTAAAAGAACAAGCCAAAGACATTGCTATGTCCACATGGATACAAAGAGAAAGGAGGTGAATATAGAGAGAACTTGGTGCAAAGAATGCACAACTGCATTGTGCATGTGACGCTTCATGGAGAATCATAAAAATTAAATTTACAAACCTAACATTTTTATTTCCTTTCTTTACTTTTATAATCTGAAAGACTTAAAATATTATTTTTTAGTTTTTTGTATAAAATTAAAACAAAAATAAGCATAAAAACTACCCTTTGAAAAATGAATTTTCATATATTTTTATCCGTTTGATGCGAATGTTCATAGAACCTTTTACCCCCATTTAAAGGTTAATGTTATGCAAACATGTACAATGAAAAGAGATTAAATATAAAACAACTATAGTTCATGTATATGACTATTTTCAGGGCCTTGTATAAGTGGTATGCCCAATACCTGGAGAGCATTGGAGACTTGAAACAAACCATCCAATATTATGAAATTGCCCAGGATTACCTGTCTCTTGTGCGAGTGTTCTGTTTTCAAGGAGAGATAACCAAGGTAAAACAATTTCTGTTATATAGAATTTCCTTTCTGTTGTAAAAGTAGAAACTCTTGAACATTATCTGTCATAACTGACAACAGATATAGCAATTACTGCATTGAATTATTTGGTAGCAATAAAAGAAAATAGATTTTGATCATCAGTTTTACAGACTGAAAATTATTCTGAAAAGCATTTGAATGTTTTCAATAATCGGAATGTGAAGAAAATGTGGGCATCAAATAAAGTGGGGATCTGTTTTATATTACAAAGTTTTTTGGTAATTTTGGACTCTATGACAAAAATGAGAGATCAGTTTTGTGCTGTTCTTTAGTATTAAACTAATCCCCCATTTATTGGTCATAGTAGACTCTATCGATTTCTCTAGTAAAAAAAACATTTTTTTTAAGCCCATGTTTTATAAAAATATAATACAGTTGAAAGACTTAATATTTCAATGTTTATTAACACCAATCTTATAAATAAACATGAATATATTTAAATTTATTAAATTATTCAATTGTTACATGTGAAATATTGCCATTTGTGAAAGTTCTTAAATTTCATGGTTTCTCAATTTCCAGGCTTGTGAAATTTGCAATGAATCTGGGGATCGTGCAGCTTGCTATCAACTTGCTCGTCAATATGAAATGCAAGGAGACATAAAACAGGCTATTAATTTCTTCACTCGGTCAGAAACTTATGGAAATGCAATCCGCTTATGCAAGGTGAGGTTTTCAGTTTGGTTGGCTGTCCACAGTTATAGCTTATTGACTTTTTGCTAATTTGTGCATTGTTAATTTTAGTGTTTAGTAAAGTGTTTAACCGTGAAATTAAATTTGGACCTGCCAATGTGCAATTTGACTTTTATCCAAAGGAACAACAAAAACTTTTTATAGAATAAAATATTTGGATGACAATTTTTACATCTGACAATTTTAATTTAACCATTTCATTTATGCTTTTAAAGTGACATGATTCTAAGAAAAGCAGATTGTGTATGCTAATTATTAATTGTATCTAAACTATTATCTGTATACAACGATTTCCTTGGTTCAATGGTTAAAAATGGAGTCAAATAAATGGATCCTTTAGGTCAAGAGTTGTAACATTTTGGAGATGCAGTGTCTTGGAGGAGGGACATAATATCAAATGTACTATAATAAATTGTCTTAACCTCAGATGCTCCATCTAGAAGGTTGCTTTGGTCTGGAAGTTTAAAGAAAAAAGAAAGAAAGTTAATGTTATATTATTTAAACAAGGTTCCATATTTGTCCACAAGAATAACAGGATAACAACAAACACAATCAACAAAAAATGCAAATTCTTTTCTACAAACAAAGTACAGTTAATAGTGGCTAATTATTTAATGAGACATTTATTTCTGCTTATTGTTTGATAACTTCTCTACATCAAGTGAAATATTTGTCGATAACAGGAGCGAAACATTGTCCAGGTGGTCATCACCCACCCTTGTTCTTAAATGACTGATTCTAAGAAAAGTAGATTGTGTTTGTTAATTATTAATTGTATCTAAACTACCATCTGTATACAACCATTTCCTTGTTTTAATGATTAAAAATGGAGTCAAATGAATGGATCTTTTAGGTCAAAAGTCACAACATTTTGGAGAGAGAGAAAGCCATCTTGGTGGAGGGATATGAAATTAAATTATTTAATGAGACATTGATTACTGCCTATTATTCGATAACTTCGCATCAGGTGAAATATTTGTCAATAACAGGAGCGAAACGTTGTCCAGGTGGTCATCAGCCACCCTTGTTCTTAAATGACTTCTAGCATATTTCATTTTCAGAAAAAGTTGTTCACAAGCCAATGTACTTCCAAATAATGATGCCATAATTTTCATATTATTCAATAGGCTTTTATATTTTCTGCTTGGCAAAATATTTCTTGTAGAAATCAACAGTGGATTCGGAATTAAATTTTGATTTAAAAAATTTGTCGCATTGTAAGTCGATTAACTCCATCTGATATTTTTGTGCCACTTGTTCCACAAATTAATTAGATAATTAGTCTCCAGTTTTTAAGTTGGTGGGCCAAATAAAAATCCTTTGTGATCTAAATGTGGCCCGGGGCTTGCTGACTCCTTCTTTAAGGCAATTTTTCATCAAACCCTATAGTCTGGTGCTACAGAATCACAGATAGCTTTGCCAAATAACAAAAACCATATCACTTGAAGACTTCCAACAGCAGCAGCAACAAAAATGGGTAGCACATTTAACTAGAAGGGAAAATAATTTTATAAAAATGTTAATTTTCACATTACCAAAAACAAAAACTTTCGAAGGAAACTTCTATCAATTCTATAAAAAGCAATATCAGTTAGTCTAGTTTTCAGAAAAACTTTTAAATAAAAATATTTTATAAATTTCTACTGGCAGTAATGTTAACAGTGAATGCCAAATGCTTCTTGTAATGTTTCACATTTACAATGTTAGATATCTTAATAAACTGGAGGTTAGCAAAGCTTGACTTTGGTGGAGACACACATAAAAATGCAGATCTCTTTGACAAATGGGAACATGTGCTGGTATCAAACCCCAAAGAAAAAGAAGAAACAAATGGAATCATCTTTTTAAGTCAGGATTAAATCTATGTCATCAAAATGCAATTTTACCATTATGGATAAAAACAGACCGTCTCCTTCAACTCTCCACATGCAAAAAGAATACAATAAAACTCAGTCCTTTGATCAGCAAGAATTCAAAATTTATAACTGTCACTTTGTTAGCAAATATCCTTTATTAAATATGCTATAAACATACATATGGTAGCACAAGAGAACAAACAAAACAAGTACTGCCGGTGAGGTGAAAGGAAAAGAAGACAAGAATTGTTAATATAAAATTTTTTGTAATGCCGATACAGAGGATGTGAGCAGTTTGTCTCTTTGTAGTCAAAGAAAGCAACTTGGAAGAAGGGTAGAGTTGATTAAGCCTGAAGTTGATGTGCTTGTTGGGTAGGTTGATTGAAATCATGGTGCTGATGTTGAGGAGGGGGGATGGTTTCAGGTCAAAGCTTTGCCCATTCACTGCAAATCTGTCAGTCATTTATGAGTGGCATTCTTAAAAGAAAATGTGGAGGTTCATAAACTCATTTTTTTTTTTTTTTTTTTTCAGATATTTTCTTTAGTGGCAAGTTCATCATTAGCTTCTTTTATGTTGTATTTTATTTATTTTTTTTTGAGGACAATTTTTTTTATTTTTGGTTTCGCTTTCTTAGCATTTACATCTGGCCATCATGTAGAGTGAATCAGAAAGAGATTTAATTTGGAGCAGAGGATAATGAATATTTCCTTCTTTTTAGGAACACGGGTTCGAGGACCAGATTTTGAATCTTGCTTTGTTGGGTCAACCTGAAGATATGGTTGAAGCTGCAAGATATTTTGAGCAAAAACCAGGAATGGAAGGAAATGCTGTCATGTTGTATCATAAGGTAAATCATTTTGATGCTTAAAGATTTGAATTCATTTTGACTCTTGTAGATTTCATAATGTTATAACAAGTGTTTGGTTGTGAAGGAAAGGAATAATAAGGATTCAATTTTCAAACAGTGTATTCATCAAATATACATGATATATTTATAGTTGTTAGAAAATTGGCAAAAATTATTAATATGTTGTTTCAGTTGCTGTTGTCAGAAAGCGATTAGGTGTAAGGGTGTTGTCAGTAGTGCCGGGAGTTGACAGATTTTGCGGGTTGGTTTAGCCGAGGTCACAGGATAGGTCCAGAGTGGATTAGCCATTGTTGAGGTTTGATGCATGAAATCGACATGTATGATAGTGTTGATGGATTGGCTGAGATGTTGAAGCTGAACTGCCTGGTAAAGTGAATTGGTATGTTGATTGTGGTCACAGTGGTGGTTTGATTAGTGGTAGAGTGCGTTGGTTGCCAGGGTGACAGCGGTGGCAACAAGGGATTAGGTGTCAAAATTGGTGTATGTTGATCAAGCGGAAAATCTCTGTTGGATTCTGATCAAATGTGGTATCAACAAAATAGGGTAGAAGTGGTGATGGCATGAGAGGCCCTGTAGTTGGTCGAGCAGAATGTTGAAACAGGGTAGCAGGGTGATGGCGAGGAAGGCTTGCAGTTGGATTCAGGTTGAATATGATATCAACGAAATGAGGTTGTGGTGGTGATAATGAGGGATTCCTAAAGCGAGGTGGTGACAACCTTGAGTTATTATAAATCATGGTGGTTGACATCGGATACCTGGCAGTGTTGAAGCTGGTTTGCCAGCTGCATTGCATGTGTGAAGAGTCAGGTGAGATTAGAGAAGCTTGGGTAAAGTCACAGTTGTGATGAGAGAAACAGTCACAGTGGTTTTGGCGACAATGTGCCTCTGTGTTTGCCTGTGGCCTTTCAGTCTGTGTTGATTGTTATGAGAAACCTGCTTTTAAGCAAATCTGGTAATCCCCAGGGTCATCTCTTTTTTTTTGGCTAGAATGTTTGTGATTGGCTATTGTATTATTTTCATTGTGGGGATTTGTTTCGTGGACTGAGTGTGATACTCAGAGCCCATGTGCAGAAAACTATTTTCTTTATGTTGTGTTCTGCCTTCTTGGGGCTCACATCTGGCCAACATGCAGAATGAATCAGAAAGAGATTTAATTGCAGCGTAGTTGTGTTTTGCTTTTACACTATTTTCCAAAATTTGAATATCAGGAAAGACATTAACTGGAAATTGTAAATGCTAATTCTTAATGATAAATAATTAAATGTGAAGTTTTCTTTTTGCTCATATCTTCATACAGCTCTCTGAAGATCATAGAATGAATAATAATAAGTTTTACCTCAGAGTCAAGCGTTTTAATCTGTTTCCACTGCCATGATCAAAATAATATTTATGTTGAGTATACATTAAAATGTCTCAGGGATCAGAAAAATTCACACTTTAAACCCCATGAGGGTAGTGGAAAATGTTCAACACTGATGGAATCCTTTACATTCTTAAATGTTACATTTAGTGAGTTGGCTAACAATATAAGAAGAAAATCACATTATGTCACATTAAATTATTTGAAAAGAGGCAAAATCTGCCCCAGTCCTTCATGTTTAAGGGAAACAAATTCATTTGCATGTTGACAGCTATTGTCCACATCTTTTTAAAAGGGCTTTTACTTACGTTGTTGACAACAGGAATGTTAAAATATACTTGGTCATTACTTGTTAAACTATTTAGATTGTTAGAAAATCTTAAGTTCCTGTTGTGTATCCAAGAGGTAGAAAAATAGATTACAAAGGATAAGGCAACCATTTAATATGTGTGTGTGTGCATATAAACATGTTTTAAAAATATTGTTCAAAATATCTTTTTTATTTATAGGAGGAGGGAGAGTGCTTAATATCAGAGCTAGTGTTCATAGATATAGACAATGTTGACATAGGAATCAACACTGCATGGTAACTTTCAATTTCATACCTCAAGTGATCTTCTGACCATAGTCTGATGAATGCTTTAGGTGTGAAATAGTCACCATAAAAGTGCTGATCCCTTTTCTATGTTCACACTATGTCTTTCTGTCTGTCTCTCATATATATATATATATATATATATATATATATATATATATATATATATATATATATATAGTAGAAAAATAAAATATTTAAAAATTATCTTCCTGAGTTCAACTGTATCTATTTACAGATATCATATATTTTTTTGCTGCAAAACTTGAAGTCAGAAAGATAAACTTTTGAACTTTTTATTTCAATTGATGTACTTTTTTAATATTAAGCATTTCACTTACAAAAGCTGCTGGCCTTAAAAGTCTTGTCTTCCAGAATTACATTAGTCGACTTTTTTTTTTTTTTTTTTTTTTTTTTTTTTTTTTTTTTTGCAAAACATCATCTTTGTTTTTATTCATACACACACACACACACACACACACACACACATATATATATATATAATAAAAATCTCAAACACTATTCTTACTCTGTCCTGGATTTTGAGTTCTACCTGAAACTAACCTCTTGGAAATATATATATATATATATATAATATATATTATATATATATATATATATATATATATATATATATATATATATATATATATATATATATATATATATATATATATATATATATATATATATATATATATATTATATATATATATATATATATATATATATATATATATATATATATATATATATATATATATATATATATATATATATATATATATATATATATATATATATAATATATATTATATATATATATATATATATATATATATATATATATATATATATATATATATATATATATATATATATATATATATATATATATATATATATATATATATATATATATATATATATATATATATATATATATATATATATATATATATATATATATATATATATATATATATATATATATATATATATATATATATATATATATATATATATATATATATATATATATATATATATATATATATATATATATATATATATATATATATATATATATATATATATATATATATATATATATGATAATATTAATATATATATATTAACCACTAATATCATACACCCACATTGCATTAAAGCACCTGTTCCCATATAATCACCAAAGTTAAAGCAATGTTGAGCCTAGTCAGTGCCTAGATGGGTGGCCCTTTTGGGAATAACAGAATAATAATCTTGGATGTGCAGTTGGTGTAATGAATGATGTCTTAGAAAAGATAATTTGAGAACCAAGTTCTAATTCTTGGTGGGTTCATTATATTCACTTAAATGTAAATACCCTTGGAAAAGGTATGAATCCACCTTTTCTGCCTCCTAACTATGGGTTAATTAGTAAGAGTTGTGTCACTAAATCATCATTATCACCCACCAAAAATACTTTTTCTGGCTTTAATTAACATGCAAACAGTTGATAAGCCATAGAAAATGTATCAATTCACAAACACAAGCAGACATACACCCACACACACACAGTTTTGATATTTGGTCATGTGTTCAGATTTTGAGAAGTGGGTTTGTCTGAAAACCTTTTCAGCACCCCCTTAAAACACCCACATGCACACACAGTGCACCTGATAAAGAAAAGCACTGGTTGTTCGCCATCATTTCTCTCTCCTAATTTTACTCATTTCCGCTTCTCTGTCACATTTTTCAGGTCCGTTATCATTTTTCTTCTTTTATCAGTTGACGTCTTTACTGACCAATGCCAGGTGCATTATTTAACACTTAAAAGAAATAAACAATAAATTGGTTGTAAGAACACGAGAAAATGGACTTGAAATATAAATGGAGAAATTACTGCCGCTTTTCTTGAAAGGGAAAATATTAAGGGAGTTCTTAAAAGACCAGACCCAACTTAAAAATCCTAAAATCAGGGCCAGTGTGTAAATACACCCAAACTCTCTGACTAGATGGGGTGAACCTGACTGGGGAACTGGGGCAGTGTGTTGTAACCCTCACTATCTTATCAACACTTGTTTTTTCTGCCTACATTTAGAGACATTACAAATTAAATTAAGCAAAACTGACAATTAAAAGATTTTTTTCATCTAAATTCATGAATTCATTTTCTCAAAAACACAATATAAAATTGTATTTTTGCATTGAATGTGTTCAAATTATTCAACTTTTTAACAAATGTTAAAAATTGTCACAAAACATTGTTGGTTTATTTAAGATGCAATGATCTATCTGATATGTCTCTAATTTGTATTTAGATATATTGTATTTATTTTCAATTTTTCTAGTTGATTTGTTCACCTATATTGCATGTGATCCATTATTGTACATAATTAGGTTAGAATAAAATTTGTATTTTATATGAACACTAGCTTATGAAAATTGAGATGTAGTAGAGTGGGGGACCCTGTATCATAGATTTGGGGGTGCAGCCACAATGGGCCCTGATTAAAATACAGATATATGGAAAGTGGGTTGGGTCAGTAAGTTTTCAGTAGCATGTGTTTATTAAAGCAAAATTAATTTCTTGTATTTAAGAAATTTCTTAATATTTGGTTGAATCAAGAGATTTGTAAATGGCAATAAAATGAAAGAAAATAACGTCTCATTGAATCCCTTTGACTTTGACAATCTTCATTCAAACATCTCTCTCTCTCTCATGCTCTTTCCATGTCTCTCTCATGCTATTTCCTTCTCTCTCTCTCTCTCTCGTGCTGTTCTCTCTCTCTCATGCTGTTCTCACTCTCTATCTCTTTCTCTCTCGTACTGTTATCTCGTGCTCTTCTCACTCTCTCTCTCTCTCGTGCTCTTCTCACTCTCTCTCTCTCTCGTGCTCTTCTCACTCTCTCTCTCTCTTGCTCTTCTCACTCTCTCTCTCTCTCGTGCTCTTCTCCTCTCTCTCTCTCTCGTGCTCTTCTCACTCTCTCTCTTGCTCTTCTCCTCTCTCTCGTGCTCTTCTCCTCTCTCTCTCTCTCTCGTGCTCTTCTCACTCTCACTCTCTCTCTCTCGTGCTCTTCTCACTCTCATCTCTCTCTCTCTCTCGTGCTCTTCTCCTCTCTCTCTCTCTCTCACTCTCTTCTCTCTCTCTCTCTCTCTCTCTTCTCACTCTCTCTCTCTCTCTGCTCCTCCTCTCTCTCTCTCTCTCTCTGTGCTCTTCTCTCTCTCTCTCTCGTGCTCTTCTCTCTCTCTCTCTCTCGTGCTCTTCTCACTCTCTTTCTCTCGTGCTCTTCTCACTCTTTTTTACTCTGTCGTGCTTTTCTCACCCTCTCATGCTTTTCTCTCTCTCTCATGCTCTTCTCTCTCGTGCTCTTTTTCTCTCTCTCTTGTGCTCTTTCTCTCTCTCGCGTGCTCTTTTTCTCTCTCTCTCTTGTACACTTTTTCTCTCTCTCATGCACTTCTCTCTCTCTCTTGTGCTCTTTTTCTCTCTCTCTCATGCTCTCTCTCTCGTACTCTTCTCACTCTCTCTTTCTTGAAATGGAAATAATGATAATAATAATAATAATAATGAAATTAAATTATTTTGAGTGAACGCAAACATCAAGCATGACAGGTTTTTTAGCAGCTGATCCACAGACATTTTAGTCAATCCTCTCTGTCTCTGTTTTCAATACTTTGGACTCCCACATGATTATTTTCTTTCCAGTGCTTCTTTCCTCCTCCAAATGTGCCCAATGAATTGCAGTCTTGTAATGTGTATTGATTCTGTCAAACTTTGCTGTTTTCTATAGAATTCCTTGTTTCATATGTTAGAACTTCATATGCAAAACTGACCCACAATGGATTTACAACAAAAATTAACATATCTAATTTCATTCAAAACTGAAAAACAAATCTGTTCACATTTGACTTTTCTCATTCTTCTAATTTCAGGCTGGTAATTTTTCCAAAGCCCTCGAATTGTCTTTTAACAGCAAACAATTTGGTGCCTTACAAACCATTTCTGCAGAACTGGATGAAAGAGCTGACCCTGAGCTCTTGGAACGATGTGCTGAGTTCTTTCTGGAGAATTCTCAGTATGATAAAGCAGTCGAACATTTAGCAATGGCTAAAAAGGCAAGAAATCAAAGACCTTGTCTTTTTTTTTTTTTTTTTGGCTTAGCTTTTTTTTTGTCTTTATTTTTGTGTGTTTTATTTCCCCCATTTTGTTTTCTGTTTTCAGTATTGGGATGCGATCAAATTGGTGGTGGAGCAAAACATTCCTATGACTACTGAACTGGCTGAGAAGCTGACTCCTTCCAAGGGACCAAACGAGGCTAACAACACAGAACGCTTGAAGATCTTGGAAGCGATTGGCAAAATATGCACACACCAAGGAGAATATCACATGGCAACAAAAAAATTCACACAGTCTGGCAACAGAGTCAAGGTAAGAGAAGCAGCCAGAATACATTTTGGTTGATTTTATTACAAGTTTATTTAAATCATGACTAACTTAGCAAAAGAACAAAGTCAAAATCAAGAAGGTAGCAAATGGTTTTTCTCTTTAAATAAATGCAATATTTAAATGCACTTAATAGATGACATTCTGTATGGCAATACAGAGATATCGTAACACTTCTTTAGTTCCCTAGGGTGTTTTTTTTTTGGGGGGTTGAACATCCCAACAAAATATTTTTCCTTAATTTTTAGTAAGGTTTTGATGTACAGTGAATTAGAAAGAGTTCTATTTTGAAGCTGCATATAACAGTACTAATGTTTCACAGTACTAAGAAAGTACTAAAAGTATTCTAAGTTGGGCAGTTTTTTTTTAAAACTATTTTAATCTCTGTGTTTTTGCTTTTTCTCTTCAGGCAATGAAATGTTTGTTGAAATCTGGTGATACAGAAAAGATTTCATTTTTTGCCACAGTTTCACGTCAAAAAGAAATTTACATCATGGCTGCTAATTATTTACAATCATTGGATTGGATGAAAGATCCGGAAATCATGAAAAACATAGTCACGTTTTATACAAAAGGAAAAGCAATGGACTCTCTGGCTGCTTTCTATGATATGTGTGCCCAGGTAAAAATGTCTCTCTCATTTTTATTCTCTATCACCCTTTATTCTTTATTCTTCGACAGTCCTAAAATATTGTCAATCTGCAAAGGCACAGAATTTGGTTTGCCAACTGTGTACAAATTTCACTATGAAAAAAAAAAAGAGTTTATTTTTTGTAGCTAAATCACAAATATCATTGCTAATAGAAGTAAAAATAGGGGATGATTTAATTGTGGATACTATCATTGCCAGGTTGGTGATTCTCATTAAAATCAAACACATTAGACTCATTTTTTTCTCATACAATTTCATGTCACCAAGAATTCTCTTTAAATGACAGGTGTTTTGATAAAGTCAAAGATGCTAAAAATATACCTTGACTTTCACATTGCACCTGTCATTTATGCATAAGTAGATACAATGGCATGTTTTGAAAAATGCAGTTTATAAACATGCCTGGTATTTCTGTTTTGATGGTCGTTTTATGAGAAATAATCAATTGGCCTACTGTGACAGAAAGAGAGAGAGAGCCTCCCCCCACCAGGTGGGTTTATTAATCAACAGTTCTAAAGGATTGGGATGAAGGTACTAATTAGTTGGGTAAAAGGAATTCCGGAGTAATTCCAGAAATAAGTTTTTTTTTTTTTGTTTTTTTTTTTTAATTGTTTCTGGGGTTGAGTTATTAGTTAATTAGGTGACTTAATTTCAGAGTGATTAATGGACAGGTTCATTAAGTAAAGCTTGTGATAAATGGTGAATTGGATTTTGGGTGGTCTGCAGGGCAAAATCCAGCCAAAGTCCTTAGACGAGATAAGTACTTTTCGCAAGGCTTAAGTAGATGATGTCTGTGGAAAACCCAGCAGGGAATCCAAATTCATTTTTAGTACCACTTGAGAACTAGTTTCCCGCAGAGATTCGGTGGAAACACATGGTGGTCAAGGCGATTTGCATATTAAAATTCGTGGGCGGTGCCTAAAAATTGTTTAGCTCCACTCCACTCTATATAAACTGCCTGCACGCTTGAGTTAAACAGAATGCGGACAGAGAGTGGAGAGGACGTGGCGGAAAACGGCTTGGTGGATCTTGCTGGCCTGGTCAGTTGGTTGTCCTGCGTCAAGAAGACCGATCCGAACCAAGAGATAGAAATAGAGCCCGTACAAATCCAGATAACTTCGTCAACAAATCTGTGAGAAAGCAGACTACTATATCGTAGGGTGCAGACGAAGATCGACGAATTACCTCCCTTAGATCAACTGAATTCCTATCAGCATAATAATCGTCTATCTCTCTCTGTGACTTTCCGACCCAAACGAATGATTCTTGTTAAGACACTTTGTATTCGTGCAATTTCTTTGGTAGTGACATAATAGCAGTAGCCTTATAAGGCTCTTTGTACAAGAACCGAAAGTGTTGCTTATTTTTTATGTCTTTGCGGTTACAACAAGAACTTTTTTCTGCACGAATAGTGATTCCTTTCAGCGTAGAACCCAGCCATTTCATCCTTTACCACCGGACCGTTCTGAAGGATTGGGACACTACTGTTTGGATCAAAAACTCACAATGTGGTGAATAGTGGTGGTTCCTTCAGCTCACCGGAGGAGGACCAGGTGGTTTTCTTTTAGTGCCCAGAGCCACCGGGGAGACAGGATATAGCTGCCGGTGGCAGGGCTTTTACGTTAGGCCACAAGATATAAATGTATTTGTTGTCACACATGTGCAGTGAAAAATTTCAATTATTGACTCCATGTGGTTTCTGTTGGTCTAAGTCAATCTGTCATAATATCAGGGGACTCTTTGGGGTTTGGCACTGAGCACAGGAGAATCTCTTTTCTACAATCTCCCATCTTTTATTCTTTCTTTCTTGTTGGACAATCCTAAAACATTATTTATCCCTAAAGGTAAAAATTTTGGTTTGCTAACTTTTATACTCTGTCTTTCACTATAAAAAATGAATTTATTTCATGCATCTAAATATCAGAACATTGCTAATAGAATTCAAAATAGGAGATGATATAATTATGGATGCTGTCTATCATTGTCAGGGGTTTGTGATGCTTGTTATTATAAACCAAGCTTAAAAATGAAAATTCAAATCCAATCCACATCCAAATATTTTTATTTAAATCTACATTTACTGATGTTCAAGGAAGTAATAAGTACAGAGCTTGGATTAGCCTGTTGCTATTGGTGATGATCACCAGCACAGTAACATTTGAGAAGCAATCAGTATGCTTGTGTAGGTTTGAAATTTGCACTTTCTACATAACATGGTCTATTGCTGCTTGCTTTGTGTGTGTGTGTTTTTTTGTTCATTTACAGGTATTGGAAATTGTTTTTCTGTATGTATGCTATGAGACTTCTTTAACCAACAAGTACCATATTTCTGGAGGTTTTATGCCTATTACCATATGTACCAATGTTCACTGATGCCTATAGATTTCTTTGTAGCTATTAAGAATTTATTGTATGTGTAGATGTTGCTCCCTGAAAAACAACAAAAACAATTTTCAATAAAGGCATGATGAAATGTTCTTAAATTCTTCTTTTCCAACAAATGTCCGGGTAATTAAACCTTACCTCACTTCTATTAAAAAAAAGTACCAGTTGTATAATTTGCGTTAATACTGTAAGTGTTTCTTTATGGTTAGTGAGAAGGTCACATAAAGGTAAGGTTATAATTTTTGTTTTGGTTGTGATGTGTACATTTTTTTTCCCTAAATATTCCATGCCTAAATCAGGGTGTATCCAATAGGCTGGCAAATATGGAAATATGCCCTATGAAATAGAAAAAATAAGCATTTATAGTTTATAGAGCACAGTAATGAAACAAAATTGCTCAATGCCCAAAGTAGGTAGATTCAGTATTTAATAAAGACGACAAGAGCAGACGTTTCTCCCTTGTTTTTGTTTAGGATTAGGTGTTCAAGTTTTCTCATTCTCTTTCACTCCTCATAGCCAATTGCATCTTAGTGGTATTTAATTATTTAAATGACAACCAAAATTTAGTAAATGTTTATAAATTTATGAATAAAAAAAATTATTTTCATATTTATTTCTTTATGACTTAGTAAATGATAAACATTTGCATTTTGTATTAACTTTTGGTTTGTAATTTTAGAATGTTGCGAATATAAAATTGGTCTTGTAAATAAACAATCTAATAAATAAAGTGTTTAATATTTTTTTCAAGAACAAAGAAAATGTATAAATTCACTTTCATGTGTTTAGATTTTATTAAAATTTTAATCATTTTTTAATAAAAACAATAAACATTATCAATGGAGTGAAGGGAGTAATTTTTTTTTTTTTTTTTGACTAATATTCACTCAATACAAGGCTCAAGTGCCACTCAAGGTAGAGGGTTACTGTGTAAAGTTGTATTAGAACAAGATAATAGGGAAGATAGCTAATTCTAGACATGAATAGGTCAAGATTTAATTAGTAAAATTTCAGGGTTCAAGTGAAGATGTTAGGATTATATGGTTGAAGTAGACTTTAGAAGGAACTTGAAACCAAATCCTAAACAGGATACAAAGAGTGAACTGCTACTCCTGTTCAAAAGACTGGGGAGGAGTATGAACTGGATGATAGGCAAACCTTGCTGCTCCTCTAATAGAAAACAATAGAAGTGTCAAGGGAAACACTGATCCTTTGACACACTATTTTTTGCGGGCACAAAGGGTAAACTTTTGCCAGATTTTTTTTTTTTTTGATAAAGGGAAAATAATCAATTCAAATTGGAATTTCTGTTTGGTTTTCACTTAAGACATATGCTTTATTCTCTTGTTTCTTATTTCATTCAATTCTTTTTTAAATGTTCCATTCTAGTGCATGTATTTATGAAGTGATAGAATTGTTATCGTGTCTGAGATTCCATTTGCAGATTTTTAACTGCTGTGTATCGCAATTCAGGATAAATAAACCTTTCCAGTTATCAAATTGAACTGTTAGCATGTTTATTATTTACAATTTGTCAGATGAAATCACAGAATAGGAGGTTTGAATTTTGGGGTTTTTTTTATTTCTTTTGTTTTATTTCTGTTAGAAGCAATGAATCTTTTCAGGTTACAAAGAAATGTTATTTTATTCTTTGAATTTAAAGAAATCCTTGTCTTGTTTTCTCAGTCCCAGAAGAATCTTTAAGAATTTCAAATTTATAAGATTAAATATAATTGCTCTCTGTTAAAACAAAATGACTAATTTTGGACTAGTTTTGTGTCTTGTCTATTTGATAAATAAATTGAAATTTGTTTGGAGCAGAAAATAAAGTTTTAAATGTCAGTACATTTTAATTTTTCAATAATACTTGATCCAGTTCTATAAAGATTTAAAATTTTATTTTTAATATTAGAATTCACCCAATACAAGAGTCTAGATCTGCTGAAAATAGAGGGTTACTTTTAAAATGGTTATGATGAATAAAGTATGTATTAGCTGAATGAAAGAAAAGGTTATACAAAGATTATGAGGATAAGGAGGATAAATAACACTTCACCCTCAACTTGAATTTTGTGAATAATAAAAAATATATATCATTCCTTTATTCATTTAAGGGAAATTTTGAATACTGAAACATGAAGGATTTGATGATTTACACATATATGGGAACAAAAAAACACTTTATGTAGCACAGGAAGTGAAAATAAAAACAAATATGAAAGACTTGATTTGTTTTGTCATTTTCAGGCTGAAATAGATGAGTATCAGAATTATGAAAAATCACTTGGTGCCCTTGGAGAAGCATATAAATGTTTACAGAAGGCATTGGAAGGGGATAGTGATTGTTCCCCAGTGCAGAAAAGAATGGATGACCTCAAACAGAAGATTATCTTAATCAGAAAGTTTGTTAATGCACGCAAGTAAGTCTTTTTGTAGTCATTCTTAACACTTCTTCTTAGTCTGTGTGTATAAAGAAATATTTTCATGAATGACTTTTGTTTTAAGATGTCAGTTCAGTATTACAATATGAACAGAAACCAACATTTTCTATCAGCATTTCTTTGCTTTGATCATTCATTCATTCCACTTTAATTGGTATCAAGCTCACAATATTTTTTCATTGAATAACTTTACAGTAGCATTTGTAACAATCTTCTACCAGATGAAATCATTTACCAATGACCAACAAATCCTCTACAATCTTTTACCAATGACCATCAAACCTACAATCTTCTACTAATGACCACCAAAACCGTGTAAAATCTTTTTTCAATGGCCATCAAACCCTTTAAATCTTTTAATGACCATGAAACCTTCCACAATCTTCTGCCAATGGCCATCAAACCCTTTAAATCTTTTAATGACCATGAAACCTTCCACAATCTTCTGCCAATGGCCATCAAACCCTTTAAATCTTTTAATGACCATGAAACCTTCCACAATCTTCTGCCAATGGCCATCAAACCCTTTAAATCTTTTAATGACCATGAAACCTTCCACAATCTTCTGCCAATGGCCATCAAACCCTTTAAATCTTTTAATGACCATGAAACCTTCCACAATCTTCTGCCAATGGCCATCAAACCATATAAAATCTTCTACCAGTGGCCATCAAATTTTGTAAAATGTCTTAACAATGGCCATGAAACCTTTTATAATCTTTTACCAGTTTCCATGAAACCTTCTACAATCTTCTGCCAATGGCCATTAAATCTGCCAGCAGTGAATATTACTTTCCTTTTCTCACTTTGTGGCTTCAATGCCACCATTCGCAACTGTTTTTGTGGCATGTTGAACCCTTTTTTTTAAATCAACTGAGGACAATGGCTGATCTTCACCAGATTTTTGATGTTGTTATTACAAAAAAAAAACATGGTCACCTTACATTATACTTATTGCATCTCTTAGTAGTTTTAAAAATGTCTCCTATCTTTTTTATAAATGAATGATGCAACACCTGTTGTCATAAGTTTGAAATTCTATTCCTTTTTACATTTTCATTCAGCAATTTTTTGGTTAGAAGAAATTTAAAATTTATATCAGGAATTTCTATAAAATTTATATGAAATAATGTAAAACAGCAAATAATATATGTTAAGTAGAGGAATAAGAAATTCTTTATATCCCTACTTCTTTAGCATTTGTTTATTTGCACCTCTCTTCTCATATCAGTAGATATAATGTCCAACCGTAATGGCTGATGACTAACTCTAGGGATTCATGCCAGTGGTCTGAATTGAATTTTAATCAGGAACCTTTGATCTAGGAGGAGTTGATCTGTGGTGACCCCAATATCTATGGGGGTTCATCATAAGAAATACCAAAGTAAATTTTGTTCTCAGTCAAAATACATAGGTGCCTCAAGGGTTGACATAAAAGGCAGATCTCAAAACCACCCTATGCAGAATGAGGCCTCAAATGATATTTGCAGGTACACCAACGTAAAGAAGATTAAAGATTAAATGAATGAAGAAAAAAATCCAGACTACATAAACCCTTGGTTAGTTGACATAAATCCCAAAAGTCTAAAATTGAATAAACAATTATTTTACATATGAAAAATTTAGTCAGACATTAGCAACATAACATTACATGTTCCACATATTCATCACACAGTTCAAGGTTAATTTGATGGAGTCCAAAAGTGAATAAACAATTATTCTACCTATGAAAAATTCATTTATGTGTTCTTATCAGATATTATTAACATAACATTACACTAACCATGAGGTTGTTAGTTTTTCTTTTATATCCATTAAAAACCTCTCCAGATTTAAAATATGTCACCCAGTTTAACAAATTATTGTAAATATAAGAAAAGGAATTGAATGTAGTTTATATAGGCTTTTTGATCAGGTACAGAGCCGCACAGGATGTCATAAATGAACATCAGAAGTTGGTTCATAAAAAAAAAAAGTGATAGAAAAATGACAAA
Source organism: Acanthosepion pharaonis (assembly GCA_903632075.3). Lineage (NCBI taxonomy): Eukaryota > Metazoa > Mollusca > Cephalopoda > Sepiida > Sepiidae > Acanthosepion > Acanthosepion pharaonis. The sequence goes on along the minus strand of CAHIKZ030004150.1, from coordinate 363,392 downwards.
ATGGCTTTCAAATATTTTAATAAACATTAATGTCAAAACCTTGGTTTACATTAAGTTGGAAACTGAATCAATTAAGTGTGTGTGTGTGGTGGTGGTGGGGGTTAAATAGGAAGAGAGGTGGGTAAAGCAATCATAAAAATCCTGGTAATGCTGAATGCAAACCCAAAGTAAATAAATTGTATTGTCAGAATACAAGAGCCTGAAAAAGTTATATAAATTTGTTTTCTGTAAATGAAAAAAATAAACAAATTATAATGAGGTAAGGAAGTGGCATTTTGTATTCTACTTATCTTTTTTTTTTCTGGTTTTTCATTAAAGAATTTATGCTGACAATCCTGATGATGCTGTCAAACAGTGCCTTAGTCTTTTGGAAGAACCTGACCTTGATATTTCTGTACGTGTAGGAGACGTCTATGCATTTTTGATTGAACACTATGCCTGCCAAGAGAAATGGAATGCTGTGAGTATTGACGCACACATTCAGATCGTTAAGAAAATACAAGGCAACTTTTATTTGCATCACTCAAAGTTTGCAAATCAAAACTTGCTTTGTAAATTTACTGAACTTAATTGGTTTGTTTTGTAAGATTTGTACGACTGACAATTACATTAAAAGCAAAAACATTGGATCAAGTTTCCCTCTCAATTTCATATCATCAAGAATTTTCTTTAACTTGAAATGTTGGGTCTTAGTTCCAATCTAATAAGGAATGTAGATTTATTGTTAATTGAATTACAGTTGAATTTGCACAAGGCCAAAGGGAAAGTGGGATAGGTCTGTCTATGCTAACTATCCTTCACCTAATTAATCTGATTTACAATCCATTTATCCATTACAATTTACTCATTCACCACAAGAACTTATCTATTGCCATTCAGTCCATCATATACCACAATACCACATACTCACAGCGCCCCCCCCCCCGCATAACATACCCATGTATTAACAGCCCAACCCGCATAACATACCCATGTCATAATAATTTCAGGATATAACAAATATTTATTCTTTTTATCATTTTTTATAAAAATGTAATTACATGAAATGAGTGGGGGAACGGGATGAACCCACAAATATAAGAAAACATTCAAACTGAAAATAAAATATGTTATTAGGAGCTGTCCACTTCACGAGAATAAGAACTAACCAATAAAATAGACAACTTCTCAGTCTCATATTTTTGTTCTTTCTTGTCTCGATGTCAGAACACTACAGTCACATGACTGTATCCCTTTTGTGTGTTAATTCTTTGTGAACTTTCTACCCTATTACTGTTACTTTGTCTAGTTTTGACTTGCATATATAGTGTTTGCTTAGAATTATTTTGCCCTGTTCTTTTCTTTCTTTTGTTATTTTTATTAGAAACTTCATTTGTCAATTCCTTTTCTTGTGTATTTTTGCCAATTACACTTCAACACGGTCAATTACTCTACATTGTGTGAAAGTCAAAGATGCTAAAAGTACATCTTTATTCTCATGTTACACATGTCATTTATGCATAAGCAAATACAATTGCATTTTTTTGAAAAATGCAGTTCATAAACAACACTGGCATCTGTGTTTTTGTTGATCATTTTATGAGAAATAAACAATTGGCTCACAAGATATTCACATCTTTTGTTGTCACATGGCCGTGAGACTCCATGTAGTTTCTGTTGTTCTAAGTCAATCTGTCATAATAGCAGGGGACATTTAGTGTGGGGCCCTAGGGACAAGAGATCTATTTTCTGCAATCCCCCATCTTTTATCTTTACTTTTATGGACAATCCTAAAACATTACCTATTCCTAAAGGTAAATTTGGTTTTCCAACTTTCACATACAGTAATTCTTTCACTGTAAAAAAACAAAAAAATGAGTTTATTTCATGCATTTAAATCTCATAGAACATTGCTAATAGAAGTTAAAATAGTGGATGATATAATAGTGGGTGCTGAATATCAATGCCAGGTTGGTGATGCTTGTTATTATAAATCAAGCTCGAGAATGTAAATTTATATCAAATTCATATCAAAATACTTTTATTTAAATTTACATTATTTATTTCAAGGAATTAATAAGCACAGAGGTTGGATTAGCCTGTTCTTATTGGTGAGGTCAACAGCACAATAAGAATTCAGTAAAAGTGTTAATTATTATATCATAATGTAGCTTAGAGCATTTATCCTCCCCAATGTTTGCAGTTTTTTTTATGATTCTGTTCACCAAGTATGTTCCCCCTCCATTCTAAAATGGATTCCTGACTATTGTGTCGGGCAAGACAAAAATACCTGCTTGTGTTTTTTTTTTTTTTAATTTTGTTTTTATTTTACAAAATTTGACAATAAATGAGAAACATTCCTCACTATTTTTGTGCATTTTTTTTTTCTCCCTTTTGTAGGCGTACAATCACATTGAAGAATTGATGGGTAAAGTGCCAAATGCAAACATTACTTATTACGTCAGCCCAAAGACAGTTGAGCTAACCTATCAACAACTGGGGGTGACGCTGCCCAAGGGTTTTTTGTCAAAAAACAAAAATGGATTGAAATTTTCATCGCAGCCAAGTGAGGAGGAGGAGGAGGAGGAACAATCTGAATTTGTTGAAGAAGAAATCTCAGAAAATTGTTAAGATTTTTCAGGAATGAAGAGAAACAGAAATGTGTGTCCAGATGAAAAGACTGCGTATATCTGCATGTGTCTGCCTACATTTATGTGTGTGTGTGTGTGTGTGTGTGTGTGTGTGTGTGTGTGTGTGTGTGTTAAAAAAAGGAAATGCCTGAGAAAAGAACAGTGAATTTCATTTCTGCAAATGTCAAAACAAAAATTCAATAAAAAATAAATGTTATTTAAACTCAGCAGTTATTCCGAATAAATAAAAAAAAAAATACTGCCATCTGAATTATCCGTCCATAAATTTGAAAATAAAACACTTTAAATATTTTCTTGACTCAAACAATTGTTACTTTTTTTTTTTTCATTAGCCGACAACCTGGCTGACATTTTTACCTGCTCAGATTTTCCAATATAATTTCATTCTGAAAAACAAATGGTGTATAATTGTATTATTTAGTGTCAAATTTGAAACATTTTTGATGAAATTACTCAATTTTTTTTTTTTTTTTGAAACAGCAAAACTCTTCCCAAAAGAAATTTCAGACGGTTGTTTTTCTTTCAAATTTTAAATATTTTTGATTGACAATATTTAAAAATCTTTTCACCTCTTTTTCAGGTGTGCATTATGAAAAATATTTTGAAGATAAAATTCTTTCAATCACAAGAGAATTTTTTTTCATTTGTCTTTTTGTAAATGTTGGTCTTTGTTGCTGCCTGACTTCATGTCAATCCAGTAATAAACAAAAAAAGAAAACAAATTTGATTTAAAATTTGATAAATTCTTATTTGAAATGGTAAACCTTTATGGAAGCTTGAGTCTGGGAGGAGGTGGGGTACTTTAACCTTGTAAAAATATTCAACTCTCAACTCTAAAGAGTAAATCCAAAATTATTTTCTAAAATAATTGTGTTTTACAAAAATTGTTTTTTTGTTTTTTCTTTTTTTTAGTCCAGTTTCTTCTTAAGATGGTTTTTGTATGACAGAAAAGATACAGGAAGATTTCTTACTGACTCCTCTTACTACTTTGATTGTTACATCTGACTGCTGTTCACACTATAATGTGGACTTGATACAGTGTCCTTTTATTTATACCATGTATGGGGTGTCATAATAGACACAAAATACATGCAAATATTTAACAGAAAAATGCTCAGTTTTATTTAAGGGTATAAAATTTTGAATAACTAAACATGTTTAAAAGCTAAAACTTTGCAGATTAATAATTTTATGTTTTGGAAATTGTGTGATTTTATCTTTCTGTCTAAATTATAAGTTAATTAGTTCTTTTTTTATTTATTATCCACCAAGTAGAGATATGATATCTTATTAATAATTTCAAATAAAAGGGGGAATTTATTTTGTCTGAAATGAATTAATTGAATAATGTGTCTGCCATAATTTGAACTTCTTTAATTTTACCAAATCTTAAGAAGATTTTATAAAGTTTTTCTTCACAAAAAAACTACAAGATTTCTGATCAAATTTAAAAAATCAACAAAAAAAAAATGTCTAAGCAAAATATATAGTGTGCCACAGAAATACCTCTATTATATGGGAGGTATTTCTGCTGCACTCTATAAATATATTAATGCATAGAAGGGAATCTATCTTATTACACTGATGATAAAACTTTATTCTTAGTTTAATATTGCGTCAAAATAGTCTTAAGATTTCCTTGAGCATTTTGGAACAGAATGATTGGCATTTCTTGTTGATAATAGCTGACACTTTAATCTGAAAAGAGAAAAAAAGGTTCAAGTCTTGCAGTAAGACTGAAAAATGTCATTTTCAAATTCAATTTCTTCTCATTGATTTGTCGCTATTTATTCCTGACAGAGTTTTCTCCCTTGGGACAGTGGTTCGTGCGCCTGTTTTAACAGTCAATGACAGCGAGTCCAATTTTCAAGGTTTCTCCACAAATATGACCTTGTGTCAGATTAAGCGTAGAAGAGTGTCTGTGGATTTATGAGGCCATTTGTTTTTGATTCGTATAAAAGAACTTTCATTACTCATCAATTAATCACATCAAACCCACCTGTTTGCAGGTAACTTGCAAGTTTAAAAAAAAATACTTGTTTGTTTGAGCGGAATCAACAATTTCTTCTAAATCTGATTAATTTCTTTCTGAAAGAATATAGGTTAGCAGATCTGGAAGAAGAAGAAGAGGATCTCGCTATCGTTTGGAAGATCAGCCATTTTAGCGGCGCGACTCTTGCGTTGGCAAAATAAGGTGAGGAGAGAAAAAATAGAACATGAATTCTGAAGATAGTTTTTTTTTTTCACGGGGCGCCATTTCGTCATTTCTATGCGGGACATTTTGTAAATATTAACAAATAACTGGGGAAAAAGAAAAAGCCAAAAAAAATGTCAAAGTAAAAGCTGAGGAGGAAGGGGAGGTAATTCCGTTTGCCGAAAAAAACATATTTCCAATTTCTTCACGTCTGTCTGAACACGCAACCTGAACGGTTTTTGTTTTATGACAACTCATTTTTGACAACTGATTTCTTCATTTTATTCTCAGTTTTCATTATTTTCTTTTGATTTTCAAATGGCTTTTTGCACATTTTTACACTTTTTTTTAGACTTTTGGGGAACGTTTATAATGTCTTTATTTTTGTTCCGTATTTTTAGTTTATTGATTGTATTTGTTGTGGGACCTAAAGGTGCTTTTTTTTTACTGAAAGCAATGAGGATAGCATTCTCTTTGATCAGAGATATTCGATCCGATGATTATAAAAATTCTGATTCCTCGGTCAAAAATAAGAAAATGAAATAGTGATAATAATAATTTACATATATTGGTTCAAATTACCAAAACAATTAAATTTTGACCCATAGATGGGTGACCACTTGCGAGAAGAGGTGGAACACCATATCTTTTCCAAGCGTATTTGCGCGCCTGGGTGAACTACTTGATACCAGGTGCTGAAAGAACCCAACTGGAATTGAACTCGGCTTCCGGTTTTTATATTCAATGCCGAAAAGATATGTCATCTTCATTCAAGCTTTCACTATCCTGGTCATTTTAATCATCAAATATCATGATCAAAGTTTATCCTCATTGCTTTCAGTATCCAGACAGTTCTTAATTCGATCAGGTTCGTCTTTAATGTTATTAAATGGTTTATTCACGATATCTCGTCTTTTTTTCCCGACAAATTCTTCAGCAACATGCAGGTTCTGAAAAGATGAATATTCGTTAATACGATATTACGTAATATGTGAATATTATGCATTGATCAGTAAAACATTAGAACCGGTTTAAATACAGTTGTACTTTCTTACGGATACAAAGGCCTTACATATGTACTCTCTTAAAATTAGTTTTAAAATTCGCTTCAAAAGTCGCATGATACCATCTATATGGTAAAAATTGTTGATTTTTTTTTATCCAGAACCTCAAAATACGCAAAATTTGAGCGTTTTATTTTTTGTAATTTTGAATAAACTAAATATTGAAGATATATTTAAAATGCCCGATAGTAAATCTTTTTTTTTTTCTGTTTTAGTTTTTTTTAATCATTTCACTCCAAATCAGTTGATAATGCCATGCCCACCCAAATATTTGTTTCAAGAAGACAGAAGGGTGATTTTTTTATTTTTGATGGCAGGGAAGCAAGAATACAGAAAAATTTTTAATAGAATATACGGTAATCCTTGGTAGTAGTACGCTGATGATAGGAGGAAAGTTCATCAGAAACAATTACAAAATATTTATAGAAAAAGACAGAAGAAAGGTACGTCGAGTAAGGCCTCTAAAGATCTGACGCTTGTTTAGGCCTGATTTGTCGGGAGAAAAAAAGGGTTTTGTGAATAAACCATTTAATAACGAGTAAAGAACTGGGGATAAGTGGAACCACCTCTTAACATTGCTATTCTATTGGATCGAATTAAGAACTGTCTGATTCCAACTGATACTGAAAGCAATGAGGATAACATTCTCTGAACCGATGATTAAATGTTAGCACCTTTTATACAAATCCTACTAATTAACCCATAGATAGGAGAAGAGATGGATTAACAAAGTGAATATAAAGAACCCAAATAATTCAATTTTCAAAACTAATTTTTAATTATTACTGACCAGGTTTTTGTTTATTCATTGAACAAAAATATTTAAGATACAGCTGTATATTTTTTCTTTTTTTGTTCCCCAAAACCTTTGTCTAAAAATAAGGTTGATGATTACCCATCCGGCAGTAAAATTTAGAGGGTTTTGCAGGCAATTGAACCCCTTATTGTCTAAAGCCAATTGTCCATGAACGTTAGCACCTTTTAGGGCCCCAACAACAAATAATTCAAAATAAACTAATTTTAAATCTTGAATTTTTATTGACTTTTAAGATACTTTAATTTTTCTCTTTTTTTTTTTTTAAAAACATATTTTCTCTCTTGATATCTAGCTTCGTCTTTTATTTTTATCTTATCAACAGTGACAAGAGATATTTTGTTTGTTCATTGTATGAATCATTTCTCTTTGTAAGATCGACAAAACTTACCCAGTATTTCTTTAACGAGACAAGCAGGAGGTTTTCGCAAATCTGTGTGCGATCTCTCACCAACAAATTTCTTCAATAATCTAAGACATCTTTCTTTTCTTATTTGTTTTCTGAATATTCTTCTTCGTAAATAACTGTCAGGTGTTAAACATAATTTGGCATATGACGCTTAGAATCACGTCGACATGACCAATTCTTTTGGAATGTTGGTGAATCTCAACTTGTCCGTACAAGAGCAACGTTTAATGACGTCATGTACCCCCCGCGCTCCAAATAGCAGATGTTTTTACGACTGGGGGTGAAAAATGTACTACACACAAAACAACAATTCACACAATGTTGTTGTTGTTGATTTTTATTATTATTATTATTATTATAAAAAAGCTGGCATGACAAAATCAAGTTTCATAATTTAATTAAACTAAAGCATAAAGTTGGCTTTTTAGGCACCACACATCAAAAATAAGCAGTCAATTTTTAGGACAAGTATAAAATACAGACTGTTGCCACAGTTACAAACAAGTAAAATTCCCCAAAAGAATTGCTCTGAAGTAAACACTGGTCCGCTACATATTCTGAGGGTGTTCAGAAAGTGATATTACATATTTTTCTTCTATGAATTAATAATAGTCAATCACCTTAGGCAGAAACAAGGGAGGAAACTGCGTTTAGATATAAGATTTATCATCATTTCTACTTGACAGTGTGCAGTTCATAATGCCTTTCATCAGGGTTTTAATTCCTTGGGGAATTAAACTATAAAAAGCAATACATATTCGCCATTATTGTATGAATTTCAAAAGGGTTGTACTGCTAGAAATGCATTTAAAAACATTTGTACAGCGTATGTGAATGCAATGAAGGATCACATCAGTTGTGATTTGGTTGGTTGGTTGATTTTGTTTAGCGGCGTATCAACATCTCTGTGGGTTATTAAATGCCGAAATCTAAATATTTTGTACATAATTTTATATTTTCAGGGTAAAGGTATGCTTTTTTTTAGATATATACTTTGTAGATCATAAAATGTGTTGTTAGGGGAACCTCAACGTGGTGTAACAGCAAGCTTATCTCAATATAACAATTTCCACTAAGTAGTGAGTTCGATCCTCAGTGGGTGCCTCATACTTTCGGCCTTGTGTTGCATCTAAGAGATGCTTAGAAAATCCCATAAAATGTATTGTTGGTCATTTTATTATAAAAAGTACTGTTTATTTTTGTTTAGGGGTTCGACATTTTGCCAGTAGCTGGGACCCTAACAGGTGTAATCACTTTGGATTAGTAGATCTGGGGACAACAGGTGGTTCCATGCCCCTCAAAATATGCAATCTCCTGATCAGAAGCCCTACTGCCAGGTGTAGTATATCGTCATACCCAGGACGATCATTTGTGGTTTAAAAGGTTTAAAATAGTGATTACGACATATCCAGCAAAAATCTCGCTCATAAAGAAAATCTGAACGAGAAATTTTAGAATCAGGCTGAGACTTCGTGAGCAAATTAGAAACATTCCGAATCCGGACTCACAATCATGAAATTTTGGATTCCCAAATTTTCATTACGGCGATTGTTTTCGGAGATTTTTTTTACCTGATTTTTTGCGACGAATTTTTTGTATAATAACAATTTTTATAACTTGGAAATGAATTTGTGAATATTCGAAATTAATTGAAAAATCCAGCGAAAGTCACCCATGAAAAAAAAAATTGTTTGTGCAGAAAGTAAGGACCTACGTACATCAAAATGTCTTTAAATTAAGTGGCGACAGAAGAATTATCGTTAAACTTTTAAAAGGTAAACTTAAATATTAATGCAATACTTAAATGCAGCGATCAATTCTGAGTTCTTCTGCAGTTTATTGTTGCTTATCGCATCTATTCCTCTCCACCTATTGTGATGAAGACCCAATCAAGAGCCTTCCGCAGGAGCTTGCTTAAATGCCGCCCGATGGTGCAGCTTTTAGGCTAGTATATATATATATATATATATATATATATATATATATATATATATATAATAAAGAACAGTAAGCTATATAATCCGGTGTTCTTATAGATATTTTTATTTTTACAAAATAGTGCTCGATGTAAATTTAAAGAGCATTAATATTATAATTTGATTTATTTAAAATATGTTTTTTTTCGCTACACAGTTCTAACCATGTTTCAAAAATGGAAGCTAAAAGCTACGAATTTAATTTTGTAATTAAATTAAAGACATTAGTTCTATTTCATCCTCAAGCGATTTTTTTTCGCTTGAGGATGAATTACAAAATTAAATGTGTAGCGAAAAAAATATTTTAAATAAATCAATTTATATATATATATATATATATATATATATATATATAGGGTAAATTGTCACCATTTTATATTTTTTATTTCACGCAGGCGCGTTGTTTCTTTTTGTCGACCCTACGGTATAGTAAGATCAGTTTGGTGGCACCGTCTGCGAGAAAAAGAGCACGATGGCACAATTAACTTCACCAGAAATTTGGAAACGGCATACTGTACTGTTGGCATTCTTGTCGAAAGCTCCAACACGAACATTTCAGAGTGTTTGGGTGTCAATCTGAGAACAGTTCAGAAAATTCGGAAAGAGTTAGATGAGTCTAATGATGATTACGAAGGTAGTTGAAGTGATCACTAGTGATGGCAACGTTATGCCTCCATTAATCTTCCCATAGGGTCTCAGACTCAACACTGTGTCCTACATCAAGTGACTTGAGGAGATAGTGCTGAGCAAGAAGTAAAGCATAGCGTTTCCAAATATATCTGTTAAAATGAGATGACAGTGCTATTTTCATTTTGCATAATTTAGACGACAGATTCATCCATCGCACCCTGTGTCTACATAGATGTGGTTTGAATGAGAGTCACAAACGTAGACATAGATACAGTAAACAATTAGACCCCCCCTTTTTGGCAAAGTACCACCTTGTGCGGAAAATCTTATTCTTGGCCCCAACCGATAGAGAGGTTGATTTATTTGTGGAAGATTTTAGAAGAATGCAGAACATTTACATGGAAGAAAGCGAGCTTGCATCCGGATAGAAAATGAACAAGTACACAATGAAAGTTTACAAATACACACTTGTCTCCTTTTTGAGAGACAGAGTTCGTAGCTCGGGGTATGTATTTACCACAATTACTTAAATATATCTTAAAATACTAAAGAGTAAATTTATTCAATAAAATCGCTACTGGCTTCAACCACGCCCTCCAGACGACTTTGGAATCTTCTGAAACAGTTTCATTGTTTAAGTTGGTGAATGCTGCCATAATGCTTGCCTTTAGTTCATCTTTGGTGTTACAAGGAGTTTTGTTGGTTTCTTTCTCAATTGCCCCCGACTCATAATAATTGCAGTCTAGGGATTTAGGTGGCCAGATGTAAGGGATGATGTGGTTGTAGAAATTGTCTGACAGCCATAACTGGGTACTCCTGTCTGTGCAGAGTCCTGTTGCCAGGTATAAAGTCTTCCAGCAGTCACCCTCTTGACCTAGAACAGCACTACCTCCTCTTGATGTAGGCCACCGTGTTGAGTTTGAGGCCCTGTGGGAAGATGAATAGAAGCATAACGTCGCTATCACTAGTGATCACTTCAACTACCTTCGTAATCACCATTAAACTCATCCAACTCTTTTCGAATCGTCGACACTGTCCTCAGATTGACACCCAAACATTCTGAAATGTTCGTATTGGAGCTTCTGGCATGAATGCAAAGCAGTACAGCATGTTGTTTCGAAATTTCTGGCCGAGTGAATTGTGACATGGTGCTCTTTTTCTTACTCACGATGCCCAACTGATGCAATCGACGAAATAATTTACCCATAGAACACTGTATATGTGTGTGTGTGTTAAGTGTGGGTGTGTGTGTGTAACTCCAGTTGACAAAAACAAGAAAATTAAATTATCTATTATAAAAAATTTAAAACCACTCACCTTATCGTCAAGAACAACAACTCTACTGCAAGATGTAAATTACAGAGAAGCAATATTATTTCTGAATTCATATGTCCCTTAAGGAACTGCGATCGTGATCAAACCAAATTCATGAATAATTATATTGGACATACCACTACATACCTATCAAGAAGACTCACGTTACATTTCTCTGGCCATAGTTCGATTAGGATCCATTTAAACGCACTTGGAAACCTACCAATCTCCGTCCACAACATACTAATAGAAAATACAACTATAATTGTCTCGTCCACATGTAAAATAGACTAAAAATAATGGAAGCATTTATAAAATCGGGATACTGAAAATAACATCAATCAGCTATGTGATAAGTTTTATATTTATCTTATATATATATATATATATATATATATATATATATATATATATATATATATATATATATTCAGTTGTATGGATATGAGTTTGTTACAAGCTCATATCCATACAACTGAATATGTTAGTTCTATCACTGATATGAGCGCTTACCAATAAGTACCGCGCATATATATATATATATATATATATATATATATATATATATATATATATATATATATTGGTACACATCCCCATTTAATCAAATGGTTAGTATTAAGTTAGGACAGAAGTTTCCCAATTTAATTGAGAAACACTTCCCGAGAAATAATCCTTTTAGTAAGATTTTTAATAAAAATACACTTAAATTAGGCTATAGTTGTATAGATAAACTTCAAAAAATTATGAACAAAACACAATAATAAAATTTTAAATCAACATTTATACCTAAGTAACAATAGCGATCCCAAAGCAACAACAGATAATGATACCAGCTTCTGTAATTGTAGAAATCCTAATGAATGCCCATTACAAAATTGGCTCTAACATAATCTCTTATTTACCTAAGTACTATTTCATCTTGAGAAAATCCAATAGTTAAAACATTTTATATCGGTAGTACCAAAAATTCCCTTAAAACTCGGTGGTATCAACACATATCATCTTTCAACAACAATGCGTATTGTAACAGAACGTCCCTTTCGAAATATTTTGGCACTTAAAAGAAGTTAACAAAACTCCTACGGTAAAATGGAAAATATTAAAAATAACTAGAAATTGTAAATCCTTATATGATACATGAAAAAAATGCATATTATTAAGTTTCTAAACAATAAAAATCTGTTAAACCAAAGAAATGAATGCCGCCATTATCTACTTTTACTGTAAAATATAGTTAAAAAAAAAACATAAATAATTACGTATTACAATTGCATATTACTTTATTAGTATATAATGGTCCACCCAACATTTATTCGATTTATTCAAATTTAATATTGTCATGTTTTACCGACTATTCAGTACAATTAACAACCTATATAGATGTTACTATATTTTTAATTTTACCTATTGGCCCCTTTAAGAAACTTTCCGAGTATATTAAAAAAATCTTTTTTTTTTAAATTAAAAAAGAATCCGTTTCTGACAAATTTATGTCTACTTCAACAAATCGGCAATCCATACTTGGATACATCAATGATACATTTGTCGCTGAAACTGTTCCCTAGTATCTTTGGATGATATGTCTAAGCATCACTCTTCTTGACATGTAAAAATAACCCACCCATCTCCACTCTCTGACCTTGTTTTTATATTTTAGCGTAGACGTGACGTTTAATTGGTTAATCTAGACACACCCATAATTATATTTTTAATTCTAACCTTATGTCCCCGCTTTAACTTACGAAAAGAGGTAAAGATTTGTTTTTAAATTTACCTAATAAATCATTTTTATTATTAGTTATCTACCATCACCTGAAGAGGTACCATTTTAGTACCGAAACATAAAAGTTTTTGTGTAGCGATGTAAAATATTTTATTGTAATTTATTATAATACAAAAATTATAATAATATTTTGGTCTACTTTGTATTGACCATTTTTTTTTTAATTAAATGCTACGAACTGTGGATTTTTACTCCATCTGTTTTTTCTCTCATTAGGATATATATATATATATATATATATATATATATAATATATATATATATATGAAAAATATATAGAAAATAGGAAGGAACTGGTTAGGTAAATAATCCAAAGTCCTTAGTATTTTAGTTATTATTTTTTAAAAAATAGTGCCCGATACAAAAGTAGAGCATAAATATAATTATTTATTTAAAAATATGATTCCAAAACGCTACATAAGAAGTCTCATGTTTCAAAACAAGAGCCGAAAACTTCAATTTCAATTTTTAAAACACGTAAATTTGAGATATACGTTATTAAAAAAAAAAAATTCGCTTGAAGATGGAACAGAGCTTATTTTAACTCAATTTAATTTAAATAATTATATTGAAGTTTTGAAACATGAGACTTTTTATGTAGCGTTTTGGAATCATATTTTTAAAAATAAATATATATATATATATATATATGTATATTCAGTAATAATATACTTTGGTATTTCATATGTACGTATTTAAATTAACGAACCTTCTAGAGACAAGTGTTTCATATTAGCTAATACATAAAAAATATGAAACTATATGAGCGTGTTGAAGACTTAACGCGAGGTTAGCAACCTCATCTATCGGACTGTTTGTATTGTGAGTTCGATCCCCGCGGGTTTGCGTGTTTTTGTGACAAAGTAATCTAACTGAAATAAAATTTGGGAAGGGAAAAATAAAAATAGGCCGAAAATGAAGGTCAAAAGAGAAGTCGAGTAGAAAGAAAGGTTAAATATTGACAAAGCATAGAAGGCAGAGGAGAGGCTACGTCGGGGAGAGGAAGACGAAGTGGAAAGTAACCAAATGGAAAGAAATACGAGACAGACATATCAGAATAAAACTTCCGTCTAAGATGGCAGTTAGACTTTCGAGAACTCTCCTCCCACGAACGTTACTAGTGAGGAAGGAATTCGAATTTCTTTCAAAGAAACAAATACATCTTATATTTCGCTTTTCTCTTTCTTTTCTTTTCGCTTTCTTTTTTCTTTCTTTTCTTTTTACTTTCTTTTCTCTTTTCTTTCTTTTCTTTTCATCTTCTTTTCTTTTTTCTTTTCTTTTTCTTTCTGGGTGTAAAAACTTATAGTTCAGCTATGGGCCAACTGCAGCCCGTTTCGCTTTCTAAATGACACGCATAATTGAATAAAAGAAATAAAGTTATTTGACAATTTTCTTTGTTCTCACTTGTTCACACACACACACTTTCTCATCCATAACCACATGCCCGAACAATGATGTTTCATGAATTTTGTAAATTTTTATTGACGCTAACGTTTTCATCATTTTAAACCATTAGCGATTTTCACTAAGGAAGATACGTGTAAACAACTTTTATTTTGAAAAGAAACGTTCATAAAAACATGGATAAGAAATACATTTTTTATTTAAAAAAAAAAAAAAATTTCGAATAAATAACTAAGAAGGAAATCACAAGCAGCGACATTTGTACCCGAGTGTTTTCACTCGGGCCGCTGGTCCAAGCTAGTCAGATCCGGTCCAAGCTAGTCATAACTGTGATACTACTACCAGCACAGGGACGGATCCTTGTGCCAGGTAAGTATGTTATCTAAGTAAATAACAGCAATAATAATGCTTGTCTTTATCTGTTCCACCTGCCGTAGTGCCGTTTAGTGCACAGCATTAATGGTAAGATGGTTCTTATTTGGGGTTCTGTGAAACTTGAAGAATTTGACTTGTAAACAAAGAAATGAAACATCTAAAGAAAGCACCTTTAGGAGATAAAAAGGAGGTTAAATGAGATCAGTACTTTGCAAAATGGCGCACCAGGCTGTGAGTTTTATAAGTGAGCAATGAAAATACAATTCCCCAAAACAACAGACCAGATATGGTAGCAATATTCAATGTCCGGACGAATGTGTAAGATGGATACTGACAAAAAGAATTATCTGACATGACCCAATGAACCAATCATTGTAGCAGCAGACAGCAATTGATTCAATCTAATCAATCGACTTTGTGTCATTGGAAAACGTGAGACGAAGTCGGCACAATGAATTTCTCTTCAGGAGGTTAACATTAGCCATTGTTGATAGAAGGCAAAAAAAAAGGTTCTCTATGATGATTAAAAGATAGTAATTTCCCTAATATCTACAGTAGTCGATGGGGGCACCTCGGCGTGGTGTAATGGTTAGCAAGCTTGTCTTGGTAGAACATATTACAACTGAGTAGTGAGTTCGATCCTCACTGGGTACCCCATACTTTCGGACTTGTGCCACATTTGAGCTACGCTTGGAAAATCACTACAGTAGTCGATGGGAAGTCAAGTTGCGAATGCTGTTTAATTAGCGAGATGGAACCGTAAGTTCCATTCTTCTTTTCTCGCCCTTCTAGTATGGTTTTTTTGTTTTTCTGCCATCAAAAACATTAAATGCAACGTCAATCGCCATCTTCTGTCTTCCTGAAACAATTCATTTTATTGTCCTTTCTCCTCACTAAAGTCTTTCCATTCTCATTCACTCCCAGTAACCCCTCGCGTCTTAGTGGCATTATCGCCATCTTCTGTCTTCCTGAAACCTGTTCTTTTATTGTCCTTTCTCCTCACTAAAGTCCTCTCATTCTCTTTCACTCCCAGTAAACCCTTGCGTCTTAGTGGCATTATCGCCATCTTCTGTCTTCCTGAAACCTGTTCTTTTATTGTCCTTTCTCCTCACTAAAGTCTTCTCATTCTCTTTCACTCCCAGTAAACCCTTGCGTCTTAGTGGCATTATCGCCATCTTCTGTCTTCCTGAAACCTGTTCTTTTATTGTCCTTTCTCCTCACTAAAGTCTTCTCATTCTCTTTCACTCCCAGCAACCCCTTGCGTCTTAGTGGCATTATCGCCATCTTCTGTCTTCCTGAAACCTGTTCTTTTATTGTCCTTTCTCCTCACTAAAGTCTTCTCATTCTCTTTCACACCCAGTAACCCCTTGAGTCTCAGTGGCATTATCGCCATCTTCTGTCTTCCTGAAACCTGTTCTTTTATTGTCCTTTCTCCTCCCTAAAGTCTTCTCATTCTCTTTCACTCCCAGTAACCCCTTGCGTCTTAGTGGCATTATCACCATCTTCTGTCTTCCTGAAACCTGTTCTTTTATTGTCCTTTCTCCTCCTTAAAGTCTTCTCATTCTCTTTTCACTCCCAGTAACCCCTTGCGTCTTAGTGGCATTATCACCATCTTCTGTCTTCCTGAAACCTGTTCTTTTATTGTCTTTTCTCCTCACTAAAGTCTTCTCATTCTCTTTCCTCCCAATAACCCCTTGCGTCTTAGTGGCATTATCGCCATCTTCTGTCTTTCTGAACCTGTTCTTTTATTGTCTTTTCTCCCTCACTAAAAGTCTTCTCATTCT
Organism: Acanthosepion pharaonis; assembly: GCA_903632075.3. Taxonomy (NCBI): domain Eukaryota; kingdom Metazoa; phylum Mollusca; class Cephalopoda; order Sepiida; family Sepiidae; genus Acanthosepion; species Acanthosepion pharaonis. Next base: position 347,012 of record CAHIKZ030004150.1, on the reverse strand, counting down.
CTTTCACTCCCAATAACCCCTTGCGTCTTAGTGGCATTATCGCCATCTTCTGTCTTCCTGAAACCTGTTCTTTTATTGTCCTTTCTCCCTAAAGTCTTCTCCCTCCCAAACCCCTTGCGTCTTAGTGGCATTATCATCTTCTGTCTTCCTGAAACCTCTTTTATTGTCCTTTCTCCTCCCTAAAGTCTTCTCATTATCTTTCCCCCAGTAACCCCCCTTGCGTCTTAGTGGCATTATCGCCATCTTCTGTCTTCCTGAAACCTGTTCTTTTATTGTCCTTTCTCCTCCCTAAAGTCTTCTCATTATCTTTCACTCCCAGTAACCCCTTGCGTCTTAGTGGCATTATCACCATCTTCTGTCTTCCTGAAACCTGTTCTTTTATTGTCTTTTCTCCTCACTAAAGTCTTCTCATTCTCTTTCACTCCCAATAACCCCTTGCGTCTTAGTGGCATTATCGCCATCTTCTGTCTTCCTGAAACCTGTTCTTTTATTGTCCTTTCTCCTCACTAAAGTCTTCTCATTCTCTTTCACTCCCAGGAACCCCTTGCGTCTTAGTGGCATTATCGCCATCTTCTGTCTTCCTGAAACCTGTTCTTTTATTGTCCTTTCTTCTCACTAAGGTCTTCTCATTCTCTTTCTATCCCTATAACACCGCATTTTTCCCTGGTGCCCCGACTACATGAATCTAAGCGTGCTACTAGATTGGCAATTAGGTCTCACTGTTTTACTGTTCACCTAGTTTAGGTGCAACTGCAACTTCTACTCTAACAGTTTCTTTTCTCTCACTTCCTCCCTGTGGAACTCCTTTTCCTATTTCTTGCTTTCCTGATAACTATAAATTTAAAAAGTTAAATGCAACGCCGTCTTCTGTCTTCTTGAAACCTGTTCCTTTTTTTGCTCTTTCCTCAATTCACCTCATTTTCAATTTTATCATTCTCATTCATTTTTACTCTCTGTAACCCTCAGCGTTATGGAGGCATTGTCGCTTGAGGTGAAATGATTAAAAAAAAGTAACAACGACATTACACTGTTCAACGTTAATTTGATGGAATCCAAAAGTGAATAAACAATTATTTTATGTTTGAATATTTTAATCTTGTATTCTTATCAGACGTTGGTAACACAACATAACACGGTTAACGCCATCGGATATTGATAATCTGCCATGAACTCTCGGCGCTATTCTGAATATGAAAGTGGAAAATCCTGTTTTGGTCTGAAATGTTATTTATTACTAAGTTTTTTTGAAAACTGTCTGAGATATAATTTAATCAGTTTGGAATTCGCTCCTTTTTTCTTTCTTTAGGACAATGAACAAAGAGATAGAAAAAAAGAGAAGGGGACAGAAAGAGAGAAGAAGAGAAAGAGAGAGAATAATAGAAGAGAAAAAAAGAGAAAGAGAGAGAAGAAAAGTAAGAGAGAGAGAGAGGGAGAAGAAGAGTAAAAGAGAGAGAGAGAACAAGATGGAGTATAAATCGACCGAAATATAAAGTAGAAAAGATGAGGATATTAGTATAGACGCATCAAGTCATGATGATTTGATATCTTAGAAATTCTTGTCGTCGTCAGTTTGTAGTGTTCACAAAGTTTAAGAAGTGAAAGGTAAACGATTCGATATTTTAAGAGTTTAAAATGTTCTCCATTTATTTAGTTTTATATATGAAAAGCTTCAACTCAAACGAATGATCTTCTAATTAGCCTTGTATTTCATTTGCATATATGCACCTTGTATCACATTTGCATATATGTACCTTGTATCCCATTTGCATATATGCGCCTTGCATCACATTTACGTATATGCACTTTGTACCACATTTGCATATGTGTATCTTGTATCACATTTTCATATATATATACCTTGTATATTTGCATATATGCACCTTGCATCAAATTTGCATATAAGACTGGAAACTGTAAATGAGCAGGATGAAAAAGTGGAGGAAGAAAGCAGACAGACAAGAACAGGAATTATGTTAAATATCCAGAAATCTCTTCCTCGCAGTTGGTTGATTTTAATGTTTTAAAGCGCGGACGTATGAGTGGAAGGGAAGTAAACGAGAACGAAACAAGATGGCAAAAATAGATCTTCAATGCTCAGGTACCAAGAAATGGTATCTTCTGCCGAAATCTGACCAATTCACAAATGATTGTACTCGTTCAGTTCTCTCCGACCCCCCCACCAAAAAAATACAATTCGTGCAATTAAAATTCTTCTATCTTTTCGACTTGAACAAGCTGCGCGCCATTTTGTTAAACTTTCCAGCAAAAATTACATACTCCATTGGACGATTATCCTGACAAAAACGTTTTGAAGGCGTCAGAAGGAAATCACAAGCCCCACCCAGGTTGGACGAGCAAGAGGCGGGGATGTTTACACAGGTAACAGTCGGGCGGGACTGACGAGGAAAAGATTCTCGACAATGTAAGTTGTTTTTTTTTTTTGTCAGTTGTTGGCAGTGTTCCTCAAAAATAGATCTGCAAGTATCTTCTTGCTGCTAATTTGGTGGAGATATTTGAGCTGAAAAAAAAATCAGCGATGAAAGAAGTAGAGACGTTACGTATTGAAACAAATATGTGTTTCCTTTAGTAAAAGGAACTTCTCCTGACTCATCAACAGTTACAGGAGTCATAACTCTAACGTGAGCTTTTCATAATCTATTTTTAGTTTGCAACTGGTGATGACGAAATATTACTTTGCACATAGCGTAAGTAGCATTTCAAGAACTGGCTGTAGGGTTTATTTTATTGATCGTTCAGACTTTGGGTGTTCATGATTTTGACTGTATTCCAACCTATACTCCCGAAGGTCAGTTTACTAGACATAATCTAGAAGAACCAGATTGGACCCTGTTTTGTCTTTAAAACCGTTTCAACTTTTCTTGGATTCGACGATATTCTGGAAGCAGTCTTTCGAAATTTGGGTCCATGGTGTTTTTATGTCATCCCGCAATTCTATGTCCACTGACTACTTATCTGGGGTTTGAGACTCCCTTTTTATCACATCCCAAAGGTGCTCGATGGGATTGACATCTGATGACCGGTTGGCCCAGTTTAACACACAAAAATAGTCCTGGTTATGACGATAAACTACATCTGGCAGTAAGGCCTCTGATCGGGAGATTGGTGGTTTTGAGAAGCGTGGAACCACCTCTTAATTGCTGTTGTTCCCAGGTCAACCCTGACCTGGGGGAGGGGTTAGCACCTATTAGGGTCCCAATTATGAGCAAATAATGAACCTCCGAACATAAACAAAACACTATCCAAGTATAAAAATACATTTTTATTGTAAAATACTAGCAATACATTTTTATATAAAAAATACCAACTTTACATATTTATAATAAATTACCAACGATACTTATATATGGCAAAATGACCAACAATGCATTTTTAAAGCAAAATGACCAACAATTCATTTTATACTAGAATTACCAACAATACATTTTATAGCAAAATGACCAACAATACATTTTATCTGTAGTTGAAGGCATACAATTTCGTTCAAAACATATTTAGTTGAAGCCATTAAATTGTATTCAAAATATTTAGATTTCGGCATTGAATAACCCATAGAGATGTTGTTATGTCGCTAAACAAAATCAAACAATAAAAACACACAAAGAAAATCGCCTTGATCCATGAAGCAATCTTCCACTATTTTTGATTTGTGACACGGGATGTTTACCTGCTGGGATAGCCACCAGTGGATGGGTGAGGCACCTGGTCAGTCACAATACCTCGGTAGTATTTCAACGATTTTTATTGGTACCAAGGATACGAACGTATGCCAAGAAAATATTTCCCATACCATTACAACACCACCAAGCAGCAGCAGCAGCCTGATCCGTTGATAACCCTAACCACCACCACCAGCAGCAGCCTGATCCGTTATACGAGGCAGGATGGATCTATCCTTTCCTATTGCTTACTGTCCCTACCTTCCGAATGTCTTTTCCTGATCAATCTGGTCAAACTTAGAGATGGTCGTGCGTGAAAATCCTAGTATCTTAGCAGATTTTTAAATACTCATACCATGTCGTCTACTAGCAACGATCATGCCGCGTTCAGAGTCACTTAAATTATTTTTCTTTCTCATACTAATGCATGAAATGAAATTCAGCAGATCATCATGGCTATGTTTAAATACTTACATCCATTAGATTGCTACCACGTCATTGGCTAATTAGAGATTTACTTTCTCTGCTGACATGTGCTTGAAATGGCGAGATGTAACCGTAAATTCTACCCTAGCAGTTTCTTCTATCGCTTGTGAAACCCTCTTCCGACTATTTGTTTTCCAGTCAACTTTGATCTTCAAAAATGTAAATGTAATGTCAATCGTTATCTTCCATCTTCTTAAATTCTTAATAGTTTTTTCTTATATTCTCTAACACTCAGTACCCCCCACTTTGTGTCTTAGTCACTTTATTGTCGTGCTTTGGGTGAAATGATTAAAAACTAGAAAGGGCAATAAGTGCAGTTCATAAGGTTATGTAAGAAAGATAACGATTAATCCTAGAGGTCAAGATTGTAGTGCTTGGGAAAACATCCGGTCGTGAGTTTGCTTCACAAAGCAGCAGGTTTTGAGAAGAAGCTGTCCTAATGGAATTTTCTTTTTACTATAGGAATACGGAGGGAATGGGACTGATTTACTCTTGTGCATGTGGCATGGTGGATCCCAGTTGTAAAAGTCGGAGACGGCGGGACTAATGAATATAGCTCGTCATAACACATGCTATGGAAATCGTGATAGAGCATCGAGAGAGTTGCGCCGTTTCGTCTGTGGGAAAGGGGTTGTAGGATGGGAAATAATTCATCATTCACAAGGCCGCATAGCAGTTTTTGAACTCTATAAAGACAGGCAAGTGAAGACTGGATAGCTCCCGCCCCAATATGGCAGCAATATTTCATTTTTTGTTCTGATTCATGTAAAGAGGTGAGTGGAAATCAGATACTTATTGGAGCGGTACAATAAATCAAGATCTTTCTAGCATTTTTTTTTCAATCGATCGGATTTATGAGTTTCATTTTCCGTCAAGGGAGAGCTTGAATGCCAACAGCCGTTCAAGACAACAAGTCTCCTTGAGAGAAGACTCATCCATCATGACAGATGGAAGCCCAAGGACTTCTCAGTGTGGGGTTTGGCCGTATTGAATTTTACAAGCCAGTTCTTCCCCGCATTGAGCCACCTGAGCTGAGTCGGACTCGGAGGAGAGATGAGCTGGTAGGTTTTAGAGTGCGCCTGTAATGATCGGAGTATACTCTTAGGCAGATCTTACTTATTATAAAACGCAGATTGTGTGTGTGTGTGTGTGTGTGTGTGTGTGTGCGTGCGTGTACGTGTTGTGTGTGTGGATGTGTGTGTGTGTCTGTACGCTTTATATGGGATCGTATTTCCTACATTTTCAACCGATTTCAACAAAACTTCACAGGACTACGTAAAATTACCTGGCGGTGGTTCTGACAGCGCCAAAAATTGAAAAAAACAACGAAATCAATTTGAAAACACGATTAAGAGGCATCGCGAGAATGAAAGGGGGACAACTCATATCGAGTTATACTTATAAAACCCAGGTTGTGTGTGTGTGTGTGTGTTCGTTTATATATGGGATCGGATTTCCTACACTTTTCAACCGATTTCAACAAAACTACAGTTTTTTTTGGCAGGTAGTGTTTCTTATTGTCTTGCACACTTTTTTCTTTATTTTTACATTCAGAATGCTTTAAAAATTCCATTTACAAGACAATTGTTTATAATAAAATTGAAAAATTCTATTCAATCGGTAGACTCATAACGATTGAAAACAATGTTTTGTTTTAGTTTGGGTTTGACCAATTCGTAAAAAAAAAAACAAACAAAAAAAAAAAACTAATTAAGACATGCGTGTCCGTCAACCTTAAACAATAATCTTTGTCAATTTTATTTTTCGGTCTTTATGATGGTCGATACTTGATCTATCTCTTACTGTTACATCCCCGGGCAACGCCGGGCTCTACTGCTAGTCGTTAATATACAGTAGAAAGAGGGTAGAACCGAGGAGGGGAACCCTGTGGAACGCTGGCATTGCTCTTTATGTCTTTTGATAACTGGACCCGAGCAACGACTTCCTGAGACAGGATGTTTTAATTGAGAGAGCCCTTCCATAACTGGAGAGTTTAATATGTTATCTTCAAAAATTAATTTAATCTAAGCTCTGTTTGTTTTTTTAACACACACTAATGAAGTTGTCTGTGTGAGCTGGAAATGAACGAGGGCTTCTGATATGTTTTCGCCTTGTCTTATTTCATTCCTTGGTTCTAACATTTCATGACAGATACCGCTGTATCCGGTGCACATCGACTATGAAATTAATTTCATCGTTTTGTGTTAAGGTGAGAAAACATAGAAGACAGAAGCTTACGAATTCACAATGAAAATCACAGTCGCCACATTGAACTTCTTTTAAAAGAAAAGATGCGGCTGAAATGTTCATCATTGTAGGTGAGAAAAATGTTTCAATTTCTGTAAAAGAAATCAAGAACTGCGTAAAAAAACATTGGTAAAGTCTCAACACAATATCGAGGATAAAATACGAAGGGCCAAAAGTGAAACAATCGACTAATTTCTCCTTTCTATTTCACAGCTATTCATCTATATATAAAATTCTGTGATTTTCGTTCGTCCATCTGTCCGTCTGTCATACCCTCTAAAATAGCCACACATTGACCGATCGAAATCATCTTTTGGGGAGAAGTACAAGCAGGTAAGGGAGAAGGGGGCTACAAAGTACAGTTGGTTTTAGGGGGGGTGCACAGCTTACATACAATAAAGTTTCATTCATTTTTTTCATTAAAAGTTTTATTATTTAACATACAAAATACTCCCACTATTAAAAAAAAAACAATTTAATGATTAAAATAATAAATACATATTTAATGAAAATGCAATATTGTTTTTTTACATATCTTTTCTTTAAGTTTATATATATACAAGAATTCAGTTTCCATTTCGCCCTTAGTTTGCGAGAACTATAAACAAATCATAATGCCAAACACTTAAAAAAAAATTGGAATTTGGCTCCGGAAAGAAATATTTACGCATGGCCAGTAAGAGTAAGAAATCCTAAGAATTTATTCTTCGCCGTTAGAATGATAAAAAAGAAGAAATTTTCTTAAAAAATATTGTTTACAATGAAGTCCTATAAAGTTAAATTAAATTAAAGAAATTATTAAACCACGAAGTAGGGTTTTTCTCAAAGTATTTTTCCAAACAAATCAGCTTATTCAAATTTCATCGATTGGTTTGCGAAATTTAATGAAACGTAGAGTTTGTAAATCTCGACAAAAATGTTAGCAATAACTTTCACAATACTGTGAGGATTTCAACAGGCATCAGTTGGTTGCCAAAAATTCTAGTGTTGAAAATTTGTTCATTCTCTATTATGGCTATTTATATCTGTACGATATTGTAGATTTTACAAGTTCTTTTGTACACAGAATTAAGAAAAAAGGAAAACGTCTAAAAAAGTAATTACCTATATTGAAGTAAAATTATTTTTGTGGTTTAATGGGATAAAGAGTTAGATTAATTTTATGGATAAAGAAAAGAAGAACACTGAAAATTAAACATTTGAATGAATCGGCGCATATGCTAGGCTATGACTGCTTCGTCTGTAGGCCTAGCCTAGAAATATCCTGTTATAAATATGCTTATCCCCCACTTCGTTACGCCCTGCAAATACCTGATAAATAAAGGAATATTCTGTTTTGATAGTGTGGAAAGGGGAGAAAAGACACTACTTGGTTTCAGTAAGAAAAAGTAAGAAAGAAGGAAGTGAATGTGTTTAACAAACTTGGTAACTTCAGATATTTTCATTTGTACCCACTTCTTAAACTAACGACCAACATTCATACTTATGATTGTTATTGCAATATTTCGTTAAAGTTGCTAAGCACAAATATTTAAAGATGTGATAGGAGAAATTTCTACGGTTATTTTATTGTTGTAGAACTTGCCATGAACTTTAAGATTTATCAGAATATTAAAAAGGAAAACCGAGAAATTTTCACGGCTCTTTCTAGTCTACCATAATAAAGAGCAAGGCATCAGTGGCAGCAAAGCATCAACTGACAGTAAGGAAAAAAGAAGTAGTAGTGAATAAGGTGAAGCGTGATAGCAGCAGCGGGGTCAGCTGCAGGCAGGAAAAACATTCGGTTTAAGGCTACAAATTCTAGGTTTTGGATTGTTTCACGGAAGAATTGTGCTGGTTTTTGAATTTGGTTGCATAGTAATTGTGAGTTCAATTCTTGGGCCAAGTAGTAGAGATTAAGTAAAAACAGGGTGAGCAATAACTGAACTTGTAGTGAGTAAGAACAAGACGAAATATCCCTAGACATGAACGGTGGAACGAGAATAATCTATCCGCGAAGATTTCAGTTCGAATTTCCCTGGTGATTATCCGGGTCGACAAGTACTTGATGAAGGCAAAAGAGCACAACGGTCGAAATGTTGTGATGCTAACAATAAAGGTGAAGGCGTTAGTCCAAATCAAAATAAAGAAAGTTTGAACATAATTGAAAATCCTCTGTTTTGTACATCTTCTCTTTCTTGAGGATCTCTTTTCAGTTCCAAAATCAAAGTGAGATTGAGACACTGAAAAATTTAATATCCAAAATAATCAAGAATAAGGAATTTAAAATCGAAAAATATTCCAAGGAGAAAAAAATTATTTAGGTTTTCTCTGAGCTTCATATTTATTATGCTTTCTTTCATCGAACTATAAAGGGAAGAAGACAGTGTCGTGCCTGTCTTCTAGATAACAAAGGTCTGTTTAGCGATCTCCTCTGAAATAACTGATCAGCGAGATAATGGAATAAAGAAGCCAAGTTTAAATTCTTATCATTGTTGCAGGACATCAAAGACCACCACCCCAGGAGGTAATAAGTCTAAGAGTTGCAAAATTTATATTCAGGCTTTCACAGCTAGATAAGAGTTTTGAAAATAGTCGTAACAAATTTTATATTTTTTAATCATTTCACCCACGCAAGGTAATAAAGCCTCTAAGACACAAGAAATGTTTAATTAATTCAAAATTTATTTTAAGTTTAGATAGAATTTTAGAGACAAATATTGGGATTATCGATGTGAACTCTTCTTAGTGGCGATTTAGCTTTTTCTTTTCTTAATCTTTCTAAAAAATTTGTCCTTTCCAAATATTCAACATATTTACGATATATTGATGATGTGTTATTAATCTATTAATCTATCATTCTATCCCCACAAGGCTATATTACCTGATTTTGAAAAGAATCTAAACAATATTGAGCATATAATCGAATTTACTTATGAAATAGAAACAAACTACATTACTATACTCGATATCATGATAAACCGTATTGATAATGATCTAAAATTTTTGTTGAAAATGATCTTATAAACTTCTATTCACACCATAACAACAAAATAAAATCCAGAATAATTATATAGATTTCTACTTAAGCGGACGTAGAAATTGTATGATGAATATAAAAACATATAAAATACTTTTAGACTTCTCCAATATCCTAATTATTTCATATATAATGCTTGTCATAAAGCTTACAAAATTTACAATTAGAAAAGTCAATAATATAAATAATCTTCCTAAGACATATAATACGACTCAACAACACAATAACGACTACAATTGAAAAGAATTTATCTAAATCTAATTTAGAACTTACAACTACCTCAAAAGCAATAAGAGATTCAATTTATTCAAAGCAAAATAATAACAACTTAAAACCTGGGGTCGGAATTTACAGAACACACTGTAAAAATGCTACAGTCAGTTATACAAAATATTATTTGCTGCACTGTTAGTTGAGGACAAAAGTCCGGAAATTTCACGAAAATCGGCGGTCCACAGTTTGATGAATGAAATCTTAAAATTTATTTTCTTTTTACATTTTGCTTGTGAGCAATTTATATCTCTTGAAAAAAAAAAACACGAAAATCACGCCCGTTTCTTTCTGTCGTCAAATAGGTTAGAGAAAATCATGGCGAGAGTCATTCTAGAATTATTTTTAACTATGTGTGAGAAGATACAAGTTTTATAATGGATAAGTCCTCTTCTAACCAAGTATTAGAAACTATCACATCATGAAAATGCTGATAAAGAGCTCTATATAAACCCTGAACATGCCATGATTACAGATCGTAAGATTGTTAAAAAAGCAGTTAGGTTTTAGCAATTTTATATCGTGTAAAGTCTGCGAATAAATTTTAGGAATTTTGACAATTTCATAACAGTCAGTCAGTCATGTGCTATGCGTGATACACGCTTAGGCGATCATGTATCTTTCGGTACATGACTGACGAGGCAGATTTTTCCCCGCAGTAGGTTGCCATTTCTTTCTGCGGTGGACCAGTTGCCATCCAAGGCTATAGAACCTGGTCTGTCCTGCTATTTGCCCATAGCTGGGGGAAGAAGAAGGGTATTAGCACGCAAGTGAATGTAATGGATTCGACTGGAATTCGAACTCGGCTCTCGGATCCTCAATCCGAGCCGCTATACTTTACTCCATAGTGCCCCCTTTATAACAGTACAAAATTTAAATATAGAAAGGACACTTATGCTTAACACCAGGAAAAGACAGTTGAAATTTCCGGAGCCCATAGTGAGGAAAGAGAGCTTGGAAAATTTGATACTCACGGGACAGATTGAAGGTAAAGGGGTCAGAGGAAAGCAACACAATCTACCTGGGGAACTTGAGCGAATGGGTGGCGGAACAGTGTTTGGGAGAGATGTCAAAAAGACAAAAATTATTAAGAGCTACAAAGGATAGGAAATTGTGGAGAGCCTTGATCGCCAACATTCTGAAGTGATACGGTACATATAAGAAGAAGAAGACATTTGAGGAATATTCCTTAAGCGTGTACGGTATAGAGTTCCATTAAATGGAAAAATCTCCGCTTCTTCATGCTATATTAGGGGGATGATCATGGCTCACCAGAAGTTCCTCTCCTTTGTAGATCTTAGTAATGTTTTCTTTTTGCCACTCACACTCCATTCTTCCATCCATGCTCGTCGTGTAGTTGACCCGCTGCCTCACTTTTGCATTTGATATGTCCTGTGAGTGTCAAATTTTCCAAACCCTCTTTACTCGTTATGTGTCCCAGAAATTTAAGCTGTCTCAACACTCATCACAAAACCAGACGATCATCGCGGGTGAAAAAGAGAGAGGGAATGAGGAAGAGAGAAGGAGCAGGAGAGAAGGATAGGGGAGAGGGAGGGATCGGGAGAGAATGAGGGGAGAGAGATGAAGGAGAGACAGAAGGGAGGGAGAGAAAGGTTGGGAGGGAAAGAGGGGGATCGGGAGAGAGTGAGAAGGGAGTGAGAAGGCGAAAGAAGAGGTGGGGAGTGAAAGTGAAAAAGAAGCGTCAAGATCTAAACGCCTGCACATCATCTGAAAAGAATGAATAAAAAACAAAGACTGCTTGCTATTCCTTTAAGAACTGTCGCTATCGACTAAGCCACGTCTGTCTTGGTCTCTTTTTATTTTCCCAGTTGAGGTTTATCTATAAGTGGCTGAGTCGACTGACAAAAGATATACAGTATATATCCACTCTATTTTCCAACCTCCCCACAAGGCAAGATGAGGCACAAGGTTAGTTTTTAACGTGGGGCATTCCGAACACTTAATTAGGGCAAAAAATTGACCGTAGACCCCGTATACACGGGGTCGGGTTTGTCTACTTCCCCAAACGAGACTCTGCCCTTCGGCATAGCCTTATCAGGGTTCCTCTCCGCCCGGAGGCAGAGAGTTCGACAAGAGAGGAAGAGGAAGAGAAAGCCTCCTCTTTGTATACTTTCTTTCCCGCCAGTATCTTTTATCGCCAATTGAAAGCCTTTAAGCAAAATAATGTTTTTAACTCTTATCAACAGCTGGATATTTCGAAAAAAAAATGCTTTTTTTTTTTTTGCTTTTTTTTTTTTCGTACTGAGTTTTGGTAATCCACACATAAAACTATGCAAATAGTCGGACATAAATAAATAAAATATATCTTTAAACACAGCATCAATAATAAATATAAAAAACTCTCTCTATATATATATATATATAAATATATATAGTTTTTTTTTTTGTATTTCTTATTCATGCTGCTTTTAAAAGATATATATATATATATATATATATATATATATATATATATATATATATATATATATATACCAGTCCAAGTCCCATAAACTCCACTGGGGCGTATGACGCCATAGCACTGAACATACTAGGCGTTGCTTCTGCAATCTCTTCAGCAAGTTCATTATTAACGGGATGAGGTTGCAAGTCCCATGCCCGAACAGTTTTGAATTCTATTTTTCTTGTCCTGCACTGGTTTTTAACCAAGGCTGAAGAACACAGTACTCACTACTATTTAACACATACGTGGATATATATATATATATATATATATATAAAGTGAAAGAACAGACAGATTAAGAATCTAGCGTTCTTAGTATTTACTTTTTAAAAAAAGTGCTCGATACAACGTAAAACAAAATATTGTAATAATATTTTTAGTATAAAATATTTTACATCGCTACACAAAAATGTCTATGCTTCGGAACTTAAAAAGACTCAATAACCCACCTACCCCTAACTTCTCACCTAAATTTTTTACTTTTCTATTTTAACTTGGATCTTTCTTTTGATTGGTTAACCAAGACATACCCACAGAATTTTGGAATCTTGGTTTTCCCTCCTTTTAAGCTACCGAATAGTTTTCTGATTTCCCAGTTAAATCATTTTCATCATCAGTTACCCAATCATCGCCTGATGAACAATTTTTAAGTTTCGAAACATAGAAATTTTTGTATATATATGGAGAGAGAGAGAGAGAGAGAGGGGGAGGGGGGAGAGAGAGAGGGGGAGAGAGAGAGGGGGAGAGAGAGAGGGACGGTGGATTTAATGGATAACGGTTGAGAGAGCCAAGTTCGAATTTCTGTCGAGTTCATTACATTCACTTACAGTGAATGAAAAAGAATGAGAAGAAGGACAATAAAAGAATAGATTTAAAAAAAAAACAACAGAAAATTGCGATGGACGTTGCATTTAAATTTTTGAAGATGTCAAAGAAGCCAGAAATCGGAAGGAAGGAAGTTCAATAGGCAACAAGTGAGAGAGAAGAAACTATTAGAATAGAACTGGTGGTTACATCTAGCTAGTTCAGCAGTAAAACGGTGGGACCTAATTGCCAATCTAGTAGCACGCTTCAGTTCATGCTATCAAGGCAGTAAGAAAAAAGGTCATCAGAAAAATTGCTATGAAAGGATTTGTTGAAAAGACGGAAGGAAGACACGTCGCGTCGATGAGAAATTGACTGAAATCGAGATGCCAGGTTAGGATCGATTATATTACAGATTTTGAATTTTGTCAAGAATCGCGAGATATATAGCAGGAGCACCAGACCAGATATTGCAGCAGTATTTAATGCAAGGACAAATGGTAGATTTATAAATATGCAAGATGGATGGATATATATATATATATATATATATATATATATATATATATATATATATATATAATATGTAAAAATACATAGAAAATAGGAAAGAACTGGTTAGGTAAATAATCCAAAGTCCCTTAGTATTTTAGTTATTATTTTTAAAAAATAGTGCTCGATACAAAAGTAGAGCATAAATATAATTATTTATTTAAAAATATGATTCCAACTCGCGACATAAGAGGTCTCATGTTTCAAAACAAGAGCCGAAAACTTCAATATAATTATTTGAATTAAATTGAGTTAAAGTAAGCTCTGTTCCATCTACAAGCGAAATTTTTTGGGGAATCCAAAAAAATTTATATATATATATATATATATATAGATTGTGTGTATTTAGGCAGCATCTTTTCATTCATACACGTTTCATTAAATAATATAGACAAGTGTTGTCTATTTATTTTATAAGTTTAATAACGTTATCGTTCACTTCTCGTGTGGTCATGTGTGACGTCATGAGATGCGGTGCGATTTTCGCTTCTAGCGTCTTATATGCGCGTGTTTATCGTTGCTTAGAAATCATCTATGTAAACAATGACAGACTATCATCACTGTCTTGTCCGTATATTGCTTAATATGTTGTAATTGACATATTTGATAATGGCTTATGTAAGCCGAAATCTTAGATTGTATTTTAAAAAAAATGGATCAATATTGTGAATTTCTTTCTTCGTTCAACGATAACGTTATTAAACTTATCGGACGTTATGAAAAAAATTACATAAAATAAATAGACAACACTTGTCTATATTATTTAATGAAACGTGTATATATATATATATATATATATATATATATATATATATATATATATATGTAGTACGCAGTTATAGGGTTACAAAGAGTGAAAGTGAAAAGTGAAAGAAAAGACTGAATATAAGGAGAAGTGAAGAAAGGACAAAAGATGAACGAGTTTCAAGAAGACAGAAGATGACAATTTGCGTTGGATTTAAATTTTTGAAGATTGCAGTTATCAGAGAAGCAATTAAACGGAAAAGAGTTCCACAGACGGGAAGTGCGAGAAAAGTAACTGTTGGAGTAGAAGTAACGGTTGCATTTAGCTATTTCAACAATAAAAGCGGGGCCTAGATGCCAATCTAGTAGCACACTTAAATTCATGCAGTCGAGGCGCTAAGGAAAAAAAAAACATGTTTAATGCCAAATTCTGTCATTTTGATAAACAAAAGTAGATCCAAGAGGCAAAAATGTAGACATAGATACAGTAAACAAGTGGACCATTTTTCGCGGGTACCCTTTGCGTGGGGAACCAGTCGGCGTATTCTTGACTCCAACCGACTGAGAGATTGGTTTATTTGTGAAAGAGGAACCCAGAACATTTACAGGGAAGAAACCGCCTGCATCAGTTATAGAAAATGAACAATTACACTGTATAGGTTATATACAAATGCAAACTTGTATCCTTCGAGTGAGACAGAGTTCAGAACAGATAGATAGATAGATAGATAGATAGATAGATAGATAGATAGATAGATAGATAGATAGATAGGCAGGCAGGCAGGCAGACAGACAGACAGACAGGCATGGAGAGACTGAGATAGATAGATAGATAGATAGATAGATAGATAGATAGATAGATAGATAGATAGATATGAAGAGACTTAGATAGATAGATAGATAGATAGATAGATAGATAGATAGATATGAAGAGACTTAGATAGATAGATAGATAGATAGATAGATAGATATAGAGAGAAATAGCTCATTCTAGGTAGAAGACAGTCCTGATTAGATGAAAATAAATATACTGTTAAATAAATAAATGGAGCGTCTGCTGAAATATGTGTTTCCATTAAAGATAACGTTGAAAGTGATAAAATCTGTCGGATTAATAAATTAAAAAAAATCCATTACTTCTCTATAAATTGCACAAGTAACATTGAAGATAAAATGGCGGA
This sequence comes from Acanthosepion pharaonis, assembly GCA_903632075.3. NCBI lineage: Eukaryota > Metazoa > Mollusca > Cephalopoda > Sepiida > Sepiidae > Acanthosepion > Acanthosepion pharaonis. Next base: position 331,568 of record CAHIKZ030004150.1, on the reverse strand, counting down.
CAGCTTCGTTTCTCGGTGTGTGTGTGTGTCTCTCCAGCTGCCGACTCAATTTAGTGAGTGTTATTCTCGTTAGTTTTCATGGAAAGCAGAACAAAGATTTTTCATTTCTAACCACAAAATGAATTGGTTCATCAATCATAGATTAAAAATACGCGAACGTTGTCAGTGTGCGGAAAAAACGAACGCTGTTTCATGGGATTAAGTGCTTTCTATGGAAACGATGACGAATGAAAATTTGCTTTCGCCTTTAAATCATCACTAATTAATTTAAGGGTTATTCAGCACTTTCCGGGATGAAATACTTCCAAAGACATCTAATAACATATACTAACTTGCTTTATTGTAGAGATGCACATTTATCCGAAAATAAGTATTATTAGATCTCCTAAAATAGTGAGGATTAAAGGTTTCTTCTTTCTTATACCATCTATCCTTTCAGGACGTTGGTGATCATGGCTATCCAGAACTTCTTGTATTTTGCTGCGCTAAGTAATTCTTATCTCTCTTTGTTTCTGTCGCCCATTCATTTGTTTTCCTCCTTTTCTTGTCTTCAATAGACCTTGCGAGTGTTAAATTCTTCAAACCGTCTTTCTTCATTATTTCAGCTGTCTCTTTATGATTGTTAGCAACAGTTCCTATTCTCTTTAAAAGATCCTCGCTTGTTGATAGAACCACATTAGGCACTTTATGTCTCTTCTTTAGCAGTGAGGAAATTGTCCAACATTCCCTGCTAAGAATATTAGATATTATATCGCAGTTCAGCACGTTTGTTTTTCATTTCCTTTAATACTTTGCTTAGCTTCGGAAAGGCAACTTTCGCAATTTTATGCGCCTTCGGATTTTTGTGTCAAACTTTCTGTTTTCTCTTATTATACTACCCAAATAGTTAAATTTACGCGCTCGTTTGATTCTGACGTCCTCGATGTGAAACTCGCAACTTGATCTAACGTTTGGGATACATTATAATGCAAGTTTACAATTAAACTTATAACATATTCAGGGCCCAAAGTTCTATGACTTCGTAGACCGAGAATCGGGGAGTTAATACCACAACCAGCCTAAAATTCTCTGATTTCGGAGCCCCTGGCGTACAAATTCCCACAATGGTGCCTAGTAAATCGATGTTTATGTTACTACCAAAGCAATTGGAAGTCATACACAGGCCACTGATGCAGTTTAACGTCATGCCCAGGACGAACATTTGATTGCAGTTTAGTGTCATGCCCAGGACATATACTCGGTTGCAGTTTAACGTCATGCCCAGGACGGAACGTGAACTTGTAACTCATTGTAGTAGTGGTTCTGAAATTAAATTCTGATAAATGATGCATTTTCTTGTTGAAACTAATGGTTAATGATTTCTTTTCGCTTTCCTTCGCTACTTTGTATGATAGTTCTTCGAGTTTTCTTTCTGAATCTGCTATCAAAGCAAAATCATTTGCTAAGCATATTTTGTTAAAGTTGTGTCTACTGGTATTAAAGCCAGAGAGATCTTCTAGGCGTCTTAAGGTCATCATTCCTACACAGGACAAACAATATGGCTTCCGTTTCGCCAGGTCTACTGCTGATGTGTTAAAGGCCACTGAATATGCATATCAAGCTCTTGATAATAATGTTGAGCTGTGGTTCTAGATATCTCGAAGGCATTTGAAAGGGTTTGACATACTGGTGTTCGACGCAATCTCCAGGGCTGCGGTATCACGAGACGAATGTTTGATTTAATCCAATCTCTCCTAGCAAGTTCTAAAATGAAGGTCGTTTTAACGGGCTCGCTTCCAGATCCTTTCACACAAACGCGGGTGTCCCCCAAAGTTCTATTCTGGGTCCTACGCTGTTTCTGATCTTCATCAATGATCTCCCTGATGTCATCCATTCCCAACTAGGTATTCATGCAGACGACACTACCATTTACTCCTGTCTCAATAGAAAATCCGTAGGAGCTGTCAAAGTAAACCTGGACACTGTTCTTGAAAAGGACCTCCAATCAGTGGTTAACTGGGGCAAGGAATGGCTTGTAAATTTTAAGGCCTAGAAAAGCTACTTTCATTTAACCACCACAGAGAACCTTTTCTGCCTGCCATCAGCATGGTTGACGCTAGACTCCTGAAGAGCAACACACTGTGCCTTCTTCGCCTCACGCTTTCAACTGACTTTAAGTGGAGCGACTGCATCAAATTAATAGCAGCATCTACTGCAAAGAAAGTTGGGTCACTGCGTCGTGTTAGAAAGATTTTCTCGTCAGAGTTCATCTTGCACATTTAAAAATCTACCATTCGTCCTTGTGTTGAATACTGTTGCCATGTCTGGTCTAGTGCCCCTGCTATTCATCTCAAGGTTCTTGACAAAATCCAAAGAAGGATCTGTGATGTTATCAGTCCTGACCTGGCATCTCGACTTGGCATCACGACTTCAATCATTTTCTCACAGACGTGATGTGGCTTCCCTCTGTCTTTTCTACAAATATTTTCATGGTAACTGCTCTGACGAGTTTTTTTTTAATTTAAGCGTGCTAATTAGATTGGAATCTAGTTCCCACCCTTTTACTGTTGAAATAGCTAAATGCATTTCTACTCCAACATTTTCTTTACTCACACTTCTCGCCTGTGGAACTCTCTTCTGTTTACTTGCTTCCTTGATAACAACAGCCTTCAAAAATTTAAATACAACGTCAATCGCCATCGTCAATCGCCATCGAAATTCGTTTATCTTTTATCATTTCCTTAATCTTCCCTATAGCCAGTCATTTTTTTTTCACTCCCTGTAACCCCTTTGTAATACTGGCATTCCCGCCTTGCTTGGAATGAAATGATTAAAAAAAAATAGGTTAAATAAATCCGATGAAAGAAAATCCGTGTTTTATACATATTTCTATTTTTATGTATGCACAAAGGCCGTTCTCTATCCACATGCAGATGATATGGATATTTTTTAAAAATATATATATATCTTTTCCATTGAAAATGAACTTTCCTAATATTTCAGTGAGATTCACATGTCGTGCCCTATCAAATGCCTTTGTGTAATCTATGAAACGTAGGTATCGGTCTTCTTGTATATCCACTGTTCGCCTTGAAGCACTCAGATAATTAAAATCACATTTCTTGTTCCTGTGTATTCAACTAATTTTCACTGTTCTTGCCCTATTTCACATCTGATTAGTATGTCTAGGAGCTCTGAAAATTAGAACCCCAATCATCCATATTTATTGAAATGTCGTGTTTTTGTTTTTGGTTTGGTTTGGTTTGTTTTACGGCACATCAAACAATGGGTCATTTAATGCCGATAACTCTTTTTTTTTTTTTTGTAATATTTTTGTTTTGTCAATAATCTATTTCTGTTAATATTTTTTTCCTCAAAAACGTATAGCAGGTAATATTATTTTTTCAAAAACGTATAGCAGATAATATTATTTTTTCAAAAACGTATAGCAGATAATATTATGTTTTCAAAAACGTATAGCTGGTAATATTATTTTTCAAAAACGTATAGCTGGTAATATTATTTTTCAAAAACGTATAGCTGGTAATATTATTTTTTCAAAAATGTATAGCAGGTAATATTATTTTTTCAAAAACGTATAGCTGGTAATATTATTTTTTCAAAAACGTATAGCCGGCAACAAGATTTTTTTTAAAAAAAACAAAAAAAAAAACGTATAGCTGGTAATATTTTTTCAAAAATGTACAGCTGGCAACATTATTTTTTCAAAAACGTATTATCAGAGGTCTTGCTGTTGGATGTAGTTTATCGTCATACCCAGGACGCGGATGTACTTTATCGTCATACCCAGGACGTTTTTGTTTTACAGACATAGTATCTGCACTCTATATCTCACCATCTTTGTACAGTTTCAAATGGGTGTTTTTTTTTTTGTTTTTTTTTTTTAATTTGGAGCTGTCCTTCATTTAGACTGGTTGCGCAATCTGCCTTGCTGTTTAAACCATAGCTGGTGGGGGACAAGATGAATTTCTGGGTGGAACAAGTGCAGAACTTCGCCTTTCCCAAATTTATAGAAAAAAATCACTATCAAAAGGTAGTGCATTAATAGGAACAAATAAAGTAATTGGATATATATATATATATATATATATATATATATATATATATATATATATATATATATATATATATAACATAGTGAAAGATATATATATATAAAGAAATATAGTCTTAAGGTGTGCTATATTTATGGAATAAAGTGCTCAATATCAGTGATATAGCACACCTTAAGACTATATTTCTTTATATATATATATATATATATATATATATAATGGCTGGCCACTCGTATCCAAGGATTCCAGTCTGCCAGTCCCTATTGCAGACGCCAGCTTATTCTACTTCTACGTGCTGTACCTCTTCTGGATACCTCAGTTTCAGTTATTTCCCTTTTCTCACTAAACTCTCCAAGTTTTTGTTCCCTCAACTGTGGCCAGCTATTAAACTCACAACTCTTTGGGTCAAATCCCTGGATTACTTCAACCAATACTTTTATCCACTCGGCCATGTGGAGCTACAACAATTTACCCTGGTGGACGAAATAAACGGTTCGAAATTACAATCACCTGAAGAAGGCCGGAGCGTACAACGGCCGAAACGTTGTTAATATGACAAACAAGATGAGTACAAGAGTCCGAACAATGTAAATAGTGTAAATAGCTTGTATTGCAACTATCTATGACATAAATTTGTGTATGCATTTGTATTTCGATTTCCTTTGACGCCACATTCTTTTACATTAGTTAATCGCGGCAATATAAGAATTCTTGGCATCTTTTTCTTACTTTTTGTCCTATTTTGGTGCGTTTCCACCGTCTTAATAAAAAGAAATAGGTTAATGAATTACAAAGTAATCTTTTTTTCTCGAAAAGACGATTCAGGCAAATTTTCAGGTTTCCTCGAGTTAGAAAAATGTCGAAGATACCAGAATATCAAGTACATTGCCGCCAAAATGCACCTGAATCCACAAAAGAAAGGGCAAGTTTGACTTGCTTAGCAGGTGAACTCAAATTTACATATGACAAAAGCATAAATACTCCCACATCAATTTAAAAGTAAAGTCATCACTGCCTTTTGGGGTGTATTTTCCAAAGAAAAAGTATTTGTAAAAAAACGAATAGTAATGGTAATTATCGGTTGAGAATTCTTTATCCGAAATTCTTGGAGCTGGACGTGCTTCGGATGTCAGATTTTTTTTTTTCGGATTTTGGAATACAGGCAATTTAATTTGTATATAGCATCTATAAAATGGGGAGGTTTGGGAATGGAACCCAAGCATAAAAAACGATATCCCTCTACATTTCATAACACTGCTTATACATATACCTTGAAGATAGTTTTATATAAGCGGCCTATGTTCACTCCGATACTGACGAATCCACTCCATCAATACACGATCGAGATCATCATTTTTTTGCTCTGTCCAGTGTTCATTAATTTCTGTTCATCACTTTCAGCATAAAACTTTAACAATTTCTACCTCTGGTCGTCTATGGTGGTTGTTCCAACGCCAAACTCCTCATTCAGACACTTCAATCTTTCCAACAGTTTGTCTTTCTGTGATACTGATAAACATAAATGCTTTCTTTTTTTTTTCTTTTTACGACCCATGCAGGAGTTTTTGACATTTTGAATAATATCTTTACTGAGCACGAAACACTTGGTAAGTAATGCAAGAATGAAGGTGTTGCTGTGACGATCACTGATTAAAAAACTGGCGCCAACATAGGCTACGTAGCTGAGTCGAGGAACCCCCACTCTGGCCCATTTACAACAGCTGCACATCACCTAGGAACCTTCCCAGTGCATTCTGAAATTTTCCATTTATGGCAAGTCATGTCAGCACCCGAAAAACTTTTGGATTTTGGATGTTATCGGATTCTGGAATTTCGGATAAAGGATACTCAACCAGTACTAGCCCTTTCCCTGTAAGGAAACATTTGGCATTGACCGAACAGCCAGTACTGCTTTCAGTTGAAATTTAAAAAAAAAAACAATTTGTCAGGAAAATAGGTTTCTCAAGTCCAGTAGCTTTTACTACTCTTTCCAGTATTGATGAGAGTTTCCTTCCTAATCTTTTGTTTGAAGTCATGTGGAATGCCAACATCTTGATTATATCATTATTTTCTCTTTGAGTTACATATGCTATTTTCGTTGTTGCTGTTGATAGTTGCTAAGTGACGTAGTTTCAATTATTTGCTAGAGTTCTTTGCGATTCTTTAGGTTCAAATAATGGTGTTCTTTGCCCAGACCAACAAGCTTCACTCACTCAAAGCCATTTTTAACCATTGATCTTTGAAAGCAATTGTATACACCTGACAGTTTAGATATTACTGAATGGGCGCCATCCATAATATCCACATAAAAGTCTCGATCTGACGAAACCATTTAAAAAAAATGACTCGAGTTTTCAGATTGATGTTTTGGTTTTGATTTGCGGTATTGGAGGAAATTACCTCCAGTGCAGCCTCTTCTATGTTCAATCTCCTTTTCTCCATGATAGTCGTCAGTTCCTTTCATCAAATCTCTACCCTTTTCTCTCTTCAGCAAGTCTAACTCAACCCCAGTCCAATTTACTCTTTCCTTTCATTATTTCATGAGCATAATGGTAATTTAGAGTTAGCGCAAAACTGATGCATTAAAAGCAAAAATAATAGAAAAAAGAAGCGTTCCTAAGGAAGACGAAAAAAGTGAATCTCTCACCAAGCCGAACGGTATAAAGAATGCCAGACCAGTTTCCCCTACAAAGCGGGGGCGCAGGTTCGAATCCTGTCGGGGAGTACATTTATTTTATTAAGTCTCTTGAATGCAAAGGGTGGTAGGCGTAATTCATACTGTTTAAAAAACGCGGCGTCTAGCTTAAATATGTATATCCACAAGTTTATTTGTATATTTCTATTCAAATTGTCTATTCAGTTGAGTCTGTTGCTGCTCCAATCGAATTAGGGGAATAAAATGTAAGATTCACTTTTTTTTTATTTTTAAAAAACGCGACATCTACCCAAATCCGCGTAGCCATTAAAATAAAGTCTGGAGTAATAAGAAATCATATCGTATTAAAAATAAAATCCATTAATTCTTTACAAATAAATTAAGACAATTTCTTTTGTTTTGTCTGTTTTTTCTGTTTTTTCTGGAATCATTAATAATTAAGCTGTTATCACAGATAATCTTAAAAGCAGATATTCAAGTTGAAAATAGATTAAAATTGAATACCAAGACATTGCTCTCAAGTCATTCTGAAACGACCGATTCTTAATGACACTTGTAATCAAATTCTTGATATTTGATGTGGACCCAAAGTTGGGACCACGGAAGGAAAACACGGAACACGGATTAGAGGTAAGAAAGTTATATTAAACAAAAAGGTTACAAAGATAGTGTAAGTGTAAGCGGAGCTTACTATGGGCTAGTGTCCAATATTGGTAGTCGTACGCGGCTGATACTACTCCTCCTCTTCTTCTCTCTAGAGTGTTATATCGCATACTTTATATAGTCCTGGAAGAGTCCACGTTGTAGGTATGTTACGGTCTCACAATAATATTCATTAAACTTTAGATGACTAGAAATTGGTAGCTGATCTCTCCTACGATCTAGCTCTAACATCTCAGTGGGGAAAAAACTGGCTGGTTACTTTGAATGCCGCGAAACCATCGACGCCCATCGGACCCTGAACTACCCCCAGTCACGATGAATGGATGCCCACTCAGGGAGGCACCGTGCCTTGGGTGACTATTGGGCCTTAAACTCAAAACTGACCCCAAGTGGAACTCGTACATACGATCCATCACTAGAAATGCAGGGAAAACATCGATACCGCTCCAGTAGGTATCTGATTCCTCCTGATATCCCTTACCGTTACAAGAGCTAAATCAGACCGAAAATGGAATAGTGTTATCATATTTGGACAGAAGCTGCCTAGTCCTCAATTTCCAGTCTCGATAGAGTCCGAAAGTGTCTCCGCGTCCTTGTGGGTGACAAATAATTTTCTACCCTACAACCCTCTCCCAAATACGAAACGTCACAGGCCTCTCACGGCTCTATCACTACTTCTATGGAAAGTGCTTAGACGAACCAAATTCCTTAGTTCCATTAGTTCTAATCTTCACGGCTAAGACCCGCCATGCCACGCCCATTGTAGCGAACCACCCTCACTTCCCTCGTATTCAATTGGTGGGATGTAAGTTCCACTCGAGCAGCTTCTTACCACGAATCACCTGTCTGTGAAACCGACTCCCAAGAGGTTGTTTCCTCACTACAATCTTAACCTATATCCGCATAAACTTCTTACACTGTGGCTCCCGGGCCTTGCAAAGAGGGAACCTCACTGTAAAAAAATATTGGAACAATTTATTGCAAAAAACAGTGAAAATTACGCAAACAAAAATGTCGGTATCCGCCAGAAGATTTTATTGGTTAAAATTGTTCTTATTATAATTCGTATTCGTTACACACCCAAGAGACTCGGGAAGATTGAGGAAAGTACACAAGAAAAAGGAACGGGTTTCTTGAAGACAGGAGATGGCGATTGACGTTGCATTTAAATTTTTGAAAATTGTAATTATCAGGGAAGCGAGAAATCGGAAGGGATTTCCACGAGTGGGAAGTGCGAGAAAAGAAATTGTTGGCGTAGAAGTGTCTCTCAAGAAGGGCTTGAGGGAAACTGACTTCCATTCTACAAATTCGCCTGTCACCAAAAATAAGAAAACCAGCTCGGTGGATACATTAAATGCAGATATTGGATAACGAAGGACTAATATTACAATCAGTAATTATAATAAAAATGTTACAATTCCATATTTCTCTCTCTCTCTCTCTCTCTCTCTATCTATCTATCTATCTATCTATCTATCTATCTATATATATATATATATATATATATATATATATTGCTTGAAACAGGCCGTCACCGCTGGGTGTTGACGTCAATCTACTTTTATATTTACATAAGCTCTATCCCTGATATTGAGCACTTTATCCCATAAATATAGCATACCTTAAAACTATATTTTATCATATATATATATATATATATATATATATATATATATATATATATATATATATATATATATATATAGGTCGTTACAAGGAGCTAGATAGACACCCCCTCGAATACGCCACCCCTCCCGAATCTGTGACTCCCCAACACTGTACTACATCTCAATTTTCTTATAAAATACAAATTTTATTGTAAGCCAATTATGTATAATAATGGATCATATAGGTCAACAAATCAACTAATCAACTAAAGAATTGAAAATAAACACAATGTATCCAAACAGAAATTAGAGAATGTCCATAATACAAATTATATATATATATATATATATATATATATATATATATATATATATAATTCTATTATAAATTAATCAAATCAAGAATGTTTTGTAGCAATTTTTAACATCAATTTGAGATTTTTCTAGCTAAAAAGTTGAAGAATTTTATCACATTATCATATAAAATAGTGAATTTTATATCGTGTTTTTTTTTAAATTTCGCATGAGCAAAACAAATTCACAGATTTGAACAAAACAAAATGACACTCAGAATCACGTCCAAATCCACCAATTTTTTTCGTTAATCGTCAGTTGGGGTTTGTTTAATTTGTAATATATGTAAAAGTAGGTAGAACAAAGCAAGTTTTGATAAGACAGCGAGAGCTACAAAGCACTGCCCGGGGCCCCCAAATCTCTGACAGTTTAAATATTTCTGATCGGGTTTGGCACCATTCATGTCATCATATGAAATTCTCTGGGCTATTTAAGTTTTGATTCGAGTTTTCAGATTGATGTTCTGAAATCAAAATAATGAAAAATGAAACAAAAATAAGGGAATGTAAAAATAAATAACAGAAAAAAAATAATAAAAAGAATTAAAAGGAGAAATCGAAGACAGATTTCAAGAGAAATGAAAGAAAGTAATCGAAGAAAAAACAATAAAATATTTAGTTCAAATTACCAGTTAAGACAGTGCGCTGACCAGAGAACATTTACCAAATTTAGAATCTGTGGAATTCAATCCCAAACATCAGAGCTGATGATTTTTTTCTGAATACAATCTCCAAATCTTACACCATAGATAAATAATCAAGAAGGTATTTATGGCTAAGTCGACAAATGTAGTTAAGAAATTTAGAAAAAATGCGTAAAACCAGTAGACGATGTAGTGTGTAGGTGGAGAAAAGCCGAGTACAACCAGGTGAGTCATCTACCGAACGGTGATGATTTGGCTCTGAAAAAAAAAAAAAAAAGCAGCAGAAAAAAGGGGGAAATTGTTCGCGTGCACGTCGACAGTGGGGGGTTCATTTAAGGGTAATGCACCGTGGCGGGGGAGGGCTTATTGAAGTGGGTAGACGGAAAAGGAAATAAAATGGTGGAAACATCAAGAAAAATATTTATCCGGTTCTATAGAAAATGTCGTCTAACGATATCCAAGTTTATTTTTTCAGTCTGTTCATGTTTATTAATAACTCCAATTAATTGTAGGGTGTTCGAACCCAGGTAAAATTGCAATATTGATTTAAAAATCCTCTACCATAAGCCTGTATATAAGATCTGCAATGCCTACACTCTATAACTGGAATCCCCAAAGTTGTCAATATTTGCCTCTAGAGGTTGATTGAATTATTCGAGACGATCATCAAAAGTAGTTGATAAATGTGAGTTCAATCCCTGGGGCGCATAGTGCTTAATAATATTAGTGAGAATCAAGTAAAATTGATTTAAATAACTCCAACTTCCAAATCCTACAAGTTTTTTTTTTAAGCATTATGCCCCAAGCAAGGCGTGAAGCCACTAAGATGCAGGGGGTTGCAGAAGATTTGGAGCGAGAGCAGATAGGAGTGATAGAAGAAATGACGAGGAGAGGGATAGTAGGTAGATCAAGGTAACTGGAGGTGTCGATTGACATTACATTTGAATAGTTGGAGATTATAGCTTTCAGGGAAACAGTAATTGGGAAGGGTGTTTCACAGACGAAAGATGCGAGGTATGAAGCTATTGGAGTACAAGAGACGGCTACATTTAAAAATTTCTATAGTGTAAGGGTGGGAGTGCGATGCCAGCCTCGTAGGGCGCTTGAATTCATGGAGTCTGGGAACCAGTGAAAGCAGCTCGTCAGAGCAGTTAACATGGAAGTATTTGTAGAAAAGACAGAGAGAGGCGACGGCGCGTCTGTGAGAGAGTGACTGTAGACGAGACGCCAGATCATGGCCAATTATATTACATATCCGTCTCTGGATCTTGTCAAGAATTCCGAGGTAAACAGAAGGTGACCCAGACCATATATGGCAGCAATACTCCATGCAAGGGCGAATAAACCATATCTTGAATTGAATGCCAAATTTAACTAAAGAGGGAATATGTGAGCAACGGCAAAGTTTTGGAGAAAATGGAAGCAAAAAACGAAACTTCTACTTAACATTCAACTGAAGAGGCAGTTGGAATTTCTAGAGCACATAATGAGGAAAGATCACTTGGAAAAATTGGTACTCACAGGACAGATAGAATGCAAGATGGACGGAGAAAAACAACACATAATCTACTTAGTGAGCTTGAGTAAATGGATGGCGGAACAAGGTTTAGGAGAAAGAACAGAAAATATTTATTAAGAGCTACAAAGGAGAGGAAATTGTGGAGAGCCATGATCGCCAACATCCCGAAGAGACACCGCACATAGAAGAAGAATGAGGTTGAGTAAATGGATGGCGGAACAAGGTTTAGGAGGGATGACAGAAAGACAGAATTTATTAAGCGCTAGAAGGGACAGGACATGTTCGCCAACGTCTTGAAGGGACAAGGCACATAGAAGAAGAAGAAGAAGAAGAAGAAGAAGAAGAAGAAGAAGAAGAAGAAGAAAAAAAAAAAAAACTTAAAGGATATTTTGTGCTTACAAGCAATTGCCTAAGATTCATCTCCGTTCATAAAAATGTTTATCTTAACCGTACGTTGGAACTATTTTGTTTATGAAGTTGCAAATATCAAGCAATCAAAATTAAATTGCTTGCATAACGAAAGAATTTCTTTTGTTCTTGACATAGAAAGAAAACGTTCTCTACATTCCTGGAAATCTTGGATTTTATTTTCATTTTTTGTCTAAAGAGATTAAAATTTAAAATTTTATCTTTACAGGTAAAATGTTTATTTTCTCCTAAAACTGACGCTTTTCATAATTGTTTAATCCGATTATCTTGTGTTCTTATCATGCAGCCATTAGATTATGTCTACTTTTAGCGAGAAAATTCTTTCGCCTAAAAATATCGATCAGGAGTACGACAAAGATAAAATGACTGTTCAATCTTCTCTCAGACTTTCGGTTTGTATAAGTACATACGTGAAGAAATGGGTCTACAATATTTAAATATATATCATATCAAATTCGTTTACATAACTTTTTATATATTTATAATACCGTTAATTTTTTCTTAGATTCTGAAAGATGTAATGTATATAATGTTTATATGCATACATTATATATGTTCCAAAGGTTGTCATAGCCGGGAGTGATAGAGGGGATAAACTTCCACTGTCTATAAAATGTTTCCGTGGCATGTGTCTGAAATAGACTCTGACAACTAAATCCAGCTTCAAGCCGGATAATGGGCAAAGGCGGAAACTGGCACCTCATAATCAACTGCTTCGGGTAGATGGGGCTCGACAGTCCAGGAAAGCAGTCCATCTATGGGAAGGAAAATCCTGATTTGAAACCTCCGTTGCTTTGCGGTCGTATTCATGCACTGAAAAATCTATTGAAGTAAATACAGACAGAAAACCCGGAGTGAAGCCCTGCAGTTAAGCTATCCCCTAATGTGTATGCCTTGTCTCCCTTGTTGGTACGGCTGAGAGGACCCATGTAGTCTGAGCAGCGCACGACCTCCATATATCATCGCTCAGGTTAGCATTTTGGCGAGGTCACTCCAGTTTAATCACCAAACGACTGAATTTTGACCAAATTGGGCGCTACTTTTACATCGCGAGATAAAAGGATGCCTAATATAGCACATCCAAATCTAGTGATAGAAAACAACGTTCTTGTTTTTCCTTCAGATGCAGAAGTATCTGAAGTACCTAGTTTATAACAGACGTCCCTAAAGTTGTCGATATTTGCCTTTAGGAGTTCATGAGACTATCCAGGTTGGGGTCGATAAAAACCTGGCGATTGAAAAGAGATCGATAAAAGCTGGAGGGGATTGATTAAACTTTTGGAACATTTATATATGTCAAGAAAAAAATTATCCTGTGACCTAGAGATATACAAGGGGCGTTCAAAAAAAGTATCAAACTTTATTTTTTCCAGCCAAAACTAATGCCGCGTGAGCGTAATCATTTGGGTAGGTAGTGGCGGCACCCTTACTGTGCATGCGTGATAATTTTCGAGTCGGTTGAACGCTTCAGTTCCCGGCTGTTAAACTTAAAGTAAAGACATGTAGGGAGCGCTCGGATGTTCGTTTTTACGCAAGATAACCAAAAGCATCGACCATTATTTTTTGCGGAAAAAATATCGAATTCTTTTTGAACGAACCTCGTAAAATTAGGGGAAGACTTTAAAATACTGTTTGAGGATCTAGAAAGAAATGCCAATCAATCTTTTCTAAGGCTATTCTTTGAGTGTATAAAAACACATATGTGAAGAAAGGTATCTAGAATATTTAAATATATATTGTACCACACCCGAATCTACTAATAGAGCGCTTTTGCTTTCAGAGGCTAGTGGTGGATGGTGGGATGCTATGCTGATGACATAGGTGTTCATAGTTGGTATAAGTATGATCTTGAACGACAACAGACATCAGCATTCTCTACCAAGTGGTAGGACTTCATATAAATTTTCCAAAACTGAAATGACGATCTGGAAGTGTAATGAAAGCAGCGAGGATACTTAGCTTGAATCCATCAAAACTTAAAAATTCAGAATGTGGTATTAATAAATTTCAAATACTGCAAATAATTCTATGTAGCAATCATTTATAACAAATTTAGTAATTTAGTGAGCGCAATTTGCGTCGCTGTAGTCATTACTCCCCTCCCTCCTCTCCTAAAAAAGTAGGACCTACAAGGCAGCAGGCTGGATTGAATTCAGAGTTTCCTTCTACCAAAGGCAGATCCCGTCTGTCGTGCTATTTTACCCATAACGGGGGGGATGGGTAGATGGATTAATACCTTTCCTTCTTTCCTTTCCCAAGCACGCAAGTGAATGTAATTAACTCAACTGGAATTAAAACGCGGCTTTCCGATTCCTCAATCAGATCCGCTAACCAGTATTCCACCGTGACTTCATAAAAAATTAGTATAGAAGATAAATACATTGAACATAGGATAGGCTTCGCTTGTGGTACTTTTCTTCGCTAGGGGTACTTTTCTCAATAAGATGTTACAAAAACGAAAATAATCACTTGGAAACTAGAGTAATGATCTTAGTGATTGGCTGCTTTTGCTTTTTACAGTTTATCAACCTTTTGTAGGTTATACAAAATCAGAAAATATTACTGATGCAAGTCTTGATAATTAATCCATAGATTGGGGGTAGAAGAGGTAGATTCATACCTTTCGTAAGTGAATATAACGAACCCAACAGGAATTGAAATTCGATTCTCCAATTTCCAATTCCGAGTCGTTATCCACTTGCACATTCAAGCTTACAGAATCTGGTATTCCCAAGCAGTCACCCATTTAGGTACTGACCAAGCTTGATGTTGCTTAACTTCGGTGATCGTACGAGAGTCGGTGTTTCATCGTGATATGTCCGTAAGCCATCATTATTTTTTAAATCATTTCACCGCAAGCAAGGCAATAAAGCCACTAAGACGCATATTTAAAAAAATACTATTAAGAAGAGAGAACAATAAAAGAATAGAAATTAAGAAGACATTAGATAATTTAATTACAGTTTAAATATGTACTTAGCCAGGGTCACATATGGTTTTGAATTCAGATTTGTCCTTCTGCTAGACTATTTGCCAACCGGCTGGAAGCCCAGTCTGCCCTTGCTATTTAATCTATAGCTTGGGGGAGAAGAGATGGATTCATACCTTTCCCAAGTAGGTAATTGCAATAAATTCCACTTGAATTCGAACTTGGCTCGCTGATTTCTCGTTTCAAATCCCTAAGCATTGCGCCACCTGCACATCCAGCGAAGTAACTGTCTTTTTCCTCCATACCTTAAAAAGTAAGCGACTTCTAATTTCGTGTATTCATTTTACTCGATTCAGATTAAATTATTTTCTGATAGTCCACGTGTTTGACTGTTTTTGATTCAATAGAGGTTTGGAAAACTTTTGGATTTAGTAAAAAAAAAAAAAACAAGCCCCCCCCACCCAAAAAAAAATGGAAAAACTTTTAAAATATGAAGTTTTTATTTTGTATTTTCATCTGTTGCTGAAACACTGCAAATATTTTCTCCGTCTGCACACACGTATCTCGTGACGAACTGGGTCACTGGGTAAAATCCTTGTAGGCTGGTTTCTCGCCAGTCGGTGGATAAACTGACTGGCCTCCCTCATGTTTGCAGAGCCATTTTCGGTTGCTAGTTCACCTTCAGCAGATTTCTACATCTATTATCTAGACATTTATCTATAAAATTACATTTGAATGTTTATTTTAGAAGTTAAATAAGGAACAAGTTAATGGTAATTGTGAAATTAGCTGTTTTCATACAGCAAACATTTGACATTCATTGACCGGACAGTCAGTGTTAGTCGGTTGAAAAATATAAGCTCTTTTTCTTAAAAATATTTTTAAGAAATCAGAATTCTCAAATTATCAATCGTTCTAGTATTGATTGGAGTTTCCTTCTGAACCTTTTGTTTTTGGCAGTGTGGAAAGTAAACACCTCTTTGGTTAACAAGTGGTTGATGATGCTCATTACTTCAAAGGATAAAACCAACCCAATTTTATACGGATATAAAATAAACATTTTTCCCCTTACTTTTCGATGCCGTCTGTAGAAAATCCTTGAAACTATTTGAACATATTAGAAGATTTCATGCAGTACTCGCTAAATTGTGTTTGAGAGTATGGTGACTGGAAAAAAGAAGTAGAGGAAAACCAAAATATAAGCGGAGAGATAGTATGGAATTAACACATTGATTCCATCTATATATTTTACGCGCGCGCGAGTTTCCTCCCTTCCTTTCACACTCGTGCGTGTGTGCGCGCGGTTTGCACCCTTTCCTTCCTCTCACAGCTAGACATAGCAGTAACCTTCGCTAGCTCCTACTGATGAACTCAGACTAACAGATTTTGAATTTTTTTCCCGCGCGTTTCGCGGCGTCTCAAACGGCCAGCGTTTGCAAGCCAGTTGCCTCCCGACTTTCGACCTAACTAGACGGGCAACTCATTTATTCCGTGCCCTTAACCCATATGCGGGCCGGAATATCTTATCTCAACGATGTTGACCCCACACTTATTTACCAAGATTTCTTCTCATCTTGACGTTACCCGCAAGTCAACCAGTTGCTCCGTTTTCGACCAGAAAACGTTTGAGACCCATCGTTCGAGACGCGACACAGTCGCAAGCAGAACTTACCCCTCGTCAGTGAACCAGTAAATACAGACAGGGATATCTTATTGACGAACAAACTTGCTGCCCGCAGGTCAGACCTTCTCCGTTTTCGACCAGAAGACGTTAGAGACACACGACACAGTCGTGAGCAAAAACTTCGTATTCAACAGGTGACTTACATTTATCCCTCGTCAGTCAACAGTAAATACAGACAGGGATATATTACTAACGAACAAACATTTTTCGTCTCTCTGGGCTCGCCGTAAACAACTCCACAAGACCATGAAACTCACTTCAAACATTCTTCGTTTCTCCTGGCTAGATGCCCACAGCAATCCTGTAAAATTTCCAGCAGCTAATTCAATGCCTCACCAAAAACTCTGAGACGACCGAACATTCTTTCTAACTATGAACCTGAACACAAAAATACCACACACACTTACAACGCCAAAAAAAAAATCCACAGTGAGTACTCCTTTCTATCTGTGCGCAACATACACCTCGTGTTTAACGAGTTCCTTTTTCCAGAACCTTATAAAACTCTTTTTCCCGCCTTGTTCATCTTGCATTTCTATTTTGGCGCGGAACCTTTTTTCCAGATCTACTTGTTTCCATCTAATTAAAGTTACACATGTTTTACAAACAGACGTCTTTGTCATTTTATTCCGGCTATCTCTTTGATGTTCATTAATTTATGCACTTGTTGATTGACCCCTTTCCTCTCATTGTTCATTCACGCATTATTTTTTTTTTTTTACATTGCTTGTGGACTCGGTAGTTTAGTGTGGTGTCTGGCACAAGGCCACTTAGTAATAAACCAGCACTGCACGCTGCCGGGTCCGCAACAATAGCACAATTCTGGGTTCATCAATGAATGCGTGAGAGACGCTAAATAAACTTACTCAAGACCGTAATAAATGGCGGGAAATAAAGGTTTTTAGCTCGCAATCTGCCGTGGGCATAAACAGTGACTAACGATGAGTGATGATAATTAGGAGGGTTTTCAAAGAAAGCCAAAGATTTAATTGAAAAAAAAATATTTACAATAACTAACTTTTAGTTAACAAATCGTAAAGATTATCTACCAATACTAAAAAACTCTAAGCTTCTATGTATTCATATATGCGTATTGCCGAGATACAGCTTAAACGATACATAATATCCCAATCAATTTAGAAGCTTATTGTACCTTGAACCACTGCCGAGTGCAGTGCTAAATTTCATTAAAATTAGATAAAGGGTTCTCACTCTCAGCTAGGTCCGTTTTTGTGTTTTTACGGCATTTTTAATAGGAAATTCAGTATTTCTTTTCGATACACATTGTTATAGACAAGCGTATGGTTGCAAGAAAGAAATACGACAACAGCAGAAATAGATTTACGTGATTTATTTCAATAGTAACGTGTGGGTTTGGGACACCTACCTTGTGGTATAGTTCATAAGCCGGCTCCCGGTCTGGGTTGATCTCTCATAGTAGTTCTCACTGGTTGGCGTGGCGCTCCTCCTACTGACTGCTGCTGACTGCTGTCGACCGCTCATCCTGACCGTGACAGGTCCCTTCCCTGGCCTCCTTTTAACTGCCCTTGTACTTCGCCGTTTGAACCCTTTTATGGCGTTTTTTTATGGCTTAACAGCCTCGTAAAACGACGCTAGTATAATTAGGAGGGAAGCACTTTTATTGGTCGAAAAATAGAAACACTTTAAAACATTATTTTATTTTTCGACCGGAACTCGTGCGTCGGGCTTATGCGTAGACGATGATAATGGTCATTTTGTGACGGGGGCCTTGTCCCGTTCACATCCGGCTCTCACTCTTAAGTATGTTAGTTTATTTGCCTGCAAATCAGCCGAGATATGTCTTATTTTATTTTATAACAACATTCTTATCAATCCGCGTATATAAACAAAAACTCGCAGATTATATACCAATTTATGTGTGTGGAAAATATTAAACATTCATAATACATTATTATAACAATATTATTATAACAACATTATTAAATAAATCTAAATATACATAACATATTTTTATAAAAATTAACTAGATTACATTAGAATTTTTTTTAATAAATAAATATCTAGAACGCTTGGCAACTATTTGATCGGTGAATGTAGATGACATTGTAAAAGGTGTGCCATTTGAACCGTGCCACTCGATTTAATGATAAATAAATAAATAGATGCATACTCATTTACCGTCGTTACGTATTTTGAAATAAATGTAATGAAAAAACAAGTATGTATAAAATATAAGTATTATATTAAATACCTAGAAAAATGTAACTAAGTGCACAAAAAGGAGGCATCTACTGTATACTTTATATTATTTCAATAAATATAAAACTCACTAAACACGATTGCTGATTTATTGGGTGGAGATGACCTTTACGTTTAAAAATCATAATATGGTAAATACTAAAATTGGTATAAATTGTCACCCAGGGGCTATTATTACTTGAATGGAAATATTTTTCGCGTGATGTCAGTTTCAATTGCATTCTAAAAAAGTAAAACTTTTATTATTATTATTTTATTGTGTTTGATCTAAATAATATAATATAATGTGAGTAATAATAATTATTACAATAACTTTTGCAAATACAAATTAAAATATGTGCAATTAATAATAAAAAATTGTAAAATACAAATTAAAATATGTGTAATTAATAATAAAATTGATATTGTTACCTCATCATTTTGTATTATTAACTGCTTTTCAAAGGAATCCAACGGGTTTAACTTTGGTGTAGTTTCTTTCTAGAAAAAAAAATGATAAATATTCTTTCTACAAATTTGTAAAAAAAGCGGCGGTAAAATTTATAATTATATAATATTCCTGCAATTATGACGTTTTTACAATTCACGACTTTCAGAACGTTTCACCAAGCCAAAAATTCACTTAAGTAAGTCATTTAATATATATGATGTACTTAAGACTCAAGTGGCAATTCCCCCAAAGCAATACCTCTCTTTCGGAAGGAGGCTAGTTTCATTAAAAGGCACCTTAGGGGAGACCAAAAGAGAAAGTACTGAAGGAACGAAAGCAATTTTTGTTCCTACTCCATATAAGCATTTGCTACAATACCATTTAAAATACGACCTCATGACACATTACGCGCGGTGTGCGGATAAATACCATTTATCAAGACAAGATCTTCAAATTATGTACTTTTTTTTTTAAACATTCTAAAGAAAGATGTTTCAGAAGAATTCCTAAAAAATGTTTTAGCTATAAATTAAACTCTGACAACGCCCTGAAATGTTTTTGGAGTTCCTCCAAATTTATTGAGATATGAAGTAAAAATGCGCCTTTTGTAATCAAGCCTTGTTCTTTATTAGAAAAATAGAAAGAAAAAAAAAAGTGAATTTTTTTAATATTTAAAAATATTTATTTCAAGTAAAATAATTTTTCCTGATTTGATATAAAAATTTAGGTATTGAGTAAAAAGTAAGAAAAAAATAATTTAGTTTGCGTTGGTTAATTCGTGCACATACACACACACATATAGGCATACGCACATACACACACATACATAGAAAGCAACAAAATATTAGGATGGAACAAGAGTTCGTCACGTTTTTCAAGAAGCGGTGTTTGAAGGCATGATTTCGTTTCACACGTGACGTAAATTTATGACATATATACCTATTCAGAAAGTTACATACGATAAGTTACATCAGGCAGCAAGGCCTCTGACCAGGAGGTTTTGAGAAGCGTTCACTCAGACCTTGGGTGGTAGCACCAGTTAGACAATTAGTGAACCTTAAAATTTGGGTCAAAACATGAAAATATAAAAATACATTAGAAAGACATACTAGCAATACATTATAGGGAAAAAAATTAGCAGCAATATATTTTTGGAAAAAATTATAAAAGCTCACAAGAAAATAAAATTTCGGCATCAAATGACCCATAAGGAGTTGATATGCCATAAAAGAAAAAAAAATCAATGTGTCTTTCTATGCGTTTCGTGTGTGGATTATAAACTTCAAATATTTTTTGTTAAAAGTGAAAATGGGGGAAAATGAGGTGGATTTTCATTTTGATGTTCTTTTATTTCCGCAAAGGAGAAAAGAAATCTTACTTATTATAAAACGCAGATCGTGTGTGTGTGTGTGTGTGTGTGTGTGTGTCTGTAAGTTTATATATGTGATCGTATTCCCTACATTTTTCAACCGATTTCAACAAAACTTCACAGGACTACGTAAAATTACCTTGCGGTGGTTCTGACAGCGCCAAAAATTGGAAAAACACAATTGTTTTTGTACGAAATCAATTTGAAAACACGATTAAGTCGACAGAATGAAAGGGGACAACTCATATCGAGTTATACGTATTATAAAAGCCAGGTTGTTTGTGTGTGTGTTCGTTTATATATGGGATCAGATTTCCTACATTTTTCAACCGATTTCAACAAAACTTTTTTTTGGCAGGTAGTGTTTCTTATTGTCTTGCACACTTTTTTCTTTATTTTTACATTCAGAATTCTTTAAAAATTCCATTTACAAAACAAATGTTTATAATAAGATTCTATTCAATCGATAGACTCATAACGATTGAAAACAATGTTTTTGTTTGAGTTTGGGTTTGACCAATTCGTAAAAAAAGAAAAGAAAAAAAATGATTAAGACATGCGTGTCCGTCAACCTTAAACAATAATCTTTGTCAATTTTATTTTTCAGTCTTTATGATGGTTGATACTTGATCTATCTCTTACTGTTATATCCCCGGGCAACGCCAGGCTCTACTGCTAGTGCTGTATAAACAGTAAAAAAGATATCTGCCATTTATGGTGCCATAATTGACAATACGGTTCGTAAGGTTCAGAAATGGAAATTTTGATCTGGAAGTCCAAGAACGTTCAGACAGTTATTGATTATGAACAAATCTAAATACTAATTTAAAAAAGCGTCCAGAATTGGCCAATCGTAAAGGTGTTTTTTCATCAGCACAACGCCAGACAACATGGCTGGGATGTTCTACTACATCGTACTCACTTGACCGTATCTTTGGATTTTCACTTATTTGGGAAGTGAGCGTGACCGAGAACTTTTCAACACTCCCTTGTATATATATGATACCTGTTGATGCCGAATAGGCGCTAAAAATTAAATTTAATTGATATTAAAAAATAGATAAATATAAACAGACTGAGATAGATAGATAGATAGATAGATAGATAGATAGATAGATAGATAGATAGATAGATAGATAGAATAAAAAATTCGGAAGAGGGAAAGAAACCTAAATTCAAATTCTTCAAATCTTGTTCCAACACTTCCACTGTTAAATTAGATGTTATGCTTTTCGGGGGGGGGGGGGTCAAACATTAAAAATTATGACATTTTCAGTTTTCTCTGTGCCCTTGCTAAAATAAAATCCGATGATGCGTTTGACATATCTCGACCAGCATACAGAGAATAAATAGAAAAAGGCGGGGTGGGAGAATTCGTCTGTAGAGGCCTATGCTAAAAATTCCAATCCAGAATTTTATTTTAGGATTACAGAGAATAGTGTTTTCATTTAGATTCAAGTAGATAATTAAAAGAAAATCTGTAGTCTTTTTGTTAATCGCTTTTATTTTCATAACATTTAATATTTACGCCCCAAACAAGACAATGAGCCACCCCAAGCAAGACAACAAAGCCACCCCAAACAGGACAATGAAGCCAGGGGGTTACTGAGTGTGAAAGGGTACAAGAAAAAGAAGAAAACATTATTAAGGAGAGAAAAGAACAGGGAACTGAAGGTAATGATAACATTGCATTTCAATTTTTGAAGATCAAACTTGACTGGAAAGCAAGAAACTGGAAGAGTTCTACAAACAAAATGTGCAAGAAAAGAAACTGTTAGCATAGAATTTTTACATCAATATTTTTAAGAAATCATTTTGATGACGAATTAGTTCCAGAACTCACATAATTCACAACACTTTCAATTGGAATTATTTTTACAAAGTTGGATGGAACAGGAAAGTTTTGTTCATTACACATTCGTTCCATGTAGGTAAATAGAATTGTAAATTATTTCATTAAAGAACGCAGAAGCCTTATAACAAATGTATCATTGATAAAAAAAACCCAAAAAAACAAATCCGCCATGTTTTCCTGCAAGAAATGCAAGCAAAAACATTTGCCAAGGATTTATTTATTTCTCATTTACACACACACACGAAAAAAACAAAAACAAAAACGAATCAGTCAAAAGCTTTTACGTATTTTTGTGCTGGATTTGGTTTTTGTCTGGTAATGAATTTTTGACTTGTCGTCCCGGCATCGCTATGTAATAGATCAAAAGAGGGAAGCACAAAGATGATAGTCTTCACGTACGGAACTGCAATTTATCAAGTGCAGTTACACTTAATTCGCCCAGATTGATGTCAGTATTACGGTGTCATTCTAAGAATAAGGATTAAAGAGATAAGTTTTTAAAAATTCTGCTAATTTTACGGTGGGCATCCGCCATTTTGTCCTTCCCGATTTAAACATGAACCGTCATTAGCAAATTATGAGCTGGTGTTTAATTAGAATCTGGGAAGAGAAATACAAATGCAGAAGAACGGGATCTTTTCTGTTAATTCACCCCAAATAATGTAAAGTTAGTTATCGCAAATTCACCCCAAGAAATTATTAATTTTAAATCAAAGTTTGTCTTTTATCAAATTTTTGGTACTCTTATAATTTATAAATTTAAAATTAAAATTTGTGTAGCTTGCCTCGCAACGACTCCAACCCTCAGAATGAAAAATTACCAAAAATCAGGGAGTTATCCACATTTTATAAGTGATGATGATATTCGAGGTACTTACAAGGAATATTTTACAATATAAAAAAAGAAAAAATCTATTTTTGGCTTATTTATCGGGGTGAGCGTGAACGAAGATCCTATACTTAAAATTAGCGCACCCGAGTCACCCACATTTGGGCGATCGCAAAAGTCAACCCAGCCGAAGTGCAATGGAAAGGCCTCGCTTTGGGAGAATTTGTTGGAAATTTTAGTAAATATAAATTCTTTTGGAGTCTGTCTGTATTTCTGAGATGAGGTATTATGTACATTATTTACATTATTCGGACTACTGTCCTCATCTTTGTCGCCATATTTATCACAACGTTTCGGCCGTTGTACCCTCCGACCTTCTTCAGGTGGTTGGAATTTCGTACTGAACCCTTTATTTCGCTCACTGGGGTAGACTGTTCTAGTTCCGCGTGCCATGTTTGATGGATGTCAGTTATCAGTACAAGAGGAGGAGGACAACAACACTCAGAAAACAGTCTGCCTGCCTTATGTGAAGGGGTTATCAGAGAAAATACAAAGGATCTACGGTCCATATATCATCAGGACAACCTTCAAAAGCTTGACGACACTTCGCAGATATCTCTCTTTAGAGTGGATTAATATTTGGGGGGTGAATTAACAGAAAAGATGCGAAGGACGTGTACATGCGTTTTATAGACTACGCAAAGGCGTTCGATAAAGTACGCCACAAAAATCTGCTAGCACTGTTCAGCAACCTTGATATATTTGGGAAGGGATATTAGAATAATCAAAAACCTATTGTCGCAGCAAACTGGCTGCATACAGTTAGACAATGTGTTCAGCAGATATACAAAAATAAAAAGGGGTGTTTTCTTGTCGGACTTATTCAACTTATACAGCGAGGCAATTCTGAGCTAGAAGTCCTACCATTATTTGCGGTCACAATTTCAACAACATAAGGTATGCAGATGACGCAGTGTTGATAGCAGACACGGAAAGAAAGCTAGAAAAACTCCTGCAGAAGGCAGTGAACGAATGGGAGAACTGCAAGAAAACAGAATGCATGATTCTTAGCAAAAGAATGAGCCCAAAGTTCGAATTGCAGTTCGGAAATACCAAAATCAAATAAGTGTAGAAATTTAAATATCTGGGAAATGTTTTAAAAGAGGACGGAAAGTGTGAAACGGAAAACAGAAGGCATATTGGAAAGAAACATTCCAAAAGCTAAGCAGAGTACTAAAAAATAGATGAAAAAATCGCTAGAAATAAGGAAAAGAGTACTAAACTAAATCTGTTACGTGTTATCTGCCCTCCTCTGTGGCAGTTAGTACCGGACGAAGATAAAGAGGAGACTTGAAGCAACAGAAATGTGGTTCTACAGAAGGATGCTGAGGATACCGTGTACTGAACATATGAGCAACGACGTAGTTTTGGAGAGAATGGAAACAAAATGGAAACTAATACTTAACATCATGAAGAGCCAGTTAGGGTTTCTGGGGCACATATTGAGGAAGGAAGGCTTGGAAAATATGATACTCATGGGACAGATAGAGGGCAAGAGGGACAGAGGAAAACGACGCATAACATTTTCGCGCCAATATCAGTTACATTACCCGGTAAACAGCACCAAATGTTCTGTAA
Organism: Acanthosepion pharaonis; assembly: GCA_903632075.3. NCBI lineage: Eukaryota > Metazoa > Mollusca > Cephalopoda > Sepiida > Sepiidae > Acanthosepion > Acanthosepion pharaonis. The sequence goes on along the minus strand of CAHIKZ030004150.1, from coordinate 306,667 downwards.
AAGCTGTTTGTATTATTCAACTTACATTTTTCCTGAGCAGAGACGGGTTTCTTATCAAGTGCTGAGCTAGCAAATTCTGTAGAGTTGGAACATTCAGAAGAAAAGTAACGCATTGTGTAAAACTCATCAAAGGAATAGACTTGTCGACACGTCACATTTCAATTAAGATAAATAGTTATCTTATCCATGTTAAACAGATTGTCTTTAATGGAAAACGGCGATATCACTGAAAAGAAAGCAATATCTGTTAAGGGAAGATAAAACCAGTCCTTCCCCTCATTTCCAGTGGGGACGGGAGAAGGGCAAAAGGAGAAAATTAGTGTCTTTGATATATTTTAGCGTTTTTGAAATATTAGCAATCAAATATAAATAACTCTTTCAAATTTGGATGTAGTAATAAATATTCGCTACATTTCGTTTTTAGCACGCTGCAAAATGATGTTTGTTTTATAACACGGCCGGCCCGGTTTGATCCTGGGTCGTTCCCACGCTGGTCAGTACTGCCGACGGTCAACTGATGGTTATCTGCTATCCACTTTGTTCTTTCATCTGCTTTTGTCCTACGTTGTGTTCCTTGATTATAGAGCAGTTAAGATCGAATTTCGTCCGTACTTGAGCGTTGGATAGGACCATAGCGGAACCGTGTTACAAAAGGACATAACATAACAAAATAACGAAGAAGATCGCCGGGTTAATTTTCCGTTGGTCTATATAGTTTTTGATACAACAAAATTAACCCTTCCCTTTAAACTCTCTGTCGCGACACTTAGTCTATTTTTTCTAAAACTTGGAGCGGGTTAAAAACAAACAACAAAGAAAGAGTTTAGGCGGAAATTCTTTCGGCAGCATGTCACGTGGGGTTTGACCACTGCTGTTTCGTCTCGTCTGCGTCTCTTGCAGGCTCTCGATCCAGCTGCTGGGTCGCTTAAGCGCTCTGTTTATATTTATTTCTTCTGACATCCACCGCACCCCAGAACTCATCAGTATTCATATTAATTGATGATTTTCACCGATTTTGGAGAAACAACACTAACCTTCAAACAAAGCGGTCAGTTATTCAAAACAATACATTCTTCGACAACAAACTTTATTTATCATTTCTTTCTATATCCTAACGATAATAAACTTTTTTGTTTACAAATTATTTCCTATGTCCTTGACGTCAAAGAAAATTCTTTGTTGTCGACTTTTGCATGTTTACAAAACTATATTTCACATTGTTTATTATGGGATCTTACCCATAATAACATAATGGACTATTCCATACGTAATAAATACTGCACCTCAAGAGGAAGCAGAAAGTTCAGCCTGAAGTCAGACGACCGGCTGATCGGTTGAACTCTCTGCCTTTGGGCGGGGAGGAACCCGAACGAGGCTATGCCTAAGGGCGGGGTCTCTTTCGGGGAGGTAAACCGACCCTGAACCCGTTTATACGGGTTCAAAGGGCACATTTTTGGCCGAGTTCACGGGCTCGGAGATCCCACGTTAAACCGGCCTTGTGACACATGATACCCTCGTGGAGGGGGGTGACTAAATACCGTTCAGTCTGAAGTCTGGAGTGAAGCCCGTCAGGAGTCTGTCAGTCAGTCAGTCGAGTCAAGAGTCGAGTCAGAGGCAGTCCGAAACAGAGTCGCGTTTAGACAATTACTACTAAACCTGATTGTTCGTACTAACACTTTCTACTTCTCTGTATATATTCCTGTTTGTAATATATCTGTGTTATTCCATATCCGTGTTCGAGTTCTTCTTTATTGGTTCTACCTTGGACTATCACCGTGGTACAAGGACCTGGACCATAACAGTTTACATTATCGGCTTTGCAAATCATAACAATTCCATTTACCTTTCAGCTGACAAGCATCCATATTTTACACTTCTCAAATTCATTCTGCGTTCCTAGTTATCAGAAAGAAAAAATTCTCTTTTTTTTCCTTGCTTCTTATATATTCATGTTTTCATCTTAACGTTTTTATCCCTTCCAATTCTCCAATTCACATACGGGATTTTCACACGAATCCTTTTAATCCTAATTTCATACTACCAGTGTCACAATAGTGTCACAGTTTAGTTTCCTTACAAGCCTTTTGCTTTTAGTAGTGGGGGAAACTAACAGCTTGATTATATCATTATTTTCCTTCTAATTACATGCGTTAGTTATTGTTATTGTTGCTATTGGAAGTATTCAAGTGATGCAGTTTTATTTGGCTACTTGGCTACTTGGCTACTCTGCCACAACTGCATTGACCTAACAATTAATATTACTGTCGGTTGAATTCTATAAAATCTTTTTTCTTAAAGCACTTTTTTCATAAAATTCTCAAGTCCACTGTTATTTCTCTTTCGAGAATTGATGGGAGTTTCCTTCCAAACATTTTGTTTTTGGTAGTGTGGAAAGCTAGCAGCCGGATTATATCATTTCCTTTGTAGTTACATGTGCTACCCATTTTTGTTCATTTTGTTGATGAAAATTTTCGAGTGATGTGATTTTTGTTATTTCGTAAAACTCTTTGTGATTGTGTAGCGCCAGTCTAGAGAATCTACTGAAGGATTGTCTTCTTTAAGACCTAAAGTATTCGATTAGTTGGTGTAATTTTATATCATTGATCTGAGAAAACTGTTGCAGACAGATAACAGATTAGACAATTCTGAACAATTTGGATGCTATATGTGACATACACATGACAGTCATAACGTGACGATACTAATTAAGAACCATGAATAGAGTTTTCAAGTTACTATTTTGGTTTCGTAGCACATTAGGACTGGAGAAATGTACAACTAGTGCAACATAATCTGTGTTCAATTTCCTGATTTTCTACATTAGATTTGTTATAATTGATCCATCTACGAAGTTATAGAGAGCCATAATCGCCTACGTCTTGAAGTGAAACGACATATAAGTAAGAATAGTATGATACTCATCAATTTAATTGGATCGAAATTGTTCTTAGAATTCGATTATTAAAAACAATATGCGAAAAGTATGAATGCAAGTATTCAGGACGATGTCTTCTTTAAGAAAGTCTTTAATTTACAATCCTTCTGAAGCAATAGACTAAAGATATGTTATATTCTTTAAAATGCCTTTAGATTTCTGGCAACGGAATTGTTATAAAAAGAAAAAAAGAGAAAATGGATGCTATAAAGAGTGAAGAGAGCATCCTCAAATACACGGTAGGCATTACAGATAGTTTCACCAAAATACATATTCCTATTTGTATGTTTTACTTATTGTGTGGGCGGTTACCGAAAAAGAAAAAATCACTATGTGAAACTCGACTCATTTCCAAAGTATGCAATCAATGCCAATTGTTAAGTGCGTGTTGCGGATTTGAATCAAGTCACTACAAAGAAAAAGACGAGTAAGGTTTTTAAATATGAAATGTTTTTATTTTCGTGTTTTTACAACTAAAAGTTCTTGTGTTAAAGTTCCTTGTTTGTAGTTGTCTGTTAAGATGAAAATTAATGTGACTTCTTCGCGTGTATGTGTGAAAAAGAGAGGCAAGGGAGAAAGTGAGGAGGAAAAGTATAAGTGTCACGTAGCTTGATGAAGAAGACTCGTAAATGAGTAAGAGAATCTCTTTGAATCTGCCATTGTGAATTGATGTTGCATGTATTCGTATCTATCTCCTTACTGGTTTTGTCCGTTTAAAGACTTTGCTTAAATACTCTTCAAGGGGTTAACGAAGCATGTTTTTTTTTTTTTTTTTTTTTTTTTTATTGTTGGCGGGATTGTGACTCGTTGGTTGAAAAATGTTAAATATTTATTTTCGAAAGATTAATTTATTAATCGGAAGGATCGCGGATGCTCCGACTCAGAAATCATTTTTTGGCACTTGACTGTCTTGGTGTTTATTTCCGTCTTCGCTCCAGATGCGGATATTCAGTTGTTGTTTTTTTTTTTAGTAGGATCTTATCCTTAGTTTCGTTGGGGGTCTGGCTGATGATGTGAACTGAAAAGTTCAGTTAATTTAAACCTTTAAAAATGTGCAGGTTAATTACTGCTCTAGTAAGTACCTGACATTTCGCGCTACTCTCTACCTTCACACAGACGAGCCAGCTCAGGCTGAAAATGGAGTACTGCTGCCGTATACAAGGTCTGTCTGACTAGGTGTGCTGCGTGAGCTATGGGCAACGTCCACAGTGAGTTCTTGTAACAGGGACAGGCGATCATTCAGCAAGTCTACAAAGAGATAGTGTAGCGTTTGCTTCGCTCAGTGCGCGAGAAGAGACGAGAGTTGTGGCAGGACAAATCGTGGCTGCTTCACCACGATAATGCACCTGCTCACAACGCCCTGAGCCTCCAGTATTTCCTGACCGTGAAGAACCTCACCGTACTGGAGCAACCTCACTATCTACTTGTTATGTGTGACTTTTTTCTTTTCCCCAAGCACAAGTGGGTCATCAAGGGGTCAAAGGGATCCGTTTTGAAGGAGTTGATGCCATCAAGAGGACTGTAACGAAGGAACTGGGGGTCATCCAAGAAGAATCCTTCCAGCAGTGCATAGAAGCGTGGCAGAGAAGCATGGAAAAGTGCATTGGACACAAGGTGGGGTTACTTTGAAGGGGAAACCACGTCGTTTGTGGTTTGGAATTTAAATAAATTGTTTGTGACACCAGTCCCGTACTTTTCAGACTCATCTCGTATTCAGTTTCCAGTCTTGATAGAGTCCAAAAGCATCATCGCGTCTTTGCGTGTGACAAATTATTTTCCACAATACAACTCCTTTCCTCACAGATGAAACGTCGCAAGCCTCTTACTGTTCTATCGCTATTTTCATGAAAAGTGTTCAGACGAACTACATTCCTTAATTCTACTCGTTCTAACCTGTACGTCTAAGACCCGCCATGCCATGAACATTGTAGCGAACCACCTTCATTCCATTCATATTCCTTTGGTGGGATGTAGTTGGCATAGAACTTTTCATTGACTGTGTGGCAGTTTTAAATATAGTCAATAATCACAATGTCTTTTACATCTCAAAAAACTGACACCATCACCTTCCCTGCAGATGAAACGACCATGACCTTCTTTGGAGCAGGTGAGGAGGGATGTTTCCACTACATAGAATGTCTATTTGCCTCTGATTCAAAGTGTTGAACCCTTATCCTGTGTAAGGAAACTTTCAAGGAAACCAGCTGGATCTGCTACAAACAACGTCAGAGTTTTCCTTGATCAGCTTGGTGTGCTTTTAATCCAGTGTCATAAGACGTGGCACCCACCGAGTATAAACCTTTGTCATGCCAAGTTCATTGTGCAGAATATTCTCAACTCTCTCTCTCTTTCATTTATAGTCAATCACCTGTCATCCATCACGATGTGGTGAACACGATCAATATTTGTCTCGGTTGCGGCAGTCGCAGGATGTCCAGACTTGGCTTATCTCCAAGACTCTCTCTTCACTTCCTAAATTCAGCTGCCCACTCTTGCACTCTTGATAAAGATGGATCGTCATCCACTAATATTATAAACTTGTCAGAAGGAATATTCTTCGAGGTAAATCCTTTTTCTGCAAGTATTTGATAACACTACGATGCCAAATTTTGTTCGTTTTCAAAAGAAGTCACTATGAGTTACTTTTGAAGTCTTATTTGAACAATCAGATGTCAGGTTACCTGGAAAGAAACAATGTGGTCATTAATAAGAAGAGTTACAGTTCTAGTATCATTATTTCATAGAACTTTTCAGCCGACCCTCTTAAATTCTGGATTATTCTAATATTCTTCCCAAATAAATCAAGCTTTCTTAGCAGAAAATATCTCCGATTTGAAATTCCTTACTTCTACTATTTTTGAGTCAGAAGTAATGACCGCATGAAACGATAAAACAAGAAAGCCTATAAAAGGAACTTAATGGTAGAACTTAACTTATTGGTCTCTCAGTAAGTCATTAAATATAATGTTCGCAAAAACTAGGGGAGGGTGTCCTCCTAAGTAATACGGGTCCTTTGGAATGGGGTTAGGGTCATTACAACGCCTGAAGCATCCCTAAAGGCGAAGTGCCGAGGGGATTTAAGCGATTTTTGTCCGTAGACAATGTAAAACTTTACTTCACATTTCATTTGTGTGGACGTACGGATAAAAAAAAAACTCTTCATTTCATAATGAATGTTATGGTAATGGTAATATTAGCCTTTTCCCTATAAGGAAACATTTGGCAACCAATGCTGTTTTCGATTGAAATTTATAGAATCTTTCCCTTAAAACATTTTTTTACGAAAACACATTTCTCAAGTCAGTCTCTGTTATCACTCTTTCCAGTAATGATGGCGGTTTCCTTCCTAACCTTTTATTTAAAGTAGTGTGGAATGTCAACATCTTATGTCATTATTTTCTCTTTGAGTTATACGTGCTATCCATTTTAGTTGTTGCTGCTGTAGGTAGTCCACAAGTGATTTTGTTTTTGTTATTTGCTACAGTTTTTGTTTGTGATTCTGTAGCGCCAGCCCACAATGTTCAAAGAAAGGTGATATTTTCCAAGACCCCCAGGCTTTACTCGCTCAAAGCCTTTTTTTTTATCATTGATCTTACGAAGCCGTTGTATATAGCTGACAGTTCAGATATTTCTGAACGAGTCTGGCGCCATGCGTGACATCCACATAAAAGTCTTGATCTGACTTTATTAATATAAGACATTTTGAAAACAATTCTTCGTTAGACTGTTAGTAAGTACGTCATTTAATATAATGTGCTCAAGCTCCCAAGGGTTATCCCCTCAGGCAATAGCTCTCCTTCAGGAGGGTCTATGGTCATTACCTCGCGCCCAAAGAGTCTCTAAAAGAGAACGTAATTTTTGTCCCTAATCCATGTTCGCATGGGACTCACTTTAAACTTGACTTTGTGTCATATTTCCTTTGAGTGGGCATATAGAGAAATTTCCTTAACTCATTGCTCGTCAAAATACTCGATTATGGTTGCCTGCTGGAAAGCATGGCGCCGGAATAAAATTGCACAAGCGAGGAGTGAAACTATTAGCATAGAACTTACGGTTGCCTATAGCCAAATGATGAGATCCTGCTGCCAATCTAGTTCTGTGCTTAAATTCAAAACGTCTAGGTTACCATAGCGAAGAGCTCACCCGAACAATTGAAAGTATTTATATAGAAAAGACACAGAGAGATAATCTTACGGCGATTGGAAAGTGACTGAAATGAAGTCGAGTTACCAGAACAGGACCAATAATATTGATGATTCTTCTTTGAACTTTATCAATGAGCTCAAGGTAAAGAGGGAACGAAAAGAAAAACAGGTTGAATATTGCAGAAGTGTATTCTTACTGACCCTCATTTGCGACTGAAATTTCCTAATTTGGTAATAGGATAAATTTTCTAATTTTTTTAAAAGAGTTTTCTTTTGTAATTTTTTTTTTTTTTTTATTTCTTCGACGTTATAAATCGTCTGTCAAAGATTTTTTCAAGGAAGTAAAGATACTTATAATAAAAATAAGAATTTATTTCTCTCTCGTACACACACTACTTACTTACCAGTCTCGATTTAGCTGAAAATATTAACCCAGTTTCACTCTTCATACACACGCAGTTTTTGTTGATATATTGGGCAAGTCCCCATCTAGAAAAAAACGCGGAATGCGAATTCATTTGTGAGTGAAAAAAATGTGTAATTATCGGTTGGGACCTTTGCATAAATGTTAAATTACCTCAGATTTTTATTCTCTATCTTTCTCCCTCACTCTTGTTCTCTCTCTCTCCCTCACTCATCTTTCTTGTCTTTTTCTTTTCCTCTTCTTGAAGCTTTCGTTTTAGCGTTTATTTTCAGTTCTTTTATTTTTTTTAAATATATTTCGAACTTTCCTTCTATCTCCCTTTTATGCTTCTTTGTCTTTTTGTTTTCTAACAGTTTTTTCCTTTTCTCTCTTCTGTTTCTTCATCTTTTCTAATGTGACTGTCTTTTTTCTTTCTCTTTATTTCTTTCTCTAACTCCCTATTTCTAGTTTTTCATTTCTTTCTTTAAAAAATATTCTTTTGCCTCTTATTTCATTCAATTTTCTGTTTATTTTTTCCATCTTTTTTTTTCCCTTTGTCGCTTCAAATAATCATAAACTTGTTTTTTTTATTCCTGCTTTCAAAACATTTTCTCGGTGGAAAAAAAACCAAAAAAACAATTCCAAATAATTAAATATCCGCTCACCTCCTCCCTTAGTTTTCAATTTCTTTAAAAAATGAAGTCACTTATTTTATTTTGAATTACAAATTTTACTCATTTAAAAAGAAGATATTTTCAGCTTGTTATTACCACAATTCAAATCCTGAAATAAAATATGAAACCACCTAGGATTTTGTTATTTTTAACAACACAGATGATGTGTAAGATGTATTTTTAATCATGGATGAACAATGTCGTAGTTTAAGATGAGGAATGGTTACAGACAGTTAAGGAGTGGTTCTAAATTTGTTGGTTGAACACTAACAACAACAAAGTCTAAAGTTTTAGAGCCTCAGACCAAGGAATGGGTGCTGTGCGCAAAAAATGTTATTTTGTTTCTCTTTCTTCGTCGGTTTCTTTCACTCCTTCCTCCGCTTTTTTTTTTTTTTGAATGGCGGGTAATGGCATAGCTGTGACTAGATTAGGATGAAACGGCGGCAAGTTAGGAAAAGAGGCGGCAGAAGCAGGAGCAACTTGCTTTAACAAGCCCTTCACTTGCAACGAGGAAACGGAGAAAGACCAGGCGACGTCAGAGAGAGAAGACATATACTACCAGCTGTTGGCCAGACACAAACCACTCCTTCCATAGGTGAGTCTCCCAAAAAGTAACTTTTCGCTTCGCGATGCGCGTCTCCTGGAATCAGTGTTAAAAAGCAAAAAAAAAAAAAAAAAAAAAAAAAAAAAAACGGAGAAAGAAGAAAAGAAAAGTTGTCATCATAGCTGCAGTTTCATTTTAATTTGAAACTTCGCAAAATTATTTTAACCATTAAGTTCAACTTTTAACTTTCAAAATTAAAACTCTCTCTCATATTTGTGATAATAATTTAGTAAAATAATTTTTTTTTTCATAAAAAATAATAATTAAATACACGCACACACATTTCTTTTTATACACACTCGATTTTTCTGAATTTCTATACCCATGGAAGTGACATTTTAACTGCTTAGAGTTCAACCATAAGTATCGGATATTTTACAAGTATACAAAACTACTAAACAGCTTGGTTGAAGGCAAATTTGAAATTTGCATCCATCATATTCTCATCTCTGCTTCGAAAATAAGCTTTATAATTCAAAATACTTTAAATTTAAATCATTTTCATTTATATTTACATTCGGACTAATGTTCCTATCTGTTGTTATCAACATTTTGACCGTTGTGCTTTCCTGTTTTCTTCCGGTTTCTGTCAATCCCGGTAACCATCTCAGAATTTTGAACTGAGCCCTACAGGAGTAGATTGTTTTCATGTCTGGAATATCTTGTCTTTTTCCTTTTTAGTAATGCTAGTGCTGTTTCCACTGAATCTAAGTCTGTACTACCCGACCCAGGGATTGAACTTACAATTACGATGCTACCAAATTCACTAGGCTATTGTTCTGTTGTAACAACAACAACAAAGATGTAAACATTTTAGTCCGAATGTGAATAATGAATTCCTCATTACAAAAATTCAGACAGAAATTAAACAAAATTGTTTTGTTTATTTTTAACATTTCGTCACATTTTTTGACTGTCATAACAAATACTATCACCTTTGTACGATGAAATATTAAACAATCACAAAATGTGTTTTTCTTTTCTGACCTTCAAAGTAGACGTGTCTTGTTTATTATTGCCTCATAGTTAATGTTTACCTTTTCACACCTGCTTTTATTGACTGAAGAAAAATATATTATTTCAGTTTTCTAGTTATTTTCGGTAAGGCACTTGAATCATTTTTAACCTGTAACATTATAACCCGTCTACAGTCTAAATTTAAATTTAACAATCTTTCTAGAATTGAATTTATAATATTTACTGATTTTTATTGCTTAATAATGAATTAACTGATAATTTGTTTTAAAAAATATATGTTTAAAAATTTAGAAATCTGAATATTTTGCACGAAAAAAACCTAATTGAAAGAATCTTTTCCCCGAATAAATTTATAATTTAAAATTTGGAAAATTAACATTGAATTATGAATTTTTCAGAATTTAATCAATTGTTCATTGTGTCAAAAACACATTTTTCCTATTTTCTTTTTGTTGAATTCACATGAAAAAAATCAATTTGAATTATTCTCGTCTTTTTCATTGAGTGTTTTAGCTGACTTATTTTTCATCCCCGTTTTAGATTAATTATAGATTAATTTGGCAAAAATATAACAGTTTTCCTTTTAATTCAAACAAAACATTCGTCTTTAACTTCCTCAATTTTTCAACAATAAATAATAATTTTCTACATTTTTGGAAGAGGCGACGAGAAATAAAATTAGGATATTTATTCAGTCGAAAATTGATGGAATTTTTAAAAGTATTCCAGCAAAAGAAAATCTGGCGCTGAAAATACTTCAATTCTTACAAGTTACAGCCCAACAATAGAAAACTGTTGCTTGCTAAGCAAACAGGAAAATTCTGCTCTTTTTAAATAGGATACTGAAAAAAAATTTATAGAAGTTGAATTAATGCTTTTCTTTCTTTTTTTAACATTCGAAAAAGAACATTACAATGAAATTCAATGTGCCTTAATGATGAATTTATCAGGTTTTTAAGTCAAATCAAACAGACAAATGTGCTGGCTGCTCGAAAGTGAAGTTATCGTATGTTAAATTCAAATTGCTATATCAAAAAAAAAAAAATTTTTTTTCATTTTTACTTTGGATTTTAAAAGCTAAACTGATTTTGAAATTAAAATACAAAAGAAAAGCAAATATTTTGAGTTTTTCTCCAGTCTAAGGCCATTTTTATTTCGTTAAAATCTCAAATAAAACGAATAAGTTATACAGGCAAAAAACGAAGTATTTAGCAAAAAAAAATTTAAGCTTAAAAAAAAACTCGTAGCTTTTATGAGCAACAACATAAAATAGTTTTTTTTCAAACTATTTCTCATGCGACTTGTTTCGTTCATCGTTAAACATACGATGTAAAAACTATATTCTTGCATTTGATTAGAACTACTTACAGTAAAAAAAAAAGTTATTTTCTAACGAATTAATGAACAGACTGAGAAAGACAGATTTCCAATTCTGATTATTAAAGCAGACCCTTCCAAATTAAGATACTGGCTCAGCACAATCTTTCTACTGTAATTTTCCACCAATTGACACTGTGATCTAATCTTATTATCTACCTATATGGATGACTTAGAATTTGAATATTCTCTAACTGTCCATCCTGATGTCCGCAGTTCGAAAGTGAAATTTTGGTCGGAATTTTACGAAAGTTTGGTCGCTTTCAGTCAATCAGTTAATTGCCATACGCGATCCACGCTTGGGCGATCATGTCTCGTTTGATTGATGATTGACGAGACAGAAGATTTTGCCGCGGTAGATTGCCGTTTCTTTCTGCGGTAGACTGGTTGTCAACCAAGGCTATAGAGCCCAGTCTGTCCTGCTATTCAACCCATAGCTGGTGGATGGATTAATAATATATTTTCCAAGGGCATTTGCGCGTAAGTTAATGTAACGAACCCGAAATGATATTCGAACACTGCTCTCCGATTTCACATGCTAAAGCGTTATTCATGGCACCACACCGACTAAGTGCTAGATTTGAAGGTGAGGGAATACCAAATTTAGTGACATTATCTTGCAAGAAGGGTTTATTCATGGCGAACGTTGACTGAACCGTTTTGAAACAAATTTACTATTCATATGACATATTGAACTTAGAAAGATCGTCGGTGCGCCAGGCACTTGGATATCCGAGATATCCCAGCATGCAATTCTGGGAAGAGTACATGTGTTTATATTCTTTAAAAAGGTATTCTGAATTTGAGGAAATTGTGCTTCAGCTATGAAGATTTGGGGAGTTGGTGTGCAAAGGAAACATTTGGGGGGGGGGATAAGAAATTGGGAGGGGGGGGATAAGAAATTGGGAGGGGGGGAAAAATGTAAAAGAAGTGGTAGGTTGGTAGTGGACATGAAAAGATTATGATAGATAATAAAAAGAATTATATATATATTATATATTTATTTTTAAATAAATAATTATATTTATGCTCTTCTTTTGTATCGAGCACTATTTTTTAAAAATAATAAAAATACTAAAGAACTTTGGATTATTTACCTAACGAGTTCTTTCCTATTTTCTATATATTTTTCACACACACACACACACACACATATATATATATATATGAGAGAGAGAGAGAGAGAGAGATAAAAGGTTAATGGCCAGAGTTGAATCAGACTAGCAAACAGTAAATATTAAAAAGTGTTCACTACACGTATGAAAAAAATAAAGGTAAAAAATAACATGTAGAGCTTTTAATTTTAAAAATCATGATTTTTAAAGTATATATATATATAAAAATTGCCCTTTTTATCTATCTCAGTCTTTTTTATATATATATATATATATATATATATATATATATATATATATGAGAGAGATCAACAGAGAGATAATAAAAAGACTGAGATAGATAGATAAAAGAGGGGCAATTTAAAAACGAATAAGAAGATAACATTCATGGAAAGAAAAAAGTTGATGACGAAAGAAAGAAACACGTCAAATGTAAAAGCCATTCCTTCAGTTCTTACTCTCCGACTTTCGAAACTGCACCTGCCTATTTTAATTAGTTCCTCGAGCTGGAAAATGGGAGGTGGAAATGAACAGGTAAAACATTAGTTGTTCGGCAAAGATTTGCTACCTTGAAGGCTTACCTTCACCCATTCTCCACCCGAACTTCACACACATTTCAGAATGATACTCGTGAGTAGTCCGTCTGGAAATATCCGTCCACTTATTGGTCATAGCAAAAAAGAAACTCTCAAACATTTACATAGAGAAACACTAATGGAATCTGCTTGCTAAAATATCCATATAAGGACATTGGTGGAAGCATTTTTGCGCCTTGATAAACGAGCCATATGTAATGTGACCGGTCAGCCATTTTGACGGGTTTGGTTTATTTACGAGAAACGATGGATTTCAGAACTGGAATTTTTTTTTTTAACTGTCGAAAGAATTTTAGTCATAAATTTATTTGCTTGGATCTGGGAAGAGTAACTAATTTAACTTCTTTCAGTGTGTGCCGGTTATTTCTTTGATTAAAATGGGCAAATTTAACAATGAATCGAAGTAAATATTTTGATTTCATATGTCTACATCAGTAACATAAGTGAAAAGTCGTTTTTAGCGTTTGGCATGAATCAGTCTTTAGATAGAACTTTTGATAAGACCACAAGTGTATAAAATATACATGCACACAGTCAAACGTATATATACACACAATTTGAATTAAATTTAAATAGATGTGTGTCGCAAAGGTTAACTTCCGTTTCTGTCTAACAACAACCCTTGGGTAAAAGTGGAATAGTTTCATCCGATATGTTCGGCCCTTAGAAGTCATTTTTACGACTCCTTTATTAAGACTGAATATATTTTCTAATAAATGTAGTATTTTAAAAGGACAAACAATTTAGATTTTAAATTTGATCATCTTGTCGTCAGTGAAACAATAGCTACAAAACAATTTGAAATAATCTTTTTAGTTATTTTCCAAATGTTGATCGTTTGAGAATGGTTCAAATATATAAATAAAACTAATTATCTATCTAGCTCTCTCTCTCTCTTTATATATATATATATATATATATATATATATATTTAAATAAGTACCAGCTACCACAAGACTTATAGATAGTTTTAGACAAAAAACGCGTATGTTTTTCCTTAAAAGTTATGTGAGTTTATATTTCTTTTTTATACTCACTGGAACTATTTATTTCGATTTTGTTGCCACTTTCCTCCTCTTTGATTTTTTTCTTCCCCTTTTTAATATTAAATTGAATTTAATTGTGATTCTTCGTGTCCTCCCAGTTTGTCTATAACTCTGCGATTCTCGTTAAAATTTTATTTTCGCCAACAATTCTTCTGATAAGGTGCTGTCCGAAAAAAAGTTACATTTTTAAGGGAAAAATATGCGGTTTTGTCTTTATAAAAGGCGCAAACACTAATATTCCACGGTTATAATTTTTGACAAGACCACACGGGAGGTCTGATGAGTTGGATCGTGATTACGATTCCAATGTAATAAATGGAATATTAGTGTTTGAGCCTTTTATATTATATTCTTGCTCTGTCCTGGACATTGAGCTCTATCTGGATTCTATCCTCTTGGAAATATATATATATATATATATATATATATATATATATATATATATATTGACCACTAATATTATCTATCTATCTATCTATCTATCTATCTATCTATCTATCTATATATATATATATATGAAATGAAGATTTAAGACATTAATAATCCCAAATTTATGGAAAGTCGGGTCGGTGTTTCATAATAAGCTACAGGAATAAAAACTATTCCATGTCAAGCGATTTTGCCTATTATGTACAATTTCAGTTAAGTAATAATACCATATACAGATACACACACACACACATATATATATATATATATATATATATATATATATATATATATATATATATATATATATATATATATATATATATATATATATATATATATATATATATATATATATATATATATATATATATATATATATATATATATATATATATATATATATATATATATATATATATATATATATATATATATATATATATATATATATATATATATATATATATATATATATATATATATATATATATATATATATATATATATATATATATATATATATATATATATATATAGTGAATATACATCATATTCAACGTCGATTGTTATCGACGTTGGATACTATGTATATTCACTAATATATACTTATAGCTATGTCACATAACACTGATCACTGTATTTATAACACCTGTTGAAGAAATATATTTATAGGTACGTACAATTTTGCGTGCGTGTAATGTATATTTTATCATGCCCATACCTATATATATATATATATATATATATATATTTCAGCAAAATTAATGACAACGTGTGATTTCTTTCGTCCTTTAGGACTTCATCGGACATAACTAGACATAAAAACTAGACATAAATTATATGCCATTTTTCTACACACAAAACTATCGAAGTATAAAGACCCGGAAATCGAAATAGAAAAACGTGGAAATTGATAACAAGAATATTACCCGTCATAGTAGGTTCGCTTGGAATGATAAAAAAGGGAACACAACAAAACATTGAAAGAATTCCTGGAAATCCCAGTTTAAGTGAAATACAAAAAATTGTCTTGATAAGTACAACCCACTCACTAAGAAGAACTTTGTCCATGTAACGCTAGTGATGTTATGGGAGTTAGAAAAACAAATGCAGAAATGTAATCATAACAACACACCGCTGCCTGCCTTAGGTTTACCCGCAGACTTGATAGGTAGTGTGGCCATAGCTGAAATCGAAATATAATGATAATAATATACACAGACAAAACAATCAAAGCTAATCACCCAGAGACCGCAAAAGCAAAAGGTGCCTTCTTATTGACATGGCAATCCTTGCAGTCTGTAAGTTATCTTCCAAGATCTTCGAAAAAAAAAAAAAAACAAACTATCAAATCACAAGCACTCCTGAGTGGTTGCTTCCCGTATTACTACACGCTTAAATTATTTAAGTCTAGGGTTAACCGTTATCTTTCCTACATATCCTTCTTAAACTGTACTTATCACTCCTCCTCTTATGTGCAGCAACTTCTTTCAGTAACATTCTGTCTTGAGTGGCTCATGGGTCTTGTACTATGTGAAATATTAGTAAAAAAATGTCACATGGATATTGAGAATTGCTAAACTTTATCCCAAAATGAATTGGATATAGCAGAAGAGTTTCATAATCTTTGAAATTCAATTGCGATACCTAATTAATGACTCGAATCTGAAATTCCCAGAGCCATGTCACTTATCTGTGCCTTTTCTATAAATACTTTGTATGATGATTGTTTGGATAAACTTTCAGCTATGGTACCTAGACTTTATGAATTTAAGCGAAGTACTAGATTGGCAATAAGGTTTCATCAATTCACAGTTGAATTGGCTAGATGCAACCGTAAGTTCTATGTTAACAATTTCTTCTATTGCACTTCTCGCTTGTGGGACTCTCTTCTGGCTCCATACTTTCCAGCCAGTTTTGATCTTCAAAAATTTAAATGCAATGTCAATCGCTCTCTACTGTCTTCCTTATTATTCTATTGTTCTAGCTGCTTAATAATTGTTCTCTATTTTTTATTCTTTCACACTCAGTAACTCCTTATGCCTTAGTGGCTTTACTACTTTGCTTGGGGTGAAATTATTCAAAAAATAAGCTTCTTCAAATACGTCTAAGTTAAAAGTGTTATTAGCAACGAAGACACAATAAAATTCGACGAAAAAGAAAAAAATAACACATAGCAAATGGAATGTAGGAAGTTTGCTATTGTACGTGATAGCATGAGGAAAGAAAGCCTGGTATGTGATTAGGGTGGCTAGGCAGATCGGTAAGATGAGTGGATGAGGAATGACGCTCATCATCCTCACCTCTTCTTTTAGTTTTCTGCTTCGCCTCTTTCTTGGCCACCAACAGGGAAGAAGGTAGCTGACATGTTGAAGAATTCTGAACGCTTCCTGAAAGCAATAAAAGACGGTTCGTATTTCTTCTAGCAGAAAAAGGAAGCAGCAGCGGTGTTTGTCTGTGTTTGGGCACCGTTTTCTGAGGAGGGGGAGGGAATACCACTCATAGTTTACGTGGGGGTCGTTGCAAGGTGGAAAAGGTAAAATAAAATATTTGCTTGAGGCGCAGACATGAAATGAAAGGCGAAAGCATTATTTATGGAAGATACGCATACAGAAGAGTTAATCAATAATTTCATAGCCTGACCCGAAAATATCAGCTAAACTTTGATCTGAAATGTTTAATGGATAATGTTTAATCTGCGCATTAATATTCACCAATGAACTAGGAAGGTTTTTATATACTAATGTTCACCCAACATAATGCCAAAGAGCCACTCAAGGTAGAAGGTTACTGTGTGATATTGTATGAGCCTAAGAAAAGGCAAGAAGTTCATGGAGTTATGTGTGTAAAACAACGGTTATCTCTATACTTGATTGATTGGTTTGTTTAACGGCATATCAACAGCCTATGGGTCATTTAATGCCGAAATTAATTTTCTTGGGAGCTTTGAAGTAATAAAAATATAATATGTTATTCTGCTTTCACAATTGAATACATGGT
This sequence comes from Acanthosepion pharaonis, assembly GCA_903632075.3. Taxonomy (NCBI): domain Eukaryota; kingdom Metazoa; phylum Mollusca; class Cephalopoda; order Sepiida; family Sepiidae; genus Acanthosepion; species Acanthosepion pharaonis. The sequence continues at coordinate 289,362 of CAHIKZ030004150.1, read as the reverse complement.
AGATAATACTCAGCTTTTTCATGTTTGTGTGGACATCATTACTAGAGGTCGTGATATGTGTGTTTTATGTTGTAGTTTTGTTGAAGTTATATTTTGTAATAGAGTTTGATTTAAGAAATTGTTGCATATTATTTGAATTAATGTCATAAAAGAGTTCTTTCAGGCTGGTTGGTTGATTTTGTTTAGCAGTATATCAATATGAGTTAATCTAAATCTAAATATTTTGAATGGAATTGTATGCCTTTAATAATAGATAAAATACATAGCTGGTCATTTTACTTTAACCCTCGACTTGAAGAAGTTAAGATTGTAGTGATTGGGAAATCATTTTGACGGAGGTTTTTGGGAAGAAGCTGTCCGAATGGAACTTACTTCTTACTATTGGAATAAGAAAGAAAAAAAATAACGGTTAACCCTAGACTTGAAGAGGCCAAAAAAACATCCTGGTGGGAGTCTGTTCCACAAAGCAGCAGTTCTTGGGAAAAAATTATCTGAGTGGAACTTACTGCTTACTAATGAAATACGAAGTGAATGAGGGTGATTCATCTATGGGTACATGACATGGCAGGTCCCAATTTTAAAGGTCCGGGGCCGTGGGCTTAAGGAATGTAGCTCATTAGAACATATGTCATGGAAATATCGATAGAGTAGCGAGAAGCTCGCGATATTTCGTCTGTGGAAAAGAAGTTGTTAGGTGGAAAATAATTCATTACTCACAAGATTGCGTAGACGCTTTTGAACTCTATTAAGAACGGCAAGTAAAGATTAGGCAACTCCTGCTTAGATATGGTAGCAATACTTCATTTTTGGTCTGGTCTGCCTCTGTTTTGTAAAGGTAGAGTAAAGCAGGGGGAATCAGATACTTACTGGAGCAGTACAATGAATCGGCTATTTTTTCACCATCTTTAGCAATAGATCGGATATACGAGTTCCATTAGAGATATGGGGAGAGCTTGAGTCTCAGTAGACGTCATGACAAGGAGCGTCCTTGAGAGTACAACCATCAATCATGATAGGTGAAAGTTTGGGGTCTGCTCGATGGTGGTTCTGTGGAGAGTCACCATCTCCCTCGTTATGAATGAAGAATGAATTAAGATAATTAACATGGAAAGAAGAATGAATTAAGATAATTAACAAGGAAAGAGATTGTATTAAAAATGCTTTTTGCCATTACTTTTAATTATACAACGACAACAACAATAATAAAAACATCTCCAAAACTAAACTCCTCTCCATTAATCATCTGAGAGACCCCTCTCTGCTTTCCATCAGCATGGCTGATGTTAACCTTCAGGAAAGTGACTAGTTTCGTCTTCTATAAATACTTTCATGGTAATTTTTCGGAAGAGCTCTTCAACATAGTGTGTAGACTTTATGAATTTAAGTACAGTACTAGACTGGTGTCGTGATCTCATCAATTTAGAGTTGAGCTGGCTAGATGTAACCGTAAATTCAGTTTCTTTTCTTGCACTTCTTGCTTGTGGAATTCCCTTCCGGTTCCATGCTTTCCAACCAACTTTAATTTGCCGAGCTATTATCTATTCCACCGCCCACACATTCAAGCTTATAGCGCCAGTATTCCAAACCAGTCACTCATAGTAGTGCGGGGAGAAGAGGTGGATTTATAGATTTCTCAAGGGTATTTGCGTGTAAGTGGATATAATGAACCTAACTGGAGTTGAAACTCGACTCTCCGATTAACAATTCCAAGCCATTATCTATTACACCACCCGCACATCCAGCACATGGTATTCCCAAACAGTCACCCATCTAGGTACTAAGCAGGCTCGACATTTTCAGTAAGCATACCGGAACCGATGTTTCAATGTGATGTGGCCGTAAGCCACCCAGTTTATTGGAGTATTAGTAATTGTTGAAGATATATTTACTTGTACTGTACACGACACGCAGTTCACTAGGGACTAAGAAGTCCTGCGGAAGAGAAACGATACACGTCTTGTCCTTGCAACATCCTGTAGGTGAAGAGTGAAAAAAAAAGAGAACTTTTTTATATACTGCTCTATTTGATAACGCCATCTAGAGGACATTAGGAGAAGTCTTTTAGCAGAGAAATGCGATAATTCAACAGAAGTCGTTTTCAATGTTAATCTTTCAGATTCACTTGATTGTCTAGATATTCGAATCAATTGTACCCCAAACTACCATCAGTCACGAGGAATATGTTCCCTCTGGGAGGCCCAGTGCCTCGAGTGACTATTAGGGCTTACTAATAGACTTTAAGTTGAACTCGTACATACAATCCATCGCTAAAGATGCCGAAAAAAAAATGGTCGGTTCTCTTTACCGCTCCAGTAAGTACCCGACTCCTCGTGCTATCCTCTACTTTTACAAGTGTCAGACCTGACTGAAAATGGAGTACTGCTGTCATATTTGTGCAGGAGCTTCCCAATCGTCACTTTCCAGTCTCGATAGAGTCCAAAAGCGTCTCCGTGTTCTTGTGGGTGATAAATTATTGTCTATCCTATCCACCTCTCACAAACGAGTTATAGCAAGCCTCTCACTGTCGCTAATTCTACGGAAAGTGCTCAGACGAACTACATTCCTTGTTCCGCCAGTTCTGGTCTTCATAGCTAGGACTCGCCATGTCACACTACACCACGCCACGCACATTATAGCAAACCACCTCCATTCCCTCTGTATTTCACTGGTGAGAAGTAAGTTCAACTCGAGCAGTTTCTTCCCACGAACTGCTGCTTTGTTGAACCGACCACCAAGAGAAAGTTTCCCCGATTATTACTAGGGTTAAACGTTATCTTCCCCATCTATCCGCATAAGTTGTACCTCTTGCTCTGTAACTCTTTACCTTGAGTGGCTCCCGGGCCTTGTACAGAATAAAACTCACTGTAAAAAAAAACTATATTCCAAGCAGAAAAATATTTGAATCTGAAGCATGTTGAAACTTTCTTTAAAATGATCCATTTTCTTCAGATTAGTCGATAATTTGGTTATAAGCCAAAAGGAAGGGCTCGTTATATTATATATATATATATATATATATATATATATATATATAAAAGAAAGAAAGAACAGTAAGATATATAATCCGGTGTTCTTATAGATATTTTTATTTTTACAAAATAGTGCTCAATGTAAATTTACAGAGCATTAATATTATAAATTAACTGATTTAAAATATGTTTTTTTCGTTACACAGTTCTAACCATGTTTCAAAACTGGAAGCTAAAAGCTTAGAATTTAAATTTGTAATTAAATTCCATTTCATCCTCAGGCAAATTTTGGAGTAACTTATTTTAAAATTTACTGGGTATTAAAGGCACGGCAAAAATCATAATTTACAGTTTCCAAGGATACAGAAAAATCTATTCATCCAGGCAAGGGGTGGTTGCGTGTTCATTTTATTAACTTTTGTTGTCTCAGTTTTTGAAACATGGTTAGAACTGTGTAGCGAGAAAACATATTTTAAATAAGTTAATTTACCATATATATATATATATATATATATATATATATATATATATATATATATATATGAACCAAATCCCGCCTTAAAACGATGCAAGCATTGTTATTGCGATGATTTTACTTTGCAAGTAATTCTTTAATATCACGACCTTGTGGTAGATTAGGAGGCGATAACTAACACAGTTGATAATATTTTTTTTTAATCGGAGTTCAGAGTTTCGGCATAAAGGTTGATATGCCGCTAAACAAAGGCAACCAACCAACATTATCGCTTTGGGGAAAGTAGAATCGTGTTAAAAAGATGGTATTTTTGAGTTGAGTGACCACGGCGTCTTCTGAAATTTCGTATTCATCTGTTTTCTGGAAATTCAACCTGGGATGTTTGGGAATTTACTCAAATCCACAGCGATTGGTCGAAATTTCTCTTTTTTTTATCACTCGTGATGTTATTACAACTACGTCCGCAACATTTTTAATCTCATTTTTAGAGTGTATTTTTGTTGACTTATCCGCGACATTTGCGCGCGCACACGCACGCACACACACATATATATGATTAATACAAATAAAATCGTCAGTTAGATGATTGACACCTCGATTCTGGAGTTTGGTCATCGTTCGCTTCACTCGTCGGGAGGTAGCAAGAAATGTCTGCGGCAATGATTTGTTTTAGGCTTGAATGCAATCTTCAGGCCTGAAAAATTTATTCAAATATAAAACAAATTTTTGCCGCTCGGTGTTGACCTTAGTGTCCACTTTTATATTTACATACGCAATATCTTTGATACTGAGCACTTTTACCCATAAATATAGCATAACTTAAAACTATATATATATATATGCAGTTATTTATATATATTATTAATATATTATATATGCGCGTTACTTATTGGAAAGCGCTCAATATCAGTGGTAGAGCTAATATATTTAGTTGGATTGGTGTGAGTTTGTGACCCTGGGTTACATGCTGTCTGCGATCGTCAGACAAACGTGAAACTCAGGGTCACAAACTCACATCAATACAACTAAATATATATATATATATATATATATATATATATATATATATATACAGATAGATATAAGCAGAATGAGACAGATATGAACAGAATGAGATAGATAGATAGATAGATAGATAGATAGATAGATAGATAGATAGATAGATAGATGAACAGGCTTAGATAGATAGATAGATAGATGAACAGGCTTATATAGATAGATAGATAGATGAACAGGCTTATATAGATAGATAGATAGATGAACAGGCTTAGATAGATAGATAGATAGATAGATGAACAGGCTTAGATAGATAGATAGATAGATAGATAGATAGATAGATAATTGAACAGGCTTAGATATATAGATAGATAGATAATTGAACGGGCTTAGATAGATAGATAGATAGATAGATAGTTGAACAGGCTTAGATATATAAATAGATAGATAGATAGATAGTTGAACAGGCATAGATATATAAATAGATAGATAGATAGATAGTTGAACAGGCTTAGATATATAAATAGATAGATAGATAGTTAGTTGAACAGGCTTAGATAGATAGATAGATAGATAGTTGAACAGGCTTAGATAGATAGATAGATATATATATAGATAGATGAACAGGCTTAGATAGATAGATAGATAGATAGATAGATAGATAGATAGATAGATGGCCAGGCTTAGATAGATAGATGGCCAGGCTTAGATAGATAGATAGATAGATAGATAGATAGATAGATAGATAGATGGCCAGGCTTAGATAGATAGATGGCCAGGCTTAGATAGATAGATAGATAGATAGATAGATAGATAGATGGCCAGGCTTAGATAGATAGATGGCCAGGCTTAGATAGATAGATAGATAGATAGATAGATAGATGACCAGGCTTAGATATATAGATAGATAGATAGATGACCAGGCTTAGATATATATATAGATAGATAGATAGATAGATAGACCAGGCTTAGATATATAGATAGATAGATAGATAGATAGACCAGGCTTAGATATATAGATAGATAGATAGATGACCAGGCTTAGATAGATAGATACTATGCCTTCTTGTTAAGGTAATTAGTGTTTTCCTAACACACGCACGCGCGTGCGCGCGCGCACACACACACACGTGAGTTGATTTTTTTTGTGAGACCTTTTTTTCATATGGGTCTGAAATCTTTGCAGATTAGATATTTTAGTTATTAAATTTTGAATCCTACTCCAGTGTCAGTGAATGCGAAATAGTAAAAATGATATGTAAACATTTTTTTTTGTTTTACTTTAATTTTTAATTTTATCTATTTTTATTATTATAAATTTTTCTGAGGCCGGCAGGTAGCAACAAATATTCATAGAAAGTTCTTTCCCATTTAAGGTTTTCTTCCAGGCAGATTGCTGAAGAAATTTAATCTCCTTTGCTGCTGCTTGCTGACATACGGTTTTTAAAAGAACCTCACTTTTTTTCCTACCAGGAAATTCCTGCCATGACAGTAGTATTGTCTGCTGGTATAGAAAAGGAATTCCATTCATTTTCTGTCTCAAGTTTAAAAGGAAGAAAAAGTTATACAAATTTAATTTTTCTGGTTTAAAATACCAAAATTAAATTCACTAAAAATTAGGTAGTTGTGTGTTATCTGTCGCCACTTTTAAAATTAATTTTTCGACTTTTTCACAAAAATACAAATGTGTAAAATTATACTATCCCAAAGAATAGAAATAAAAAATAAAAAAGAATTAATTAAAAATATACTATCCTAAAAATTCATTTGACAGTCGGAAAAAAAGAAAAAAACAATTAATTAAAATACATTAAATACCACATCTAACTTTATAAAAAGTCACCAATACACAAGTTAAAAAGTGGTGTTTTAGATCACCAAAATATTTCATTACTTTTTCAAACGTTAATTTTTAATGGATATTCATATTCATTACGGTGTTCAGTTTAGTTATTAAACAATATATTTATTTATTTTCGTCTAACCTTAACCCTGGCCTAAATATTCAAGAGATAATATTTAGGGAAAAATATGAGCTCAGGGTTCGAACCTGCATCCATCTGGGCAGAGGAAACCGTCGTTAGATCCGACGTGCTTTAACCGACTCGGCCACGAAGGACCTTTGCCGATCAAGCACTGCTGAATAATGCCTTTAAGTGAAATCCTTCTCGTTATAGACACACGAAATTTCATATCTGATCAGTTTCATATCCAAACGTAAACAAAGTAATTTTCTAAAGAAGTAATGGATTTTTTTAATTTATTAATCCAACGACTCATTATTATGCAAATGTTATTCTTAGCGGATACTCATATTTCAGTTTACTAATTAAACAATATATTTATTTTTGTCTACCGGGATATTCAAGAAATCTTGAAACTGTGTACCACCCACACCAGCCTGAGCGTCAACGATCCTGCCAGAGAGCGCATATTTGAAAAAATCTGGGTTGCAGATTCATATTTTGATAAGATTCAATAGCAGCACACTCGAGAATTTTCCGTTGAAATAAGTTACTTCCTCTTTTAATAAGTATGGCATTCTTTAGATTAAAGTTGTGATTGAATTTGTTTCTATGTATGACTAATGCATTTGATAAAGTGTTGTGTTTCTAGATGCTATAAACACAACAAACCAATACGATATACCATTTCTCGGTATAGTCCGCTAAATTTTTGTTCTTTCTTGTCTTGAAATCAGAACACTACAATCAATTGACTGTATCCCTTTTCTGTGTGAATTATAGTGGGTTATCAGTTATAGTGAAGTGTATGAGTGTTGAAACAGATTAGTTTGATTTGGCCTTGTTAGTTAGATAGCCCCCCCCCCATAAGAGGGGTATAAAACAAGAAAATCAAATTATAAAGTGAAACAACAAATTTATATACATACAAATCAATTAAGATCTCTACAAATAAAATTAATGTATTTTGATTGATACAAGGTCGTCAAACTGTTCATATTAGTCCTTGCAAGAATGAGTTCATGTATACATAGGCAGGAACATATATATGTATGTATGTATGTATGTATGTATGTATGTATGTATCAGCGTTATTGTAGGGTAGGAATGTCTTTGAAGTAATCACTCAGTCTTAAAATGTTCCATTCGTTTATCAAGTATAAAAGAGGTGAGGGAGAAGGGTAGAAATAATAATAATGATCGCTTGACGTTTGTCAAGGGACGTGCTAATACGCTCATCTTCTTCTCTCTGGTGACAGTCAAACTTGCCCATCTTTTATTTTGTTTGTGGAGTTTGAAAAGGCCATTTGTGAATTCACTTCCTGATATGATTTGGGCCTTTCAATTGGCCGACAAACACACTTCGCGTCGGCTCGCGAAAAGGACTGTAAAAGAATTTTGTTTCTGAGAATTGAAGATTATTTGAATTTTGTTTTTAAATGTTTCCTAGTTTTCTATTAGCCAAAAAACATTTCGCATCAAGGTGTGAAATTTCACAAGTTTTGCTTCGGATTCACTTTTGCGTGTGTGTTAAGCAAAGTTTGTAATTTTGAGTCCTTTCAATTTCTAACAAAATCAATGAGTCAGTGCTTAGCATTTGAATTTTATATCTAGGTCTTGTTTTGTTCACTACAGAATACCATTCTTACTTTGTGAATCTTTAGCCTTAGCCTACTTTTGACACACGCACACACACACACACACACATATATATATATATATATATATATATATATATATGGCCTGACGATTGCATATAGCATGAAACAGACTGTCGCCTCTAAGTGTTGACTTCTATGTTCACTTTTATATTCACACGCTCTATCTCTGATATTGAGCACTTTATCCCATAAATATAGCACACCTTAAGACTATATTTCTTTATATATATATATATATATATATATTGTTTGCTTTGTATTATTTTGCCCTGCTCTTTTTTCTTCCTTTTCTTATTGTTTATTGGAAACTTTATCAGTTACTTTTGTTGGCCATTTTTACAAATTACATTTCAAAATGGCCTACTACTCTACAAATTAATTTGGGAATTAATTTATTATTAATATTATTATTAGGATTGTTTTTATTACAGAGGAAAATATTTCTATTTGCAAGTCAAAAATTTTCATAAATTCTCTTTTGATCTTCAGAATTAAATGGGATTTTAGCAGTGTTTGTTCAATTTAAAATCAATGTTTCAATGTATTCTTGCTTTGATGTTTTCAGCTTTATCATGCCATTCAAACCAGTTGAACAGGCCAAGTGCCCCAAATGCAGCAGGTCAGTCTATGCTGCTGAAGAGAGACTTGCTGGTGGATACAAATTCCATAAATCATGTTTTAAATGCGGTAAGTAAAACCATAAGAAAATAATTAAATTTTCACATTTAAACATTTTATTTACAAGTGAAAATATTGATCACTCCCCAAATATAAGAAATATCAGCAAACATAAAACTTTGTGCCCGCAATAAGACGGAAAGTCAAAAGGCCAGTTTTTCCCTTGACACCACTATTATTTTAACTACCTTCAATCCTCTGCAATGTTTATTGTTTTTAAAAACGATGCTTATAACTTTGATAAAACATAAACATATGAAAGTGAATTCATACGTTTTCATTGTTCTTGAGAATTGACAACAAAAATAATAATTAGAGTCTTTATTTACACTATTTATTTATTATTGGAATGATTGACAAAACATTAGCTAATTGATTCAAACTTTATAAAATAGTAAATAATAAAGATTTCCTTATTGTTGGTTTACATATTTTAATAATTTAGTAAATGTTTATAAATTTATGAATAAAAAAATTGTTTTCATATTTAATTCTTTATAAATTGGTAAATGATAAATATTGCATTGCATTAATTCTAATTATATTAGTTCTTAGAATGTTATAAATATAAAATTATTCTTGTAATGTTTGACACATCAGATTTTATTCGGGCCAATTTTGACTCAATTTTTATTTAAAGAGTACGTGTTAGTAATTTTCTTAAAAGATGTTTTTTAAACACTCTCTCAAAAGAAAGTGTAACAAACTTAGTCTATTGTATTATTTTTTTTTTATTTACCCTTTAATTATTTTTATATAATTTTACATTTCTTTTTTATTATATAAATTTTTATACTTTCTAAACCAGTAGACATTAATATTAATAGTAATAATATGTAGTGTAAAATATTATGTTTCGGTTTTTATTGGATATACCAAGCATGTTAAGTGTTTGATGACTAACAATCAATTTATTACCAGAAGAAAATTTTAGTTACGTGCATGATTGGAAAGTTTTTAATAAGATCCAGGGCGTAATATATGTGATTCTGTCTGAAGAAAAAACATTGAGCACTGTATTAAAAAATCAACATTAATCTAGATTTGGCAGAATTATAATTCATTTAAATGAGTAATAGTTTATACTGTGGAGTAATGGATAGCGGCTCAGATTGAGGATTTGGAGAGCAGAGTTCAAATTCCAGTCGAATCCATTACATTCACTTACGTGCTAATACTCTTGGGAAAGGTGTGAATCCTCTTCTTCTCCCCTCATCTATGGATAAATAGCAGAAGAGACTGGGTTCTATAGATTTGGATGGCAACTGGTCTACCACAGAAAGAAATGGCAACCTACTGCAGGAAAGTAATTAGTCATGTATCGAAAGATACGTGATTGCCTAAGCGTGTATCATGTATGGCACATAACTGACTGACCAAAATCTCTCAGTCAGTTATATGCCATCTTTCTGTGGTAGACCAGTTGCCATCTAAAGCTATAGAACTCGGTCTGTCTTGCTATGTCTCAACAGAAAGGGTTTTATGGTTTTAACTGGTTGTTGTCAGATTTATAGGGAAGGGTGCTCAGTATTTGTAGATATTTGAACATAACAATGAACACTGCATGGTGACTGACAGTTTCACATCTTAAGTGATCATCAGGTCATGATTATTCTTCTTTTTCTATTTTACTTAATGAAAGGAATTTTATTTTTATTACAGATCTGTGCAACAAAATGTTGGAGAGTACAAATGTAGCTGAACATGAAAGTAAGCTTTATTGCAAACAATGTCATGGTCGCAAATATGGACCCAAGGGATATGGCTTTGGTGGGGGTGCAGGAGCTCTGAGCATGGACACTGGTGCCCAATTTGGAAATAAAGAGAGTGAAATGTCGTAAGTAACCTAACTTTAAAATAAATCGTTTCATTTTAGAAACAAGAAAATAATTAAAGAAAATGAAGTGAGTGCCTTTTCTATATCATTTTTAAGTCGTTAGTAAACTTAAAAATTTAGGAAAATATACTCCGTAATGTTTTATTAAATTTTACAAATTTTGGCTTTAAATTTAATATTGTTATCACTCTTTTTTTTCTGATATCCACTGTGTTTACACAAATCTGCACATTTATACACTAATAAAAAAAATCAAAATTATTTTTAAAGTATTGGTGTTTGATGATTTGTATTAAACTTTTCCATTTTTGATTAGTAAATATAGTTTTCACTTAATTAAATCATCTAAAAGGCTGAAATTAATACAGAATTTTAAAAAATTTAAACCTTTATAAATTTTTCTAATTAGAATTTAAAAAAATGAAAATAATTCTTGTAAAAACTCATTATTCATTGAAAAAATTGTTTTCTTGAAATAATAGTGTCCTTAATATATTTTATATATAGAAGCAATTACAAGCTTTTCGAATTGAATAATTTCATAGTTTTGTTGCATTTTTTATATTATGATTCAGAGATTTTCGGTAAATGGTGTTTCTGTTTGGCAAAAACAAAATGATGATTTAAATTCTCCAAGGAGTCCTGATTTTAACTAATATAAATATGAAGAGGCTGAAATTTTAATTTCTGGAAATTTCATTAAGTAAGGTGTGTGTGTGAGGGAGGGGGGTAGGAGTAACAAATGTAAAAAATATTTTTTTACCAAGATTTTCTAAAAAGTAAAATTTCAAAAATAATTATATTGCATATGATCCATTATTGTACATAATTAGGTCAAAACAAAATTTGTATTTTATATGAATACTACATTATGAAAAATGAGTAGTAGAGTGTGTGGGAGTGTATCATAGATTCGGTGGGGGGGGGGGACTCACAAGAGCCATGCACTGAACCTGCTGAATTAAATTCCTATTTGATTCTGTTGTTCCCTTCATAGGAAAGAAATGCCATTTCCAATATAATTACATACCCACATAAATAACTTATTAAAATATGCCCAAACTTTATTTTCTACTCAATAACAGACAATATTACAAATATGCCAAAAAAGATTCCACAATACATACTGTTTACATCAAAGTGTCTATTGGTTAGAAATTAACATCACTGTGAAATATTTGACCAATCAGAGAATAACAAAACTCAATTTTTCTTGTGCCTACTTTTGTGAAAATTTTTTTTATAAAAACTCAGATTTTGACTTTCAGAGAGCAGACATGTGACTGACTCCAAGCCATTCAAACACAAGAGAAGACATGGCTACATAGCTTTTTCTTACCCCCTTCCCCTGATACATGCTGAAAGAAATCTGTCAGTGACTTCAAATGAATCATCAACAACAACAGCAGAGATGGTTAGTGAATCATTACTGACAATCATGTGTTGGCAACTTCAAATGAATCACCTCCAACAACAGCAGGGGCAGTCAGTGAATCTTTGCTGATGATAAAAGTCTTTTCTCAACCACATATTTTTTCTGTGGACCATTTAAAAATATTCTCTAAACTTCAGATTTAACCCTAACCCATTTAGGTACTGACCAGGCTCAACATTAACTTCAGTGATTGTACAAGAACTAGTCTTTCAACTTGATATGGCTGTAAGCCATAAAACATGCACATCAAACCTTACATCACTTTGTATTCCCCAGTGTTCACCTATCTAGATATTGAATAGGTTCAACAGCTTGACGTTGCTCAAGTTTGGTGATAGTATAGGAATATTGTTGTTCTATTTGTATTAGAAAAAGAAGCTTCATTGACATTTCCAAAAGTTTGCTAAAAATAGAAAATAAATACAAAATAAAGAGTCTTTATCCCTAAAGCGGAAAAAAGGAGTCATCCTTTTTTTATTGCTGTTGTAGTTGTATTAGAAAAAGAAGATGGTTCATTACTAGTTTTTTTTTTTTTATTATTTCTACTAATAAATCCAATGAATTTTCTGTTTTCTTTTACTTTCTTTTTCTTATTGATTAACCAATGTTCTCCCTTTTATAGAAACAAACCAACTAGTGGATCTAGTGGCGATGCTGGAACTGGTCCTAAATGTCCTCGATGTGGAAAGACAGTCTTTGATGCTGAACGGGCCATTGGATCGACTGTAGTAAGTGATTATTTTCAACAGAATCTTTTTGTTACCATGAAAAAGAATAGATGTATTGGCAGAACATTTTATCCAATTCTAGAACATGATTTTCAGCCTTTTCAAATGAGATTCAACTGCTATTGACAAAATAAATAAACACCAGATTAACTATTACAGTAAAATGTGGCATACAAGTCAACCTTTAGCCCCAAATTATAAATTAGGCCTATACCTAACATATAGGTCAATCTCCAAACATATGGTAGGCTACAAGTGGCCCAAAACTTAGGCCTACTGGCAAATGAAATTAGGCTACAGTATGATAGCTTGTGCCAAAATGACACTTACCTGTATATTTAGACATTAACTTTCATGGCAATTGCTTTGAGGAGCTGCATTCGCTGGTTCCCAGACTTCATGAGTTCAAGCGCCGTATGAGGCTGGCATCGCACTCTCACCCTTTCACTGTCGAAACTCCTAAATGTAGCCGTCTCTTCTACTCCAATAGCTTCATGCCCCACACCTCTCGCCTGTGGAACTCCCTTCCCTATTCCAGTTTCCCTGAGAGCTATATTCTCCATCTATTCAAATGTAATGTCAATTGACATCTCCAGTTGCCTTGATCTATCCACTACCCTTCTCCTCATCCTTTCTTCTATCACTCCTATCTGATCTTGCTCCAAATTTTCTGTAACCCCTTGCGTCCTAGTGGCTTTTCATCTTGCTTGGGGTGAAACGCTTAAAAAAAAACAAAAAAAACTGTAATATCTTTTTATATCCATTGTACAGTAAACGACCTACAGCACACATCAGTAGGTACCAAACATTTAAAATTTGTCAGGTCTATTGATAAATACATTAAAGTTGACATCAACTCCTATAAAATGTTAATACCATAGATTATCATCATATCAGGTAGTTTTTTAATAGTACTGCTATATATCGTATCTTATTGTAAAACACACTCACTCACTCATTAGTGATGTAAACCATCAATCAGTGATGCTACCACACCTGCAAAACTGTGAGTCCGTTTCACTATCGACACTCGGACTATCATCCTTTTAATGAGCCCCTATTACCATAGACAGACCAACAAGGCAGTTACTGCTACAACTAGTGTATTAGATGTTGGACATGAGGTGTACTAAAGCATCAACAGATTACTGAATTTGTCTTACTATTTTATTATTTTATATTAATTTCTGTGTTAATATGACAAATATATTTTAGTGGGATATATTTGTGGCATCTTCTTGGAGGTATGGTAAGTAGTGGACAGTAATTGTTACAACTTGGTGGTAAAGCTTTGTATTTTATACCTGCCACATTCCATCACCACCAATCAGACCCTGAACTACCGCCAGTCATGATGAATGAATGTCACTTTGGGAAGACACTGTACCTTGAGAAACTATTGGGCCTCAAAATCCCACTTGACCCCAAGTGGAACTTGTACATATGATCCATTGCTAAAGATGCAGGTAAAATGTCTGCTCCCCATACCGCTGTAGGAAGTACCTGACTCCTGATGTTATCCTCTACTTTTACAAGAGCCAGATCAAATGGAAAATGGAGTACTGTTGTCATATTTGGGTCGGAGATGTCCAGTTCACACTTTTGTTTCAATAGAATTCAAAAGCATCTCCGAGCCCTTGTGGGTGACAAATTATTTGATACACTCCAACCTCTTTCTTACAGGTGGAATGCAGTGAGTCTCTCACTGCTCAATTGCTACTTTCATAGTTAGAACCTTCACGGCTAGGACCTACCGTGCCACTTACATTGTAGCAAGCCACCCACATTACCTACATATTCCATTAGTAAAAAGTAAGTTCCACTCAATTTCTTCCCATGAACTATGTCTCTGTGGAATCAACTCCCAAGAGGATGTTTCCTTGATCACTACAATTTTAACCTGTTCAAGTCTAGAATTAACTATTATCTTCCACTTCTATCCATATAAACTACCCCTTGACACAAGTAGCCTCCATAAGGCCTGCTACAGAGTGAACCTTACTGTAAAAAATATATGTCAACCTCTAGTTTCAGAAAGATATATTTAGGCTTGACAACTTGACTTGTATGTCGTAATTTATGGTAAAAATTATTTTCAAATCAGATCTACCAAGATGTTGCATTAAATAGTAGGCTTCAGTTGTCAAGTAAACGACTAACAGCTGAGCAGTACCTCTCTCAGTTGCTAGTCATGGTACAAAGGACTTGTCTGACTGTTTTTTATCAAAGCTAACTAATTTGTCTACTATGTGGCATGTCCCTTCAGAACGTGGGTGATCATGGCTTTCCACAACTTCCTATCCTTTTTAAGCTCTTATTAAGGTTTATCTTTTTGCCATTCATTTCAGTATCTGTTCTGCTATGCATATACACATATGTTGTATTAAAGTTGTTAATGTCTGTGGGATTTAAAATTTAGCCTATTTAGTCCAAGTTGATCTCTGTTATTCTCACTATTAGATTGTATATCACATTGGTGCTGCTATTGTGGGGATCGGTGATATATGTATCAGCCTTGTTTTAGGTTTATTTTCATGAATTGTGAAATCAGTTCCTGGTTGGTCAAAATTGATTATTATACAAAAACTAAAACCAAATCAATACTTTGATGGGAACAGCTCATCTTTTTATGTTGCTTGTCTGGAATGATCTCAAAATGAGTTTGCAGATTTTTTTCTAGAATCATTAAATTAGGGCCTTTTCCTTTTCTTGAATTAATTATGATTATTATGAAACAAAAATGGCTTTATTTGTGTGATATTATGTTAATGTCTGATAAAAATATGAGAATAAATATTTCATACACAACACAGATGTTTATTCATTTCTGGATGCTGTCAAATTAAAGTCAGCTATGGAGAGCTTGTGATTTGGGATCTTTCTTCAAATGTTCAATGTTCTTTTTGCATGGATATGAAGTGACTCTACCTTCCCCTTTGTGGTTTGGGTGTTTATATAACTTTCTGTTTGCCTTTTGTGTGTATATCCTAAGTTCAGCTGAGTTCACTCCCTTGTTTAAGTTGGTGCACACCCCAACATCATTTGAGGCCTGATTCTGCACTTGGTAGCATTGAGATCACCTTCTATGTCAATCCTCAGAGGCATCTAGCTCTTTTGACATTCTGATAAGACATCAAGTACAAACTTTGGAATCTTTTAGGATGAGCTCAGTATATATTGGGGTCACCACAGATCAACTTTTTTTAAAAGATTCCTGATGGGTGTTAAATTTTATTCAGGCCTTTAGTATTTCTTGCAGGAATCACATACAATATTTGTACTTGATAAATTAAAAAAAAATCTTTTCTAAAGGCTTGAGGCTTAGGACTGATTTCAATTCAATAGGAATTACTAAAAAATACAACTTGATTTAATTAGAAGAAAGATGTTTTCATTTGTTTTTCTTTTTCAGCCCTGGCACAAAGCCTGCTTCAGGTGTAAACAATGTAGTAAGGCTTTGGATTCTACAAACCAAAATGCCCATGAAGGAGAAATTTATTGCAAAAGTAAGTTAAGATGATTTAAAATGGACATTCTTTATTTTGGCTGCAGATCAACATGCAATGAATTTCAGTAGAATTATAAATAATGACAATTTTTTAATAACTGCTACAATATATAATACATGATTTAAAAGGTTCATAATTATATATAATTGCTGATATCTTCTGATGAGTGGACAGAATGATTACAAAATGGTTTATCTACAAAACGTCAGGGTGCTGAATATAGCATCAATCAGCTCAGTGACAAATTTTTTGTTTGGATTAATCCCATATATATATATATATATATATATATATATATACTGGTCACTGGTGCATTATGGATAGGCCTATTGTATTATCCTAATGGTTATTTGGGTAGGAAGTAATGGTTATGTTTTGAATTATCCTAGAGGCTACTGTGTGGAAATAATTGTGGATCCAAATGCAGTTTTATGGGTATTTTATAGTCTTGTTTGTTACTTATATGTAAATTATATATATATATATATATATATATATATATATATATATATAAAATTATAGTTGTTCCAACGAGAGGAAAATGTATATTTTAAAAAACAGAGAAACCGCAAATGTTTTGGGATTTGTTTTAGTATATATATATATATATATATATATATATTCTTCATATTTCTGCTATAATATGAAGAATATTTTCATATTTCTGCAGAAATATGAAGAATAAATATAATATATATTTATATACTAAACAAATCCACATTATAACCAAAAACGTTTATGGTTTCTCTTTTTTTAATATATATATATATATATATATATATGTATGTATAATATCAAAAAGGAAAAAACTTAATACATCATCGAAGAATTTGGTAATAAATTTATACATACACATAAATCAAAGCATATAACTTTCAATAAATAATGCAAAATATATGACTGCAAAATAAACACAAAATAAAATTCTATTTATAAGATAATTTAAATCTTTAATTATGTAAATTCCCAGGAAAGTTTTTCGAGGTCAAGTAATTTAGACATTTACTTCCTTTTCTCTTGTGATTTAATTTTAAAATAATTTTTAATTGTCTGAATAAATTTAAACCATTTTGTAATTTCAGTCTGATGAGGCAGATATTAAAAACTTATCTGGCGAAATGAATTTATTACCGAATTCTTCAATGATGTATTAAGTTTGTTCCTTTTTGATGTCTATCATATTGCTCTCTATATAAATACATTGAGCTCTCTTTATGGATCTATCTTTTTAATATTTTATACTAAAAACACCTACTTGGATTATACTAGATTTATTTATTAAACAGTATATTTATTTCTTTTCACCTACCGGCCTGAATATTCAAAAAATCTTATTAAAGAAAAATATGCACCCTAATAACTGGTTATCATTTTGTATTTTTCTCTTTTGATATTTTTTATAATTTTTTTATTTAACACTTTATGGTAAATAATTTTTTCTTTACACTTCATCCCCCCTGGATTTAATAAAAGTCTAAATATGTAAGAAAATTTGGGAAACTCTTGTTTTTACATGTTTCATTGTTTCTTGACCAAATCTACATTGGCAAGACAGAATGTTATTCTTGGTAACCAAATAAGAACTGAGTTTTTTTTTGTTTTTTTGAGATTAGATTTTAATTATATCAACATATATTAAATGTTAATATGTACTTCTTAAAGTGTCTGTTTTTACAGCTAAAATAACATTTTGTACCTTACCATAAATTATTCTAAAGTTTATTTTATTTTTTAAACTTTTCATTTCAGCTTGTTATGGCAAGAACTTTGGTCCAAGTGGCTATGGATTTGGTAGTGGAGCAGGAACTCTTAGCAGTGACAAGTAAAACAATGTCACAAACATCAAGTGGCAGTCATTCCTCCCTCCCAAGTGGTCGCCATCCCTTGATGTCCGTTTATTTTTCAGAGTACCCTAAGGCTATGTTCTATTAACTTGAAAAAATAAATGTCATTTGAAATATGAAAAAAAAGTAGATGGAAAAAGCCCAAAAATTAAAAAATTCAACATCCATTTTCCTTTTTCATATGTATTTGCTTCTAAATACTGCCATTTTGATATTAAAGCTAAATTATATTCAATTTAAGCTTCTTTTTTTTTTTGAATTGGTTCAATAACTTTAAATAAGCCTTTATGATAGGACACAGCACACTGACATTTATGTAATGGATACTAAGCTATCACAGACCCGGCTGTATTGATGCCCCTATGCAAATTATTGAACTGGCCTTTATGAATACTAGCTGGTGTATACTGACTTATTCACATTTCTAACTAGTTCTACCTATATTTGTAGTTATTGTTGATTGTTGATGTTAGCACAAGGTTTGTTAAAATGTCTGCTAGTCTAAAAACTGTCATCCAGTAGGTGTTAATCAATATGTTGCCTTTTCTTCCTAACCAATGTTAAGATCAATCCATAAGAACATTCCGTTTTCTCATCATATTAGTTAAATTACATTGACTGTATATAATGATTGATTGATCAATTGGTTTTAAAAACATGTCAACTTGTCTGGGGTTATTTTATGTGAAGAGGTAAATTACGAGGGATGGTCAAATTTATAATGTTTTTTTCAATGAATTTCCTTGATTTTGACAGTAAGTTGCCTGCAATTGTTTGTTGCTAAATGGATTGGCAATCAACTGATTATATAGACAGAACTAATTAGAAGTTGGAAATGAGAATAAGTCAACATGTGCTGGCTAGGATTTGTAAAAGGAAGTCCAAGAATTTGCATATGTGCATCAATACATCTGTCTGTGATAGTTGAACACACCTGTTACATAAATGTCATTTTGAATAAGTTATTTATCTAATTTTAATTACATTTCTGTACAAGATCTGCTTGATATATAAAGATCAAAAGATAATTTTGTAAAAGCAGAAAATTTGGTCTCAAGTGAAATTCGGAAATTTTGCACTGAAGACTTCAGTTTGAATAAATTAAGTAGCTTATTCCATTTTCAGCTTTAGATAATATTCGTAAGTTTACCTTGAAGCTATTTTGTGTTGAATAAAAAATTGATGCAGAATTCTGAATACGAAAAACAGAGAAAAACTATTTTCTTTTGCAATTGTATTTTTTTTAGGATGAAGTGTAAAAAATAAGTTGAAAATGAAAAACTGAAGTCAAATTGAACACTACATTCGCCTCTGCTGATTCTCAAGATTCTCTCAGTCTAAGAATTTCCTCAAATCATATGGTTTCTATTGACATGTCATATTCAAGCCAAAGACACTGCAGGTTTGGTAAACTGAAGTATCTTGGTTTGGTGTCTTTCAAATGTTTGGGAGTTGATACCAAATTCTTCAAAGATGAATCAACAAAGATTTTTACATCAGGTTTCCCATGAATCACTTTACTGCAAAACAATCAGTCTTGTATTGAGATTTGTCAAACCGCATGCACATGCACAAGTACACACACTCACACACACGCCTGATAAAGTTCAAGAGGAATTTTGGATCAGAAGTGATCTTAGGGAAACTAAATGTACAATGCTAACCAAGAGAAGAAGAGAAAAAATATATTTAACTTCTTAAAAAACAGAAATCTTGAAAAAATTACCTTTAACACACTTTGAAATGTCTTAATGCTGTTTAATGTTTTGATGATTTTACAAGGAAAAAAATGTTTAACTCTAGTTTTTTCTTTCTTTCTTTTTCAAGAACCTATTTTGTTTGTTATGGTTTCCAAGTAATTACTTTGACAGCGATTTCAGCGGCTTTCACTACTGCAGGAACTAGGTCAAAAGTTAGTCTTTCAATCTGGAATTTAAAAGAAAACAGAAACTTTGATTCAAATGACCATTGGTTGGAAAGAAGAAAAAAAAAACAAAATAAATTTCTAAGTGGAAATGCAAAGACAAGCAATCCTATTATAATTGTGTGTGTTCCTCCCTTTGTTAATTCGCACAACCATTAGCCATTACCGCATAAATAATGAACTATTCCATTTTGATTATGTGAAAAGAGGAAAAAAGATACTACTTGGTTTCAGTGAGAAAATGAAAGAAAGAAAGAAAGAAGGGTCGATAGAAGTGGAGAGAGAGAATCTGATTCAGCTGATAAGATCAGATACTACATTTTGATCAAACACACAATACTGAACAATGAAAACTGAATAAAACAGTCACCAAAAATCCATTTACAATAAATAAAATAACAATGTCTGCTGAATTATTTTTACATTATTATTAAAAGAAATGTTCATAAAACGGGGATTTGGCTAGTATTTATTATTTACATGAGGACAATAGTCCGCATGTAAATAATGATAATTCCTCATCCCAGAAATTCAGACGTATTTACATGTCAATAAATAAGATTAACCCATCAGAGTAAAGCTAGATAAGAGTTCCCAAACATTTTTAACTATCATCCCCTTTGGAGAATCACTAACCTATTATCAAATACTTATTTTTAATTATTAAAAAGGTATGTAGTTAATAGGTAATATAACTACATAAAAATATATGCAATAAGTCTAAGTTATCATTACGATATTTAATGAACCAACTTTTTGCTTTGCTCTTAACTTTTTTGTAGGATGCCATCGGGGGGTTGATAATCTTTGAGAAGAGCACTGATATTTGGCTTTAAATTATTAAGTTTTTAATCTCAGTTAATTAAACACTTTTATGTTCCTTTGCTTTGTGAGAAGTGAATAAATATGGCTAAAAACAGCCTCAATCAAACAGGAACTTGAAATGGCAAATAAAAATGGGTTCACCTTTGCACAAAGTTTGAGATACTTTTTGATAGTATTTACATTAATCCAGAGTTTTATACAAGACCAATGATTTAGCTTAGGACTCATGAACAGTTCAACAAGTTTATCTTGCAAGTTAGATTCATTTTCCAGTTCTGAATTTAATATTGTAACAGTCCAGTTTGATATGTGCATTTTATCCAAGTTCTCAAAGTACATGCCAAAGTCTTCAATTGACATTATAAAGTACTTTGTGTAGATATCCAAGTCACTATCAGGAATCATGTGGTTTTCATATTCTTGCTGCAAGTTGGAAAGTTAATGAAGTGCGTGCCTCATATTAATGATGATTTAAAATGGTCTTTTTTTTTCTAAAGTTGAAGCATAACAAAATTGTTTGAGCTTGAACAATTCCTACGTCATTATCCTGCATACAGGCTTGGGCATCATTAAATTTAGAATATAGATTTGTTAATTAGAAATATGGTTCCTATTTTTTTCAAATCATCAGATAGAAGTGAATCCACGCTTACAAAAAAATAGTTGTGTCATACAGACACCTCTTGGCAGCCATTTTATTTCCAAATGTAGCAGTAATTAATTTAATTTTTCATCATTTTTTCATGCAGCTTCCCAGACAGTCACAAATTAAGTGGATGTTCTTTAGTTTTATTTATTGATCAGATACACATTTATAGAGTATCATCCAATTTGTCAGTGAATTTTGTTTTTGCTACAAGATGGTGTCTGTGCAATACACAATGAATAGAACACACATGTTTTCCTTAAAGATGGTAACAAATCTTCTGTAACAGCAAACCACTGAAGGTATCCCATTAGTGTCTGCCCCAGTTAAATCACAAAGTGAAATATTTCATCAAGCATTCAAAAATCATCCTCTCTTTTGTGTTACTTTTAAAATAATCTGTGAATAAAAACTCATCAATAATTTGATTTGAGGAGATTTTAAAACCACCTCACATAAGCTATGAGAAATTTTGAACTACCAAAAATTGTTTCATTAAGTTGAATGGAAAACTTACAATGTTTAAATTCAGATAAAAAAAAAAGTGCAAACATGAACCTTCATACCTGAAAAAAAAAAATGGACTGTCAAAAGGATGTTTTTTCCTTGACACCACTATTATTTTAACTACCTTCACTCCTTAGCAATGTTTATTGTTTTAAAAAGCAATGATTACAATTGTATTAACATATGATGAAAGTGAATTCACACATTTTTGTTTGGTCTTCAGAATTTACAACAAAACTATTAAACACTTTATTTATTAGATTGTCTATTTACAAGAATAAGTTTCTGTTTACAACATTCTAAAAACTAATACAATTAAAACTAATGCAATGTAATATTTATCAAAAGCATAAAGAAATAAATATGAAAACAATTTTTTATTCATAAATTTATAAACCTTTACTAAATTATTAAAATATGTGAACCAACTCTAAAGGAATCCTTATTATTTACTATTTCATAAAGTTCGACTCTATTGACAATTAGCCAATGTTTTGCTAATAAATAATATAAAAAATAGCGGAAATAAACAATCTAATAAATAAATAGTATTTATTCTTGTTCTAAAGAACAAAGAAAATGTATAAATTCACTTTCATGTTTAGGTTTTATTGCAATTGTAATCACTGCTTTTTAAAACAATAAATATTGCCAAGGTATAAAAGTAGTTAAAATAATTATTTTGATACTCATTTTTTACAGGTCCGAGTTTGCCTAAAAAGTTTTTTTCTACATTTTCAGTCATCCCATTAAAACATTTCTATAATGTATTTACACTTAAAGATAAACAATTCTAAACAAAACTCTTGTTTTGAAAAGTGATGAGAACATGTTTTTTAGTTTCATTAATTTTGAAATCTTTCTTTTTAATAAATTTTATCTGATTTATAAAATGAATAATGATAATTGTGTAATGCATATAATTTTTATGAAGTTCATCTTTTAAAAAGTTCTATTCCAATGACCAAAAAGTGTTGCTGATGATAAAAGTCTTCTGACAAAATAGGAAATCAATTCATAAGTGCTATTTTTCAAAATACTGAAAAATGTGTTTTGCTTCAACACACAAAATTGTTTTATGAAGTAAATGGTCAATTCCATTATTTTTAATGGATTTTATTATTTCTTTTTATCTATTTTGATAAGAACTATTTTTATTAGATCTTTATCTACACTGATATTTGTAGGCACAGTATTTTTAAAACAGCGAATCCAGAATATACAATATGTAAAAAAATAATGTTTTTCGAGACATTTTGTTATAGTATAAGCTTGCATCATTTTCTCTTGGCCAGTTTATCCTTTACTTGAAATGCTTCGTACAAGACCATATATCAAGAACATTGTGTGATTGAACCCACTTCCAACTTGTTAAATTCTCTCTCCCTAAAAATATTCTATGTAAATTCCATTATAGTTTATGTAATATGGTGTATTTCCTGTCATATCACATAGACCTATAATTCATCTGACCTCATCAGGGGATTTTATATCAGAGATATTTAGGCGTTAGACTACCAATAAATCACATCATAAATAATATTTTAAAAACTTACTTTCTTCACGTAACTTAATAATGTGCGCCGTCCTTCAGGAGCTTCAGATAAAGAAGTCAATACCTGAAAAAAAAAAAAGAAAAATAGGAAGAAATCATCAATATTACACTGATGTGCCAAAAGTCATATGATTGCAGTATGTAAAGGTAATGGTAGCTAGCACCACATACCTTGAATTTTGAAATTGTGGGAATATTTGATATCCCTCAATCTGCAGTGTTATGTATGCACTGGGAATACTTGATAGAAGGCATTACTGCAAACTATGAATAGTGCCATGATCAGAGAGGTCTGGTTAGAATTTTCTGCAATAAGAGACAAGTGATATTGGCTCAAATCACATCCACATACAATATGGGAGATACCAGATGCACATCTAACAGGTTAGTTCAATGTTTCTTTAGATTCCATGGGATATAAGAACAGAAGCCCCACCAAGATGCCCTTATTAACACAATGAGAGTGAACACTGTGCCTCACTTGACCTGTGACATTCCTAATTCAAATCTTGATGGATGCTAATGTGGTCATGGTACAATGAGTTGCAGTTGATGTTAGAGTCCCAGTGCAGAGGCTTTATATAGCAATTGTCAGCAAGGCACTATGCAAACTAGTGGTGGTCTATAATGCTTTGAGGATGTATTCATATTGCATGGGTTTGGTTTACTGGTTCACATAAACATGTCAATTACTGGTGACCACAATGTGACCATTTGCCCCTATTTATGAACATCATCTACCTCAACAATGATGGTATTATAATGTACCATTTAATCGGGTATAAGGTGCATAGAATTGGTTTGAGGAGCAATTTGGAGACTCCTAACAAATGTTGTGTCCACCACAGTTACCTGATATTAGTCCAGTTGAGTATTTATAGGATGTGATGGGGGAGGTCTATTTGCCCACAAGATATTGTGCCTACATTAACTATTAACTATCAAGATGATGTGGTCACTTGTAAAAATGAAGCCAAAATGAATTGCTTCTACATCATACTAGACATCTATCCCATGACTATTGGCACATCACTATAAATAGGAAGGAATGGATATTTTGTAAGTTTGATTTGCCAGCTAAATTCTTGCACAGATTTCCATTCATCAAACCAATTTAATTATTGACTTTTTCAGTCAAACTTATTTGTGGATACAAGTCAGAGATTTTACAGTATCAAAATCAGGATTGATTTGTATTTTACAGTTTATCAAACCTTTGTGGGTTATTTAAAACTCAAACACATTTTACAAGAATTTTCTTTTTAATATAATAACGATGATTTTCCCCAGATACAAGTCCTATTATTTAACCCATAGCTAGGGAGAAGAGATGCATTCATACCTTTTCACAAAGGTATCTGTGCATAAGTATAAAAATCAGGGAAGTGAGGAATTAGGCATTTAAATTAGCACCATTGACTGATTAAGTAACAGTAAAATAAACGAAAACCAATAAAAAATAAATGTTTCTTTTGTTTTAAATAAAAAGATGAATTCTATAAAAAATAGTTTTAAATGTTTTACCAATGATTCTTTCAAGCATTGTAAAAACATTTATCAAACTGTTATATTTATTGCAACAAAGTACGGTAATTCACAAGTTATTTAACAGCACCACTGGCAGATGAAATTTTCAAAAGACAACATGACTAAATTATCATCCTGATTATGAGAGAATACTAAATCTAATTTCTTAGTTGTCATTCATCAAATTACAAAACTCTTTTTCCCAGTTAGTTTCATCTTTAAAAGTTTTTGTTTTTAGAATTGTGTAAGAAAGAGAAAATCACTCACTTTTAAAGAATTTAATCTAACTTCACTGACTTCATCACTGACAAGGTCTACAAGTCGATCAATAGCTGACAAAGCAGCATATTTGCCTTCTGTGGTAATTGCGATCCTGAAAGAGAATATAATCATGTTAGAATATTGAATTCTGAATTTAACTAAAGAAAATATGATGTTCACATCCTTCAATACCAAATGTTGAAATTCCCTGTTGCCCATTAGAGAGCAGTAGAATAATTCTTGAAGCATAGAAGACAGGAAAAAAAAATCTTTTTATTAAAATTAATCAAATTTCTTCTATTCTGTTGTTGGCTTACAATTTTGATTTTTATATTTTTTAAGGGAAACCAGAAGCAAAATTGAAGGAAAAACTATAAAAATCAGAATAATCGGTCATTAAAGAAGGCTATTATGAGGTGCATTCAAAAAGTATCCAACGTTTGGGCATAAAAAAGTCAATTTTGTACATTTCACAAATTTTATTTAATCACCTTCAAAATACTCCCTTTGTGAGTTCACCCACTTCATCCAGTAGTTCTGCCACTGTTGGTAACGCCAGTGGAATGTCTTGAATGCTATAGAGCTCTACTGTTGCTTTCCTTATAATTTCCTCTTGCAACTCAAATTACTTACTTTTCAGCATGGATTTCAGATTAGAAAAGAGCTTAGAAGTTACACAATGCAAAGTAAGGAGAGTAGAAAGCCTATCAAACAAGAGGTATGGTGTTTTTCACCAGGAAAGTTTGGATTATGTAGGCAGAATGAGCAGGTGAATTTCACAGACACTCTCTGCATGCACAAATCCCCTAGTAAAATGGAATGCACTGATCTTATGCTTATTTACACTTTGTAAGCAATTTCTTGGATTGTTAAATGGTGGTCTTCCATAAATATTCACTGAAACTTCTCATACATAGTCATTTTGGCTTGTTTATGTCCTGTCTGGGCATGTGTCTTACTCACCACTTAAGTGTGGCTATGTTTGAAGCAGTTGATATGAGTTTTGACTATGGCATCATCACCAAAGGTATGCTGAATTTTCTGGAAAGTTTTGGCTTCAGTATCACCAAGCTTTCGGCAAAACTTGATGTAATATCTCTGTCGATGTGTTCCGTCTACTTGAGTGAAAACAAAAATCCAACAAGTGTGCGCTACATGACTAATCTCTAGTTGTAACAGCCAGGAACTGATGCAGTCTACCAGCATGAAAATTTTCATGCATGAGCAGGAAGGGTGGTACCACCTCCCACCCAAAGGATTTTACTCATGTGGCATTAGTTTTGGCAAGAAAAAATAAATTCTTATATTATTTGAATGCACCTCATATATTTAAATTCTCAGTCTTTGATCAGAAACGAAATGGAAAGGAAACTAAAGCATTATTAAAGATGAGAAACAAAAATTAGGATGTCAGGTGTAAAGGGTAAATAATTCAATATTTTATATTTGATTTTGTAAGCAATATTTGAATTTCATAACTTGCAATGAATTCTTTCCATGAATTGACACCAATCAGATTTTTTAATCATTTCACTCCAATCAAGGCAATAAAGCCACTAAGACACAACTCCCCTACTAAGTATGAAAGAATAAGAAAAAAGAGAAACATCATTAAGAAGTGAGAACAATAAAAAAAGATGAATCAAGAAAACAGTAGATAATGATTGATATTGCATTTAAAATTTCAAAGATCAAAGTTGGCTGGCTAGAAAGCTTGGGGTTGGAAGAGAGTTCCATAAATAAGAAGTGTAAGAGAAAAAAACTGTTAGCATAGAATGTATCATTGAGACAAAAAGATGAGAGTCTGTATGTGAAACAAATGTTTATGAAAAAGTGTATTTATCCATGGGCAACATCTTTTTTTTTGGCCATTGGTGCTCTAAAAGTGTTTTGTTCTATTGTGCATAGGCCAAGCACTGTAATGTTGTTGAGCTAGAATATCCTGTTGATAATGTAAGGGTCAATTTTCAGTTCTTTGCCTTTTTCTAAATTTCTATGATAACAATCAATACGTGTCTCCTAAACACAGAGTTGCTGCAGCATTAAAAGAACACAGACAGTGTCCGTTCACAGATTTCACATTGTCAGCAATGATAAAATAGCCTGGAATATATCACTGGATAATGTTTATTGTTTGGCCAAGATAGCAATTACTTAAATACATATACCATAGCTTAAGTTACTCAAAACTGAAAAGGTCCTTCACCTGTAAGTAGAGTCCTGACATTAAAACCAATTTTATTTCCATACAGCCTTTACAGGCTTATACAGATGCCTCCATAAAAGTATTGTCTGGGGTGGGCTGTTCCTCTGTCTAGCTACACTGTCTTGAATGCAATCTTGCAATTGCTACTTCAGTCATTATGTTTGTTGAACAAAAATAATAATAAATTCTTCAAGAATTTAGGGGAGTGTAAAGGAAATACTTACATGCTGAGTGCTCCAGCAGCCTTGGCTCTAACGAAAGCATAATCATCGGAGAGGAGAAGTATAAGAGGTGAAACTACACCTTGTTTAACTGCTTCAATTTTACCACGAAGTGGAACGCTGCAGCAAAGAAAAAGAATGTCTTTATAATACTTTCAATGTATCAGTATAGTAATACATTCTGAAGAATACATTGATGAAATTATACATTAGAATAAAATGGATTTAGACTTTCACTGTTGCATTGTTCTAGCATTGTTGCCTGGCCCCACTGGTCTGTTTTGAGAAAAATAGGAAATTAACATTTACCAGAAATAAATATAGGCAGAAACTTTATGTCTGAGGATTCTTCTTATTAAATAACAAAAATGAGAAAATCAACATTCAATTGCTGAAACCTCCTGACAAATGGGTTGAACTATTACAAAATGGTTCATCTATGAAATTCTGGAGTCAAAGTGCTGAATATAAATAATATCAATCAGCTAAGTGACAGATTTTATATTTGTATTATATATATATATATATATATATATATATATACACACACAAAATACATAAAAGGTTAATGGTCTGAGTTGAATCAGACCAGGAAACAGTGGTATTAAAAAGTGCTCAATACACGTGTGAAAAAATAAAATAAAAGTAAAAATAACATGTAGAGCTTGAAACTTTAAAAATCAGGATGTCAGTTGGATCTGCTACGTTGCTTTCAACCTTACGGTATCCTCAGGTGATTTTTATCAATTGACCTTTAATGCTTTATTTTTTTTAAAAAAAAATGAATACTGTATTATTTTTAAAAAATAAACAAACAAACACACAATGTTGAGGTAATAGAAAAGGAGGAGGAGAATGTGAAGAAGGAAGGAGAAGAAGGGGGAAGAGAAGAAAAGCAAGAGTATTAGTGGGGGTAGGTAAATGAAATGTACATTTTTTTTATCCAGCCACATATGTGCTTAAGAGGAATTTCCTAATATATATGCAAGGACTCAAGACTCAGATTTCTGGTTCTTTGGATCTAGAAATGTTGTAATTTTTATTGTTGGCAGAGGTTGCAAATATTGTTGTGATTGTTATATGTGATTGTTGTTTTTTAAAATTTTCCAGCTAACAATTGGATCCCTTTTATTTTTTCTTTTAAATTCCACACATGGTCAGCTAGTTTAGTAGAGTACCCTAGATTTACTTGCTTGAGTGACGACCTATGATTGTACCATCTACACTTAAAAGTACCTTCCATACACCGTATGTATGTTTTATTTTGGATTTTAATATCTGTTACTTCTGCTTTATAGATTATTACTTTGGTTTTACAAGCTCAGATTGTAAGCAGGAAAATTTTTAAAAAGGCAAAGCCTTATATCAACCACAACAATTTTTGCAACCTTTGCCAACAGGAAAAATTAGCAATTATGATATTTCCAAATCAAAAGAACCTTTTGAACCAGAAATCCAAATCTTGAGTCCTTGCATACATATTAGGAAATTCCTCTTAAGCACATATGAGACTGGATTAAAAAAATATTTTTAAAACTGTACATTTCAATTAGCGATCTCCCACAATACTTTTATAACACCCTTGCTTTTCTTCTCTTCTTATCCTTCCTTCTTCACATCCTCCTCCTCCCTTTCTATTACACCTAATGTTGTGTTTGTTTGTTTATTTTTTTTAAATAATATAGTGTCCATTAGTTTATTTTTTTTTTAATAAATTGTTAAGAGGTCAATTGATAAAAATCACCTGAGAATACCGTTAGGTTGAAATCAAGGTAGCAGATTCAACTGATCTCCTGATTTTTAAAGTATCTATCTATATATATATATATATATATATATATATATTAGTTTTAAGGTATGCTATATATATGGGTAAAAGGGCTTAATATTAAGGATAGAGTGTATGTAAATATAAAAGTTGGCCTTGAGGTCAACGCAGAATGGCTGCAGTATGTTTCACACTTAAATGCAATCTTCAGACCATGTGCATTATGTTTTGGGTTGACTATAGATGCTGGCCAATGCATTATGAGTAGTTATTGCCTTATCGTAACAGTTGTGTTTCAAATTATTCTAGAGGTTATTGAGTAGGAATAATTGTGGATCCAAATGTGGTTATTTGTAACTATTTTAGAGTTTTGTTTGTTAACATTTTATTTGTTATTTATTATTGCTTACTTAATTATTTGTTGTTGATTATTATTATTAGATTTATTTGTGTTTATGTATTATTTATAGATTGTTAATTTGTTTAATATTTCATTTTTGATTTAGATTTTTTTGTTTATTTCATTTAAATTTTGTTAGGGTAGTAAACATTAAGGAATGTTCTCTTATCATGGGGTTGAATGTGGTGTTGATGCATGTAGTGTAGATGATTTGGAATTTAATGTGGCTTTTAGTGGTTTGTGGGTTTATTACAGGTGGTTATCTCTGGATAACGTCCTAATCCTAATATACACCAATAATTTGTATGTACTGATTAAATTTTATATATCTTAAAATATACAAAAATTAAAAAGTTCATATCAGAAAGTTCTCCTGTTGAACGTCTAAATCCTTTAGCATAAGATATAGAGACAGAGTCCTTGTAAATGTGTTTGTATGTCTATCATTTGTTGATAGTAGTAATCCTTTTGACTGTGAGATTTTTAGGTGTCCTGATAATGTAGGGCATGGGAGAATGAATAAAATTATTTCATCAACTCTCTGGTTCCTTTGTCTAGTAGTTTCTGTGTTTATACACTTCTCCAAGACAAAGGAATTCATTTTAGGATTCTCTCTTGTTTTCTGATTGGTTCACAGGTGTGACTCATTTAATAATCCCTTTTTTTGACCTACATTTAGGAACAATGACTTTTGACCTCTTTTATTTTAGTTCTCTACTTTTCTTTTTTATTTTGAAATATTGAATTTTTTATTTTTCTATCAGTACAATATTGTAATCGACAAATACAGTTTGATAAAGGCTGTTTATGATTATTTAGAAGATATTTGACCTTTATTTGAGAATAGAGGCATACTTCATTATTCTTTCTATAACTACAGTTATATCAGATGTATTGTACGCTGTCGGAAATACAATTCTTTAACTCAAACAGAAGTGCTCACTTCAACATTCACAGCTCATATAACAGAAACAGGCCATCATTTTTACCATGAGTCTATCTTGCTCATCTACAGATGGGTGTTGATTTTCTTCATGTGTCTATTTCGGCTATTATCTTGTATTATACTGCAAATGAACTCTCAGTCTCCCATGACTGATATACAACATCACGACTGAACCTTGTAAATCACAGGAAATAAAGAATTCTTTTACTTATCCCAACCACATCTTACGTCCATTTGTTGTTTTGTCACTTTTACTCTTTTTCTTGTTAACAGTATAAGCCACTGTTACAAATGCAGACAAAATTTGAATAGGATTCCTGCATATACAAATTTTGCTTGTGTTTGTAATGAAAGAAAGCAATAAGAAATTATTTTTCTCATTTTCTGTGTGTGTTCAAATTCAACATTGAAATACTCACCTCAGGTTCATAATGTTCCTGGCAGCTTTCATTCGGATATTACTGATAGGATGAGGGAGAAGTGATTTAAAAATAGTCATAGCATCGGCATTTAGAGCATCTTCTGTGTTGACCATTAGACAGAAATGTAGAGTGTCAAGGATAAAAATCTGTAGAAATAGAATTCAAGGAAACAATAGCAACAAGTCTCTCTCATGATTAGCAACAAAACTACAGGAATGCAAACAAAGAGAGAAGGAAATTATAATTGTTAAAAAATACAGTTTAATATTTTTTTCTAATTAGGAGCTTTACTCCTTGATTCTTGACATAATCCTATTTTTGTCTATTTTTTATTGTTTTTATTAAAGAATAAAGTAAAAGAATAAAACTACTACTAAAGCCAGGAACAGATCTAGCATTATCAGTTGGGGTGGGGAGGAGGAATGTTCCCTAGTAAAATCTAAATTCAGAAATTTAAATTCTGCCATCCTATATTTTAGATTATAGAAATGAATAGAGAATGTTCATATATATATATATATATATATATATATATATATATATATATATATATATGTATATATATATATATATATATATATATATATATATATATATATATATATATATATATATATATATATATATATATATATGTATGTATGTATGTATGTATGTATATATATATATATGTATGTATATATATATGTATATATATATATATATATATTTTGTGTTTATACATTATTTTTATGGCTACAACTTATTTGAGTAAATGTTCTGTTTTTTATTTAAACAGTATTAATTACATTTTCCAGCCTGAATATTTAAGAAATTTCACAGAAAATATGCACACTCAGATAGGAATCAAACCTGTATCCCATGCAGAAACCATCATTTAGCCTGACAAGCTGTTAAGCGATTCAACCAGAGTAACTTGTAATTACTGCTTATAAACACATATATTTGACAACCTTTCACGATAATTCATTTTTGCTCTTAAAATCTTGAAATTTTACTCAAATAGGTTGTAGCCATAAAAATAATGTATAAACAGAAAATATATTAAAACATTTGTCAGATTTAATCCATTACATATAATAAATTATATATATATATATATATAAATAAATTTAAAATTTGTGTTTTCTTTTATTTATTTGAGATGTAAAATTGTAAATTCAAACTTTTAGATTCAAAGTGTAATTATATTATAAAAAATGTTTTTCATTACAGCTAGTCATTTTCAAATTTTGATTTATTGATATAAAAAAAATGAATGTATACACTTTACTTATTTGTCATCTTATAATTCTCTCAGATCCCGATCCATAGATGAACTACATTTGACCAAAAATTCACAATTTTACTCATTATTACTGTCTCTCTCATTTCTCCAACACCACATAATAAATAATACTTGTTTCCATGTCTTGTTGTTTCTCATTTTATGAGTATATATATATATATATATATATATATATATATATATACAGTGTATCATAAAAGTGAGTACACCCCTCACATTTCTTCAAATATTTAAGTATATCTTCATGGGACAACACTGACAAAATGACACTTTGACACAATGAAAAGTAGCCTGTCTGCAGCATATATAACAGAGTTAATTTATTTTTCCCTCAAAATAACTCAAAATATAGCCATTAAAAGCTAAATCCCTGGCAACAAAAGTGAGTACACCGCTTAGGAAAAGTTGTCAATATTAACATACTGTTCATATTGTCAACTGTCAATATTTTGTGTGGCCACCATCATTATCCAAAACTGCCTTTACTCTCCTGGGCATGGAGTTTACCAGAGCTTCACAGGTAGTCACTGGAATGCTCTTCCACTCCTCAATGCTGACGTCACGGAGCTGGCGGATATTTGAGACTCTGCGCACCTCTACCTTCTGCTTGAGGATGGCCCAAAGATGTTCTATTGGGTTCAAGTCTGGAGACATGCTTGGCCAGTCCATTACCTTTACCCTCAGTCTCTTCAGTAAAGCAGTGGTTGTCTTGGATGTGTGTTTGGGGTCATTGTCATGCTGGAACACTGCTCTGGACCCAGTTTCTGGAGGGAGGGATCATGCTCTGCTGCAGTATTTCACAGTACATGTTGGAGTTCATGTTTCCCTCAATGAAATGTAACTCTCCAATAGCTGCAGCACTCATGCAGCCCCAGACCATGACATTCCCACCACCATGCTTGACTGTAGGCATGACACACTTATCTTTGTACTCCTCACCTGGTCGCCGCCACACATGCTTAAGGCCATCAGAACCAAACAAATTAAATTTCGTCTCATCAGACCATAGGACATGGTTCTAGTAATCTATGGGCTTTGTTGACATGTCTTCAGCAAACTGTTTGCAGGCTTTCTTGTGTATTGCCTTCAGAAGAGGCTTCCTCCTGGGGTGACAGCCATGCACACCAATTTGATGTAGTGTGCGGTGTATGGTCTGAACACTAACAGGCTGAATCCCAATCTCTTTAATCTCTGCAGCAATGCTAACAGCACTCCTACGCCAATCTTTCAAAGAAAGCATTTGGATGTGATGCTCAGCTGAGGCCTGTTCTGAGTGGACCCTGCTCTTTTAAAATGCTGGATGATCTTAGCCACTGTGCTGCAGCTCAGTTTCAGGATGTTGGCAATCTTCTTGTAGCCTTGGCCATCTTTATACGTTTTTTAAGATCCTCAGAGAGTTCTTTGCCATGTGGTGCCATGTTGGAACTTTCAGTGACCGGTAAGAGAGAGTGTTAGAGCTGCACTACAAATTTGAATACACCTGCTCCCCATGAACGCAATGGCATAGTTACACTAATGAGTCACATGACATTTTGGAGGGAAAATGAAAAGCAGTACTCAATTTAGACATTTAGGGGTGTAGTTTCTTAGGGGTGTACTCACTTTTTTTTAGGGTGTAGTTTCTTAGGGTGTACTCACTTTTGCTGCCAAGGATTTAGCTTTTAATGGCTATATTTTGAGTTATTTTGAGGGGAAAAGAAATTAACTCTGTTATATATGCTGCAGACAGACTACTTTTCATTGTGTCAAAAGGTAATTTTTTCAGTGCTGTCCCATGAAGAGATATACTTAAATATTTGAAGAAATGTGAGGGGTGTACTCACTCACTTTTGTGATCCACTGTATATATATATATATATATATATATATATATATATATAAATTTAAGGGGGTTTATAATTATTTATTCAGAGTTATAACTCTCCTACAAGTATGACTTTCAAATGTAATTTTTCTAATCCAATAAAAGTTGCTATAATTAAAGGATTTCTGTATAATGAAGTTTTAAGATATTTTCAACAGTTTTTCTTTCTAGATGACAAAATATCAGTAATTAATATTTATTAATTAATTAATAGTTATAGTATTTGATAAGATAAAAACTGATTACTATTAATGTAATTTATTATAATCATTTAGCATTTAGTAGAAAAGATCAATGTTACCAGCCATTTTGAATTAAAAGATTAAATGCAAACCTTTATGCTATCATCTTCTGGCAACAAATTATTTACTAAAACTGGCACCAAAGAAGCATCAACAATGCCGAGGGCTCCTGAAAAATACCAGTAGATTTTAGGGTTAATTCTTGAATTCTTGGTCATTCTCCAGGCACTTTGATTTTTAAATTTAGAAACTAACTTATTTTCAATGTCAGCAAATAGAAACAGAAAAGTTATTGTTAAGAACAAAGAGAAAAACAAATCAGAAAAGTCAAAATAGATTAAAGTATTTTTTACTGCTACCAAAAGTGCAAATCAATGTCTAAAACCTTTTGACTTCTTTTAAGTCTCATACTCAGAATCAAACTCAGTATCAGCCAAGTAAATATGTTTCCTTTTGATGTGATATTTTATTTCATGTACATCGATATAATCTGTTGGAACCTTTGAAAAAATAGGCTTGTAAGGACTGTTTTCAAAGAAACTTAAGTTTATTTGAAAGAAACTTTTTCTTCATAGCATATACATATATATAGATATATTCTGTGACTACTGTTATTCTGTTCATCACACCCTCTAAAATAGCCATACATTGATTGATTAAAACCAAATTTTTGGGAGAAGTGCAAACAGGTAAGGGGGTACAAAGTACAATTGGTTTTACTCAGGTGTGTAGTTCAGTGCAATAGATTTTCATTAACTTTTTTTGGAAAGAACAAAATACTGCCATTATTTTGATAACAATTTAATCATTAAAATAAATACTTATTTAATAAAAATGTAATATTGTTTTTTGCATATCTTCAAGTTTTTATATATATTTAATTCTGGTAAAATATAATGCCCAGTAGTAGCAGTGTAAATATAAACACAGTAGGGAGAGTAAAGTAAATGTTGGTGATAACTTCAACAATATTAAATACTGGGAGAATATCAACATGTTTCAGCATGTTGCAAAAAAAAAAATTCTAGTTTATTAAATTATAATAATATTGCCAGTAATTGAGATTGGTTCCCTGTCTTTGAATTAAACATTGAGAAATTACTATTGAAATATATTAATAAAATTTTTCTCTATGGTCATCATATAAATACATGCTTGATAATATAATTTTTAGGATTAATGTTTAAAGCTAAACAAAGAAAAAAATTAAATGAGAATATTAGTTAACTTTCACTGTTGTATTGTTATAGCAATGTTAACTGGATGAGTTGGTCCATTTACTGGAAATAAATAACTATAAAAAAGCTGACAAGAATTTCTCATGGACACTACCATTTTAGTTTTTGTACTCCCGTACAGATTAATATTATGAACAAACAACAAGTACTGCCAGTGAGGCAAAAGGAAAAGAAGATAAGAATTGTTAATATAAAATTCTTTGTATTGCCGATACAGAAGATGTGAGTGGAATGTCTCTTTGTGGGCAAGGGAAGTGACTTGAAGGAAGAGTAGAATTGGTAAGGTTTGAAGTTAATGTGTATGTCAGCTCAGTTGACCAAGGTCACTGGTGATGACATTGAGAGCTTATCAGTGATGTATTCATTGAAGTTTGTCCGTTCACCACAATTCTGTTTCAGTCATTATGAGCAGCATTCTTAACAGCAAATGCGGTGGATCCTGAAGTTATCTTTTTTCATGTTTTTTCTATGGTGGCAATATTTATGGTTGGCTCTTTTTACATTGTTTTTTTATTATTCCTTAAAATTTTTTTGAGGTGATTTGTTTTGTGAGCCAAATGTAGTCCCCAGAGGCTCTGTGCAGAGGATGACTTTTTTATTTTTGGTTTTTGCTTTCTTAGCGTTCACATCTGGCCAACATGAAAAGTGAATCAGAAAGAAATCTAATTTGTAGGAGGGTATAGCACTAAGATAAACACAACACACAATAATAATAAAAATACATCACAAAACAGGTTGTATTGCATTCTACTATATATCTGCATTGGTTTGGAAATAGCACTAAGCGATAGTTTATAACACAAACACTACTAATCAACATTTCACCAAGCCTTGAAAAGGTATATACACATTGACAGCAAGTAATGTAAATTTTGTAAAGATGTACAAGTATATCCACGACAGCAGAAATGTTAACAAAACAATTAGGGGACACAATATAACATAGAGGCTTTTAAAAATTACAACCTGCCATTATATATCATTATTTCACTAAGAAAATCAAATAATTATATGAAAAATGACAAAGTAATAATTTATTACCAAGAGGATTTTCTGAAACCATTTCTATGACTTTATGTGCATTGAAACGGGAAATCATTTCACGATCATCAAATAATTTAGAAATGGGAGCAATCACTTGAAGTCTAATCAAAGCAATTCTTCCAACTGCACAGCCTGTAAAAAGAAAAGAAAACGAAAAAGATTTTATTAACCTTTCTGTCTCCCACTTATCGGATACAAAATAAACATTCAAATAATTAAATGTATCAAGAAACAGAAATAGTCACAATGAGTAAGAACAGAAATGATAGGGTTTATGGCTACAAATGTGTCCATCATTTGTTCAAGAGAAGAAATCATTTTGACTGGAAATAGTGACAAAAATTACTACATTGATTGCACTCAGAATTTGGAAGAGTTTTTTTGTAGGCATCTTAATTTTTTTTTTTTTATATTTCTATTTGTCAATTATTTTTTATATTTTGATTCATTTATTAAAATTTTTATATTTTGGTTTGTGTTGTAGCATACCTATGGACGATAATGGGCATGTCCCCATTCACATAAATACAGTAGTAAATACTGTATGTTAGTCTGCAGTTGGAAATTTATTGTGGAATTCACTTGACTCATTTCTAGCAGTTGGCTACTTCTCTACATGCCGCTGGTGAATCTTATATGTGTTGTTCGTGTATTAAGTATTATTGTTCATTACCAACCTTTGTGTAATTATTCTATTCAGTAACCTTTCCTAGGTTACAACAGTTTGTTAATTAATAGTTTTATATTTTGGCTCGTTAATTTATGTTTTTTATATTTAATTATTATTTATTTTTAAATTTTAGCTTGTTAATTCACTTTCTTCAAATTGTATTGGGTTGTTCAGAAAGTCTATGCCAATTTTTAAGGGAAATTAAAGCACAAAACAAAATTTTGCCATTAAATATTTATTCAACTAAATATGAACCATTTTGTTGTACAAACTTTCTTTATTTTTCCTTCAACTTAAAGATTCCATCTTCTCAGAATTTTGGTGGTTTTTTGGCAAAGAAATCATTAAAGTGCTTTTTTATGTCATCTAAAGAATTAAAATTTTTACCATTGAGATAGTTTTGCAAGGACCTGAATAAATGAAAATTCGAAGGAGCAATGTCTGGTGAATATGGCGAGTGGAGTAACACATCCCAGCCAAGCTGCAACAACTTTTGCTGGGTCGCCAAAGAAATGTGTGGTCTGACATTATCCTGATGGAAAACAACACCTTTCCTGTTCGCCAATTCTGGTCATTTTTCTTGAATTGCTGCCAGTTGCGAGCAGTACTTTTCAGAATCAATTGACTGGTTACTTGTCAGAAGCTCTTAGTATAGGATTCCTTTTCAGTCTCACCAGATGCACAGCATGACTTTCTTAGGATGAAAACCTGCTTTTAAGGTGGCTAAAGTTGGCTCATGTCGCTTACTTCAGGATCTTTTTCACTGAACATTGTTGTAAATGATCTATTTCTCATCACCTGTTAGAATTTGCTTCAAAAAGTGTGCATTTTCATTGTGTTTATACAGCAAATCACAGATGAAATGTGATCCAAAAGATTCTTTTCATTCAGATCATGTGGTACCCAAACATTGTAGTGATCTGAGTACCCAAGTTTCACTAAGTGCTCATGGATGGTGGATTTTGATAAATTTAGTGTTTCTGCCAATCCCTGCATTATGAAATGCAGGTTATTCTCAATCAATGACTTGATTTGGTCGTCATTTGTAATGGGGGGGGGAGTCTGCCTGAACGTTCTTCATCAATAAGGTTACAATCACTGTGCATTTCTGTCCTTCACCAAACACAGTACATATTTTTTGTTGTTTGCGAGGTACTTTTGCCTTTATAGTGAGAAAAAAAGCATCAAGTGTCTAAAATGCACCTTATCTTCCATATTCATAGAGATGCAAAATTGACATGAATTAAGTAATTTTAAACATTCTTTCTCATGAGATAGTCTGAAGTGTGCTCTAGTTGGAAATGTAAGCATATTACATGTTAAATTTGTTCTAACATGTTTATCCCCTTACTATTCCTCCCAGTCCCTGTTCTACCAACCATTTACACAAGTGTGTTTATAGGTTGATTATGGATCTCCACAACGTCCTATACTTTATAGCATTAATCAATGTTTATCCCTTTTCTATCCGTCTGTTCTACCACACATTTCCACAAGCATGTTAAGTAGGTGGATCAAGGCTCTCCACAACTTCCTATCCTTTATAGCTCTAAGCAAGGTT
This sequence comes from Acanthosepion pharaonis, assembly GCA_903632075.3. Taxonomy (NCBI): domain Eukaryota; kingdom Metazoa; phylum Mollusca; class Cephalopoda; order Sepiida; family Sepiidae; genus Acanthosepion; species Acanthosepion pharaonis. The sequence continues at coordinate 250,151 of CAHIKZ030004150.1, read as the reverse complement.
TATCCTCTTACTTTCCTTCCCAGTCCCTGTTCTGTCACCCATTTACACACATTCAGTAGATTGATCATGGCTCTCCACAACTTCCTTTCTTTTGTAGCTCTAAGCAATTTTTATTCCTTTACTATCCCTTCTAGTCCCATTTAAACAAACTTGTTATGAAGGTTACATGCTGCTTCCCTTTTGCCTTCAATATGTCATTTGATTGATGAAATATTTCAAGTTGATCCATATTACAGAATCCATGTTGTGTTGAGAACTACAGTTTTATGAACCACAATTTTTTGTTTTATTTGATGAGTCAGATTAATGAAAAATCTTACTGGCTTGTTTCCATATGTGCTGTGACATAAACTCAATGAAAGAAACGTTTTCGCCATCATTTAATATCACAGTAGAAGTAATGCATCATTACACCTTGGCCATTTTCTCTCTGTATCTTGCAATGATGCTGACGCAAACAACACACTTTAAGAGATTGCTGTGATGGCATTTTGTTTAGTCTCAGAAAAATTCCCTAAAAGACTCATGCTTGAAATTCTGTATACAGACAACACTGTTTACTGATTGTCACAAGAACTTTTCAGGCATTTTTGTGGATTCTATTCTAGGGATACAGAAGGCGATTATCTCCCTTTGGTGGAGATAAGTCACATAGGTCACGTGATGGATTGCTTAGTGATGTCACTCTATACAATGACCAAAACAGCAGTTAAATTCAGTTTGGTTACACCAGCAGCCATGTGAAGTTGCTTTCTTTAGCCTGGGCCAAGAAATCTGTCTCCCCCCAGTAGTTTATAAACACATGGTGCTATTTCCCTTTGGGAATATATCTATCCCAGATATGGAAATAAACTTCAGCTCACAGTCCTCAATTTGGGAGAACCCCCAAAACTTGGTGTTTTGCATTTGTGGAATATGTCCTTGCCTGGGATATAGATAAATCCAGCCCATTTGAATCTGGAGTCCTAAAAATGGCTTTTTCACACACAGGAGTATCTCTCATATTATATGTAAGACCTTTCTTTTTTGTTTCTACTCTGCTTTGCTGTGTAGATATATGTAATATATTATTCTCCATGTGGGACGTGTGTGTATATATATATATATATATATATATATATATAGTTTTGCGTGTATCTTAGAGATATAAAAGTCTCTCTAAGAACACAGCATGTTTGTCATTCTTTTTCCTTTCAGCCATTCTGTTCCAAATGCCCATAATAGAGAAAATACAAATGGGAGAATAAACCTTTTTTTCTATGATGGCTCTCTTTGGTTAAAACAGTGGTGTCCCAAATGGTGCGGCATACCTCTATGTGCAGTGGAAGAGGATAGCAGGTGAGGCAGAATGATTGAAAGACAATCCAAGATTTAGAAATAATTTCAAATAATCATATGCCAAAAATAAATATGATTTCAAAATTTAAATATTATTATGGAATACTTGTAATTGTATGCATGCGTCCCACTATAAATAGCTATAAATAATTATTGACTAATTTTGTCATTGGTATTTTTGCATTATATCAAGTATTAAGAATATCGTAAATAGTGTCTGCAAATTGGAGGAGAAAGTTATCAATGATAATGTTCTGACTTCGAATCCCTTTAACCCTCTCTACGTTTTTATTTTTTCAAATATACATTTTATCACATAAAATTTGGTGAGGTGTGAGCAAATTTTCATTCTGAAAGTGTGAGCCAAAGAAAAAAGTTTGAGAACCACTATGTTATACTATGAAACTTTTGGCATAAATGTGGATATTTTCAAGACAGATATATCTTAGTTCAAATACCACTTAGAAAATTCTTGGAAGCTTTTCCCATTAAATCCATTGTTAATCAGTAGAACAAGTTCCCTTCACTGTGCAAACTTGTACAAATGTTGATGACAAAATCTCTAATTGCTATCAGTGCAGAAATTTTAAGGACATAATTTTGTTTACTATTAATTGATAAAAGTTATTTCGTATTAAAACAGGTATGTGGCTCTTATTTGGATTTTGACTTCAGAATTATCATCCCTAAAATTGACAAAAACTATACATGATAAAATGTAGCTAAAGTAAAATAAATCTTACAAGCGATGATAAAGAGACATTCAGTGCTTTTCTGTCGAACTGTGATATCAGGGTCAGAGAGCAATTTTTTCAGTGAACCCACAATACCTAAAAAAGAAAAAAATATTATTAACAAATATTATTAAGAAAGTTAAATAACTATGATAACCTGAAATTTTTGACAGTTTATTTCTACTGAAAAAACAAAAACAAAACAAAAAAAAAAACAACAACTGTTTCTGTAGAGTGAGTGGCTATGGTTAAATAAATGATAGAACTGCCCAACAAACAGAATTGACAAAGTTCATAATAAAGAAAAAGGAATAAATAATATAAAACAAGCAAGCAAACAATATATGCAAGGCAAATTAACAGTAATAAAGCAGAGCCACAGTAATATAGCAAAAAGTTTGCAAACTAAGAATTTGGGTGACACACAAAAACAAATTTGGATGAACGAATGAATCATTCTTACTTCAAAGCAAGACAGACCGAGACTGAGTCAGATGACATGTGGCCTATCTTATTGGCTAGAAAAAAAATCCCAGCATTCATCTGTGTGCTTCTGCATATAAATTGGGGAGGGGAAAGTGTTATGCATCCATTCCCCATGGGGATTGGAAACAACAGTTTCTCTTTGGGATTTAAAGTTAATCAACTTTATTCAATAAAAAATATGTTTACCTCTGTCAAATGGAATAATTTTCTACAGAATTCAAACTTGTAAACAAAAGTGGCAATTTTGCTGTTCTTTTTTTTTTTTTGACAACTGAATATCCCAAAATTAAAGACAGATTAAAGAAACCTGAATAAAAATAATTGAATTCAGTGTTTTTAAAAGAGCTGCCATCACTAAGAGACAACCATTTATATAGATACTTGTCATGTTCCTGAATTCCAATCTTGGAAAAAGATTTGGTCTTAAAATAAATAAAAAAAAGAATAAATTAGTTGCTTGCTTAATGCATTGACATAATATGAAACAATAAACAATAGTCAGGTGTACAGCTTATTGACTGTTTCTTACAGGAAATCCTCCTGGTGAGATGCAGGAAATACAGGGACAGGAAGCTCACCACAGAGCCCAGTTTTTCCAAGCAGAGGCACAAGTGTCTCCTGAATTACCTTCTGAGACATTTTGGGAAAAGATTAAATGGCCTGTGGCCATTGACAAAAAAGCTTGGCACGACTTCAACTCAGACATCAGCGAGATAGTAAAGTTAATTTCAAAGGGCTCGGTGGATACACGTTTAAGAACTATGTCAAAAATCATAGTCAGCTATGCTTCAGAGTGCTTTGGATATGAGGAAAGGAAAACAAAAGGAAAAAACTGTAGAAAATCAAACAGAAAATAAAATCAAACAATACAGAGTGGAATTAAAAGTTATTCGAAAGCAATAAAAGAGAGCAAAACCGGAAGAAAAGGGTCTGTTGCAAGAGCTCTGTGACTCCATCCGTTCCAAAATGATGTCTTTACGGAGAGCAGAATGTCACAGGAGTAGAAGGAAGAAAAGGGCATGCTAATGATTAGCTTTTGTCTCTAATCCATACGATTTCACTAAGAAATTATTAGGCAATAAACATAGTGGAAGGCTAACATTGACCCCAGATGAAATAAATGATTTCCTTAGACATCGAGTTACCCAAATAGACAAATACAGTTGGGATAAAACTCATCTCTAATCACAACGAACCTGCCTGTATACCCTTTTGACTTAAAAGAACCAACATAGAAAGAAATTCAGATAATATTAAAAACAGCCAGACCAGGATCAACCCCGGGACCTAACGGAGTCTCTTACACAGTTTATAAATGCTGCCCAATGCTGCTCCGTATGTTATGGAGGTTACTAAAAATTGTCTGGAGAAGAGGGAAGATATCTGTGCAATGGAGGTGCTCAGAAGTCATATGGATCCCTAAAGAGGAAGGAGCAAGTACAGTAAATCAATTTAGGTACATCTCCCTATTGAACATCGAAAGAAAAATATTTTTTAGTATTTTAAATCGACACTTAACAGATTTCCTCTTAAATAATAAATACATCAACACTTCTGTTCAAAAAGGAGGTGTCCCAGGCATACTGGGTTGCATGGAACACACAGGTGTCATTACGCAGTTGCTAAAAGACATGAAAGCACATAAGGGTGATATGGCTTTCCTGTGGCTGGACCTTAAGAACGCCTATGGCTCAATCCCACATAAGTTGGTAGAAGAATCTTTAAAAATTTACCATTTTATCTTTATTCATTATCATTATTTTACTTTTTATTTATTTATTTTCTTACTTGTTGCTTAAATGTTGAAAGAGTTAGATTGCATATTAATTGTTATTTTGATATTTTAGCATCTAGAATAAAGGCATAACATCATCATGTTCAAAAGCACTCTATTTTTCGAAAGTCTTTCCCCCATTTTCGTTCTTTATTGCTTAATAGAAGTCTTTTGACTTCCATTTTATCTCTTTTTCCTTTTTTTCTGTCACCAACTACTGGACTATATATGAATTATAATTAATTGTGACTAATTCTTGTTAAACGACTCACTTAGAAATATTGTTCACCCCTCTTTCCGTCTTAATCTTTTTTTTTTATCTTAATGATCAAAAGCGTAAATTTAATTTTATTTGTTAATTTCATACATTAATTTTATCACGTTGAGAGATTTAATTGAATTTTCTAAGTTTACTCATTCAACTTGTTTTAAATGACATTTATATATCTATTTTTGTTTTAACACGCTGCATAAGTCATAATTTATCTATTTTAATCATAAAAATAATGTAAATTTCTAATTATTTTATAGTTGAATTTTTTTTTTTCAATAACAGTAATTATCAGCTGGCGAGATGAAACTTGATAGGGGATGCAAAAAAAAAAAGTAAAAAAAAAACAAAAACGGAAAACATATAACTACCTTCCAAGTATCCAATGAGTATCCACAAAAAAAAAAAAAGACCCCCCCCCGTAAACAATTTAAATAGAGGTCACACCATTTCGATTGGCTGTTGCTTAACTTCCAATCAAATGCATAATAGTGGGTGATGGTTTGCCTGATACAAGTCAGTGTCTGCAGGTTGTTAATTTACCATGTGGGCACATCAGAGACTGATCAGCTCTGATAAAGTCGACTTGGCGAGGGTAATATGATGTTTGAAAGACCCGAAACTGCCCAATGATCCAATTCAGAACATCACTGATAATGCCCTCTAGTGTTAAAAAGTGTATATTCAAAGTATTCCAAAATTAAAGACAGATTAAAGAAACCTGAATAAAAATAATTGAATTCAGTGTTTTTAAAAGAGCTGCCATCCCTAAGAGACAACCATTTATATAGGTACTTGTCATGTGCCTGAATTCAAATCTTAAAAAAAGATTTCGTCTTAGAATAAAAAAAAAGAATAAATTGGTTGTTTGCTTAATGCATTGATATAATATGAAACAATAAACAATAGTCAGGTGTACAGCTTACTGACTGTTTCTTACAGGACCAAATATATGTGCCTTTGTAAGAGGTTAGGGTGAGTCAACTAAAAAATACCAGTTTGTCAAACAGGCTCCCTTTAACCAATGAGATAAGCAAAGAGGCTTGAGAACAAAAGACTCACTGACAACTCAAAACTACATGCCAGCTTCTCTAAGTCAACATGTTTGTATTTCCATTTCCCCTGTATATTGTAATATATTGTAATAACTTTTACAAAATGCATGAAATTTCTTTCTATCAAACACACACCTATTTCTCTTAACATTTCTAATAAAACTGTTTTATCAAAATGCAATAAAATACAACTGCAGAAAATACAATTTTTGTTGTATAAAATATAAATGAATTGCAGTTTTAAATTTTACCATAATTATTAGAAACTAGCAGAAATATCTGTTATTGACTGAGTATGGATGAAACTGCCAAAATGGTACTATGTTTTTGAAAGATATTGATTAGAGAGTATTGTTAACATTCATGTATATGATACAGCTTTATCCATCCAGGTAAGATAATAGAAAGGACTGCCAGTTTTCATGTAGAGCAAAGAGGAGCTTCCTTCAGACCAATATCACCATGGTTGCATATAATCTGGTCTGGGATCTCTATAGTTTGGTTTATAAATGTAGCAATCATCACATATGTAACTAAATAAAAGATTTAGGAAAACTATAAACATATGCATATTACAATATTTAAATATTACAACAAACATCAATAATGAAAAATTATACCATTATAGTAATGTTTATTTTCAGTATAATAATATATCCAGTTGCCTAGTTGCTGCATTCTGTCGAGTATTCATTCTGAGTCTCCTCTCCCTTATTTCTGGAGTTTCAGATTGTCTAGCTTCTGCATTTCATTGAGCATTTAATGTTATGTTTTCTGCCAGCTTTTTCTTTAGTTTCAGACTGTCTTGCTGCTACACTCTGATGTGCATCTAATCTCTTTGTTTTAGATCTGCTTGTTCTTGACTTTGTGATGCTTGTCAAGCTGCATTTGCCTTTTCTGTGTCTTCTCTCTCCTTCTCTTGCTCAGTTGATCTTCAGCCTTCTTCTGCTCTTTCTCTTTTCATCTGCTAGAATTGCTTAGGTGGTTCAAAACTTTAGAAAGGGTATAGCCTAATTATTATTTGTAATAGTCCAGCTGGCAGAACAGACATCTGAAAGATATAGAGCTGTCTAGGTTTGGTCATTATAGGACAAATGATTTTAGGAAGAATTCAAATAAATTCTAAAGTTGCATATTAATGAAATTGTAGTTATTGTAGAGGTTCAAGTGATGCCTCCTTAGTCCAAAATGGACAAAATTTATGGAAAAACTACACTAGGATCCATATTAATTGGATATGCGATTGAAACAGCAGCTATTGTGTAGGTTATAGGAAATTAAATTTGTGGTCTCAATCAAATGTTTGGATGCAAAAATGAAATGAATGTAAAAAGATGGTATGGATTAAATTTCATTTAAATCCATGGAAACAATTTTTTTGAGGCAGGGATTTGTGCACCCCAGGAACCCACCTTTTTTAAATAAGTTAGATATATATAGTTTATGACATTAGGTGTCATACATAGAATCTCTTTCAAATTTCATATGAATCTATCCACTGGTTGTGTTGTTTAGGTTTTTAGGGGGATAAGTCCTCCCACTACACCCCTTCAGACTCTATATAAGTACTTTCGGAATTGGCTTCAAAATATATCAAGGTGAGTAAAACATATAGCCCCATGGTAAAAACTTGTGATAATAGAGGTTCAAATACTCAAGTTATAGGCTTCCAAAATTTTCAAAAAAGTGGGGGTTTAGCCCCCATTAAGATATCCAGGTATTATTGAAATTGGCTGATATTTTGGGAATAGGCATCATTTCAGGTCATTTATCTAAGTTTAAATTTCATTTAAAAAAAAGATTTGAGGGAAGATTGTATTCCTCTGAGGACCTCCTTTGATCAAAATAATATATACTTATACATAGCATATTACATCCACTCTCATGCCAGAAATCTATGTTCCAATTTTCATAAAGATCTATCCAGTAGTATTTGAATCCATGGATACATTTATTTTCAAGGGGGGGTGATGTTCTGCTCTCTTTGCTCCCCTCAAAAATAAATCAAACATAGCTCATTACAATCTTTTTTATGTCTACTATGTTTCAAATTTAATGAAGATCAGTGAAGTAGTTTTTCTTCTTATAGATGGACAGACAGACAGATGCACAGAGACACAGACAGGCGTTAATCTTTATTATTATAGATTTATATTTACTATATTAATGGTGACTATTACAAATTACTAAGGCCATTATATATTAATATTTGACAATAAAGATATTTCAATAAGAAATAGAAGCATACAGCAGGATATTTAAGAAACATTTAAGGATATTTTACAGTAAAAAACATGTTGCAATAATACTTCACAAGGAAAATGACATGTAACAGAGATATTTGACAAGAAAAAGACATGTATCAAGGGTACTTCAACAAGTAAAACATGTTGCAAGGATATTTGACAAGACAAAAGACATGTATCAAGAATACTTAATGAAAATGACATGCAGCATGAATATTTAACTAGAAAAAAGACATGGAACAAGAATACTTGACAAGGGAAAACATGTAGCACAGATATTGACAGGGAAAAAGACATGTAGCGAGAATACTTGACAAGAAAAATGACATGTAGCATGGATATTTCACAAAAAAGACATGTAGCAAGGGTACTTTCACAAGTAAAACATGTTGCAAGGATATTTGACAAGGGAAATGTAAATGGTTGAACTGTCCAATGAACAGAATTGACAAGGTTTGCAATAAACAAGAAAAGAAAAGAAGAGGGCTGCAAACAATAATATTGAGCAAGCAAACAATATATGCAAGACAAAAAGTTCACAAACTAAAAATTAGTGTTGACACACAAAAGCAATTTTGAAGAAGCCAAAATTACTCTTGTATGTCAACACTATTTTCATCTCATGGTTATCGTAGAGTTTACAAGTCTCTAAACATGTTTGTTGAGTGTATTAATCATTTCTCTTCTTGCATGAATAGATAGAGAGAGAAACATACATTGGGGGTAGAATCTCTGGCTGATGCCAAATCTGTGAGGTTTTGATCCTGGCTTGATGCAATCGGATGTTTAGATACACTGATGAGCTGTGATACAGCGAAACAGTCTGTCTGTGAATGAATATATATATATATAGAGAGAGAGGGGGGAGGCAGGAAATTGGCAAACCTAGTAGAGTGGTTTCCTCTTGTCCTTCTCCTAGATTGGCTGCTAGCCAAGGTTAGGGAGCCCAGTCTAACCTGTTATTTAATAGTATATATATATATATATATATATATATATATATATATATATATATATATATATATGTATATATTGTAGAGTAAGTGGTGATGGTTAAATGATGTAAATGATAGAACCTCCCAAACAAAACTGACATAGCTTGCAATAAACAATGACACAAAAAGAAAAGAAGTGGGCAAAAAATAATATTAAACAAGCAAACAATATATGCAAGACAAAGCAACAATAATAAGGAAAAAAGTTCACAAACTAAGGATTGGTGTTGACACACAAGCAAATTCAAATAAACGAATGTAGAGTTCTAACTTCGAGACCAGACAGACTGGGACTGTGTCAGGTGAGATCAAGAAGTGGCCTATCTTATTGGCTAGGAAGAAATCTTAGCCTGCATCTTTGTGCTTTTGCCTATAAATTGGGGAGGGTGAAGTATTTTGTAATAATTCCCACTATAGTTTGGAACCAACACAAGTAATTCTTGATTGTTGTTTAACCTTTCAAACAATTCTTAAGCTGAAATGTTATGAATTTTTTCTTGGACAATCCAAACAATGTAAATAGTATAAATAATTACAATATTTATGCTCAGAAATATAGAAAGATAATAATGGTTTAGTAATACAAGTCTTACTAGCAAAGAAGAGAAGGATTCATACTTTTCCAAAGGGTATTTGCATGTAAGTGAATATAACGAACCCAACTGGAATTGGAAATCAGCTCTTCAATTAACAATTCTGAACCATTATCCATTACAGCACCTGCACATCCACGCTTACAGCACCTGGTATTCCCTAGTGGTTATCCATCTAGGTACTGACCAAGCTCGACATTGCTTAACTTCAGTGACCACAGGAACTGGTGTTTCAACATGATGTCCCCATAAGCCTAAATTAAACATAGAGAAAAGAAAATTAAAAATTAAATCACTATCAGTCTTTCACATCCAAGCTTACATCACCTGGTATTTCCAAGCAGTCACTCATCTAGGTACTGACCAGGCTCTACATTGCTTAACTTCAGTGACTATAGGTGCAAATGTGCAACACCCTAGCTCACATATATATATATATATATATATATATATATATATATATATATATATATATATATATATATATATATATATATATATATATAAAATGACATGGTGGAGTAGTGGATAGCAGCTTGGACTGAAGAATTGTAGAGTCGAGTTTGAATTCAGTCAAATCCATTACATTCACTTACATGCTAATAGCCTTGGGAAAGGTATTAATTCTCTTTTCCTCCTACAGGACAGACTGGGTTCTACAGCCTTGGATGGTATCTGGTCTAGGAGAAGGACAACTCAAAACCTGTGGAGGGTTGTTCGGCGATCTTGTGACATGTTGTGCACCAGATCTCTGTATTTGGCCCTTCAAAAAGCATGGTTGGTTCTGCACAAAGCCTTCACCACTATAATCAAATCATATGTGCTGGTGTCTGCGCTGTTGATTCCTCGGAACTGAGCTGCTTGACGCTGATATGTCAAATATGATGGGAGAGTCCACCATATAATGACAAACAAACACTTAAAAAATCATAGGTGATATTTTATTTCATTGAAGCTGATAAAACATGGTTTCAAATCCTCAGACCTGTAAACCAAATGAAGATGGAAAGATTAAATTTATTTAAGAATAATGATTCTATATAGGGAGTAGGAGAAAGAAAGCTATTAATTTATCATCGTGTAAGTAGGGGGAAAAGAAAATGGTCTCAGTTGTATTAACACCTGCGGTGACCTAAAATGACATCCTGATTGTAGACAAAAATCGCTACATTAAAATGGTAATTGAGAATAAATTTGAAAAAAGATATTAAGTGTAAATTCAAAAGCCTGTATAGATCCTTCCTTGGTTAAGATTTTGACACATATGTATTCCACTTAAAAAACCTGTTATAATTTATATTAAAAATAGTGGTAGGCTAAGAACATTAAAAAATATTCAAAAAAATATTCAGAACCTAGCTAAAGATTTCAATTTAAACGTAAAAAAGATCTATTCAAAAGAAAATATAAAACTAAATATATAAACACACACACACACATATATATATATATATATGTATATCTCCATGCACACATGTGTGTGTGTGTTTTTAAAATATCATTATTTTTTTTTATTATTTATTTTTTGAGAATCTCATGGATAATTACATTTTAAAAACACACACACACACACATATATATATGTGGATGTGCGTGTGTGTATATATATATATATATATATATATATATATATATATATATATATTGTTTTGTTTCGGAAAGATCTTTTTTACAGTTAAATTGAGATCTTTAGCTAGGTTCTGAATATCTTTTAATGTTCTTAGCCTACCACTATTTTTAATATAAATTATAACGTTTTTTTTTAAGTTGAATACATATGTGTCAAAATCTTAACGGAGGAAGGATCCTGACAGATTTTCAAATTTACATTTAAGATCTTTTTCAAATGTATTCTCAATTGCCAATTTAATGTATCATTTTTTTTTATTAAAATCCGGATGTCATTTTAGGTCACCACGAGTGTTAATACAATGTTTTCTTTTTTTCCTCAGCCTATACGATAACTCCTACTCCCTATATGGAATCACTATTCTTAATTTTTAAACTTAAAGTTAATTTTACCATCTTCATTTGGTTTACAGGCCTGAGGATTTGAAACTATGTTTTATTGGCTTCACTGAAATAAAATATCATCTATAATTTTTTAAGTTTTTGCCATTATATAATAATTTTTGCTCTGTCTTTTGATATAGAGCTCTCAAGAGATCTATATCCTCTTGGAAATTTCATACAGATTACCAATAATTTTATTATCCATATATATATATATAAAAATAATATGACAAATTGGAAAAAAGGTTTGTGATGCATTTCATCAGTTAGGATATTCATTGAACTGGCCTTTGCTGATGTTGCTATATCAGGGTGAAACGGATGGTGTTTCTAACGCTGCTGGCCACGTCCTGAATGGTGATTTGGACAACGCGACAGGAGGAAGTCTTGTGGGGTATCCATCTTTCTCATCAGGATCTGATCCAATTCTTTGAGCATCAGCTCAAGATGAAGATTAGAACTGATAGAAAACGCTTGCATTTGACAGTCTTCAGCAAAAGGTGAGTGACTGAGGCGAGCTTGGTTCGTTTGAACGAGGTTAGCCTTGATTTTCTTTTTTAGGTTTAGCCTACGTCACATCGGGGTGGTGGTTTCCTGTGGAGCCCTCCCCTTGGTTAGGTTAGACAAGCTTTTGTGTACCTAGTTAATGTGAGTAAGTGTTTTTCCCGGCCTGTCCCCGGCCACATCTTTGGTTATGATCCAGGTTGAGATTCCCAACCTCTCCAGTTTGTTTTTGGCCCCCTTTTTATCTCGTCTGGGTCAGCTTTATATTTTCCCATGCCCGTATGATTTTTAATCCTTTTTTTGCTCCCTTATTGAGAGTGCTCCTTGATTTTGTCCAAATGGGCAGAATACAGCAGCCTCTCATTTTTGAGGGTTGGAAGGGCCCTACTAACATCAGTTATGTTTTGTTACTTTTGTGTATCGTTTTAGTTTTTTATTGGGTTCATCTCCCTTCCCTTTCATTTCATTCATCCGTAAATTTTTAATTGTACATATATAATCATTATATTTTTATGGCATGGGGTGCATTTTGTAGGTCCCCCTTGCTTGAGGGGATGTGGTATTATGGTGTATGGAGGATTGATCGGTGACGGATGAGTTCTTATGGTGAATGTGGGAATTGTTATGTATGAATGGGTCGTGAATCAGATTAGCTAGGTATAAGATAGTTAGTGAAGACCAGCCTCAACCCCTCCCCTTTTTCGGCCTTGTGCCATAATTGTATTTTTTTAATACAATATAGTCAGAATTTCATCCTGGAGAAATGCCAAACTAATCCACGCCAGTCAAAATCGTAACTAGCTACATTTTTGACGCGCAAACTTTCTCTGACTCAACACATGCATCATTTCGCTCTACCAGGAACAATTTCTTACAATACTAAAAAAAGTGATAATAACTTACTATTAACAAGTATTTGTAAACATTCAATCAAACATCAAAACAACTAAAGGTACACAACTCATACCAATTTTGGACAATAATTCAAACAAACACACGCATATGCACTATTAACTGAATTGCCACAAAAGACATTTTTGTACGTGAACATTCACTTAGTTTAATTTCACACACAAATCTTAATAACAGTTTCACACACATTGAAACTTGACATAAATATTCTACATAATTCAACTATTCACACTTATTCAACAACCTTTGATTCATTTGTGTATTTTTAAATACGTTGAATATTGTTACCTTTAACTACGTTGTTTTCGCTTTGATTTATCTTGAATGATCTTCGATATTCATGTTTCTAAATTTGTTGTGGACGAATGTTTAACTAACACCAACATTATTGACCTGATCGATAAAATAACCTCATACCTACACATTCGCCAGTCTGCAACACCCTAATGACACCTAGTGGGCACCAAGAGAAGTCTTCTAGTAGACAAGATGGTGTTGAGTGTAATCCCACATATTCATGAAAATATTGAAAAATGTGCACAAATTGTTACAATGAAAGTAGATAAATTTTTGTCAGAAAAAGTTGAAATAGCAAAAATCTGTATTTTCTTATTTTTTTGTTTTCATCTCCAGAGGGGCACACTAAAAGTGCACATACACACACACATATATATATATAGGAAGTCATAAAAATAAAATTTTGACTTAACCAATTTTAATTGATGCATTTACAAATTCTGGGTCATGAAGAATATCTGATAAAGCCATGACAGCTCGTTGCCGGGTCCGCAGATGGTCAGAATTCAGTTCCCGATTCTTTCAAAGAAAAAGAAAGGAAATAATTACCAGCATAAAAAAGTAGAAATAAAAAAAATATATCAAATAAAACTTTTAAAAGAAAATTAAAATGTCAACAGTTTAGTGAATTAGTGCATTTTTATAGGAAAAGATATATATTTTTAGTTTTTATTGACGGTATTTTTTATGCTAAACTGGACCCTTACTTTATGTTCATTTTTTACACACGTTGTATTTGTTTTTATTGGTGTGTAGTGTAGTGTACACCACTTTTAAAGTATGGAAGCTTAAAAGTAGGTTCAACTTGGGTGGAATAGATGGGGTATTTTTTGTCAATTAGTTTTTGCTTTTTTTTTTAACGGTTTTCGAAGGAATGGATCAGATTTTTCTTCAGTCTGCCTTGCCAGTCTCACGTAGCGCAACAATTGTAGGTCAATATTAGGTTCACTGTCGCGTTAGACAGTTTTTTCAATGAACGTTTCTCGTCTAAAAATCCATGCCTTTTTTCAATACTAGCCAACAAATTAATAACCTAATAAAAATGCATTTTCTGACGAGAATACACTGCACACTAAAATTAAAAAAAATATCTTTTCTTTTCAAACTGGATATTAATAATAAAACTTTTTCTGCCACTGAAATCTGGAAGTTTTTTTTTTAATGTGAGTATAAATAAAACCTGAAAAAAATTCCAGTTTGTAAGTCATTTTTTTCTTCTGATAAAAAAAGCGCATAAATAAAACTAAAAAAAAAGTTACCAGTCTAGGCAAAGCTCGATCACCATAAGCGATGGTAGCTCTTGTAGGATCAATTAAGGGGGGATATTTGGCAGAAATAACCGTATGTGCCATTTTCTATTTTTGAGAAAAGTTCGAAATATTTTTTTTAAGTCACAAAATTATTTGAAATCATCTAAATACTTCGTTGCCATAATGGTTGCTATGGGTTACACACTAACTTCCGACGATTTGCATCATGGGAAGCAACTCACTTTTGGGGGATTTTTTTTATATTTTAACTTTTTTTTACTTCTTTTTGATATTTTATTTTAGGAAAATTTTAGCAAATTTGTTTTTCATTCGAATTTTGTATTAAAAGGAAAACAAATTCTACTGTAAATAAATAATCTGACCATAAATTGGAAAAGTTACGAATTTGCTAAAAATGGCCGGCGGTTAATTATGAAATATTTGCAAATTTTTATTCAATTTTTATTTCAAGACAAAAAAGTCTTTATAAGGTTTGTAATAAATTATTTTATTTACAAAATTTAACAGAAATGTTTCTTTTAAAGAAACCAGTTTTATTTGATGTAAAAACTTGAAATTTGTGAGCTTATTTTAAGAATTGCTTGATCCTTAGATTGCTGACTTGAACTTTTCTTCAAATATTTTTCATCAATTCTTTGAATATTAAAAGAATTTTATTTTTAAGATATTAAACTAATTTATTTTCAGCACAAAATTATCTCTATTAAAATTAAGTTTTAAATCAATTTTCTTCATTAAATTTGATTTTTGCCAAAATGAAAAAGAAGTAATTAAAAAAAATTGTTTTAAAATTAATTGAAAAACTTGTTTGGATTTTTTTTTCTAAAGTTTTTGTTTTAAAATATTTATTTTAATCAGGTTTTACTTTTAACTGCTCGGGAATAAATGAAATATGTTTTTGAAGTCATTCTGAACCTAAATGGGAAAGAAATTTAGGAAAAAAAATCGAATAAAAAGTTGTGTTTCTCCTGTGAAAGAAAGAAATAAAATTAGGGATTCTATTCTCCAAGGTAAGAAATTCAGGTTTTAATTAATTACTTTATTTATTATGATTTTATAATTTATCAATTAATTACACTAATTAGTTAATTTTAGAAAACGTTTCCCAAATATTAATATTGCTCAAGATTCTTTTTATTTATTTTAGAAAATAATTAAAAAGTAATAATTTCATGTTTTACTTTTAATTAATTCTTTTTAATAATCCAAATATCAAATATAGAATTTCTTAATCAAAATAAAATGGCTGATATAATAATCTTGTGGCAACATTGCTTTTTGAATTAACAAACACCCTCGATTTATTTTACCTAGCCTCATATTCTGATCCCTAGAATATTTTTAATCTAAATGCGAATGTCAGCGTGTCACTGTGTCACATTTTTCAATTAAAGGGGCACAACTCTCTAACTTCTAACAGTTTTCATTACTGTGACTGTTTTCGGCGATTTTTTTGTGACAAATGTTTTGTATGATAACAAGTTTTATAACTTGGAAATAAATTTGGGAATAATCGAAATTAATTCCAGCAAAAGTCACCCATGAAATAAAAATAATTGTTTGTATGAAAAATAAGGGCCTGTGCACATCAAATTATCTTTAAATTAAGTGGTGGCAGAAGAATTATCGTTTAACTTTTTAAAAGTAAGCATAATGCAATACGTAAATGAAACAATCAATTTTGAGTTCTTCTGTAGTTTATTGTTGCCTATGGCATATGGCAGCAGCATGCTTCACAAAAAGAAATCTCCGTCAACAGAGGACCAGATTGCAATCAAAAGAGCCAAAGCTGCAGCAAGGAAAAGAAAGTCCTGTGCACATAAAAACATACATCAAACAGCAGCCAAGAGAGCTTCCAATGCTGAGAATATGCAAAGACTTAGGGACTCCTGAACATGCTGAAGGCCCAATCAAGAGCCCTCCATAGGAGCTAGCTTAAATGTTGCTGATAGGACGGCCTTTGAGCTATTTTTTAATAAAGTATCGAGTTTAAAAGTTTGCATCAGATTTTAAACAGATTTTCTTTTCCCAAAATAGTGGAGAGATATACCAGAAATAATTTTTTTCATCCCAATTTCCAATAGATTTGGTGCCTGTTAATCAGCACTACATTGCTCTGATAACTACAAATAACAAAGCTGCACATAAAAAAATATAACCTCCTTGAAAAGTGATATTATAAATAACCAGCAATTTATTAACCACCAAGAAAATTTTGTGAATCTACATGATGCAAATAGAATCTTTGTGGGATTATGTGGGTAGGTAAAGAATGTAAGGGAGGTAATTCAGTGTTAGAAATGTGAAATTTGTTTCAAAGGTTAATTAAAAGCAATGCTTCTTTTATTTTGTATATGCATTGAATCTGATGGAAAAAATTATTGAAAATCTAAAAACTTGGAAATTTAATTTTTGAAAGAAAAATGATATTTAATGTCAAATAAGACAAAGTCTTATTTGACATTAAATACCATTTTTCTTTCAAAAATCTTCACTAATTTTTTTCTCACTTTTCATCTCTCCTTTGTTCTTTTCACCTTTTTCTCTCTAATTTTTGAATTCTTTTCTCTCACTTATTTATTTTTACCTCATGTTTTCTAACTTCTCACTCTTCACCTCTCCTGATTTTTTTCCAAGTCCATCAAATTTCATTTCTTCCTCTTTTAAGTTTTTCTTTTCCAATGGTTTGATTTGGTTTGCTTTTTTTTAATGGCACATCAAATTTTTATGGGTCATTTAATACCAAAATTTACTTTACATGGGAGCTCTGGTATTTTTTTTTCAAAAATATATTTCAGGACTTTTTTCTTTTTTTTTTTTTTTTTTAACTGGTATTCTTACTACAAAAAAATATTTTTATACTTTCATAATGTTTTGACCCAAGTTTGGGGGTTCACTATTTACCCATAACTGAGATCCTAACAGGTGCTACCACCTTGGGTCAGGGTGAACCTGGGGACAATAGCAATTAAGAGGTGGTTTCATGCTTCTCAAAACCACTCAGTCAGAGACCTTGCTGCCAGATGTAGTTTATTGTCATACCCAGGAAAATCTTTTCCAGTGATTTTTCTCTTCCTTGTTTATTCTTGTCCTTTATAGTTCAATGCTTTTGTTCCATGGCTATTCTTTTTTATAAGATGAATAAAAATGCAAAAATTTATAAATTATACTGAACATTTCTTGTTTTAACTTCATAAAAATCATGGATCATATAATTCTAATGACTTATATAGTGTCAGTCAGTCAGTTTATTTTCCTTAAAATATCTTTTATGATGATTTTAAGAGTAATATTTAGTCAAATTTCAAGAATAGTGAAAAATAACTTTACAAATTACTTAAAAGTATTTTCCTACGTTGTTCTTTAAATCATTAATGTTTAAAGAAGAATTTCTACAACTCAACACTAACAATGTGGATTGTGGTTGAATTAATTTTGGGGAGTGGCTGAATACTTTTCTATTTTTATTGTAAAATACTGTATAAACTTTTACAAGTTTCAATTTTATTACAAAGCAGTTTATTAAAAAAATGTTGAGAATTTAAATACAGTTTGTTATACTCCGTCCAATTAGATCTCATTTTGATTCATTCTGCACGCTGTTCAGATGTGACCACCATAAAGACTGAAGACAAAATAACAAAAGTCGTTTTCTGCTCCATTCATCATGTCCAGCCTACAAAGTGAACTCTGGTGGTGGCGAATCGCAGACGGTCCCACTAGTAAAAGAGATGTCCCTGGAGACTACCAGATCTGCTTAAAAGTAGACTCTGAGGACAACCAGTGACAGTTGCAGCTTGGTGCAGTTGCTGGCCTTCACACCAGGCACTTCTACTGCTGCTGCTACCACTGCCATAACCTTGTCACCATGATTATACAGTTGTGGCCTGGCCATCACACTGGGTGCTACTACTGCTATTGCTACCACCACCATGATCTTGTCACCATGACAACAAAGTTGCGGACTGGCCACCATGCAAGGCACTACTGCCGCCACCGTTGCCGCCACCATTCAGCATGGCTTCACATTTCAGCGATTGCTCCACAGAACAAGGCTACCAAGACCACGCCAATCCAATGTCACCCTGTTTTAACACAACAGGTCGTCCAACAAAACAATCTACAGTCATGTCCTCCATCAACCAAGTGTGCACCAGCCATATCCTGTGACCTCGGCCATGCTGTCTGAAAAAATGGTTCACTCCTGTATTAAACCAGATCACCATTCCTGTACTTTTTAGCAACAATAAACATTGTTTCATTCTAATCCTCGTTATTCTTTCTCTCGTTACCATACGCTTAATATAATAGTTTAAAGAAATTTAGGTAATTTGAAAACTAAAAATATTTCCAGTAAAGTTTAACCATTGTGCCTGCAAGAAAAATGATATGTCAAAATGACAATTATTACCTTGATACTACTATTACACCATCTTGTTACTCCCTCAGCAATGTTTATTTACAAGATTATAAAAATATGTGAAGCAAGTACAATGTAATATTTATTATTTACTTTTTATAAAGATTTGTTATTTACCAGTTTATAAAAAGCAAATTTGGAAATAAATTTTTTATTAAAAAATTAAAAAAAAATTTACTAAATTATCAAAATATGTAAAACAACAACAATGCAATTTTTGTAATAAAAATTATGGACATTCTGTAATACGTAATGAAAACTTTATCCCTCCAATTTATAGGGAGATACTCAAAATATGGAGTTTTTGTAGTCTTGCATAAAATCTAGAATTAAGAGTGTTTGATTCACATATTTTTATAATCTTGTAAATATAAAATTATCATTGTAAATAAGCAATCTAATAAATAAATAGTATTTAATATCTTTGTCATTTCTCAAGAATAAAGAAAATGTATAAATCCATTTTCACATTTTATTAATATTCTAATCATTACTTTTTAAAAAAAAAACATAGCCAAGGGAGTAAAAAATCAGTGTAATAGCTGAGTCAAGGGAATAACTATTCTTTTGATACATCATTTTTTGCAAATACAAAGGTTAAACCTTGCAATATTTTAATGAAAGAATTTCAGAAAAATTAAAAGTTTTAAAAATGTTTGATAATAAAGACTGACTTGAGACTAATCTAATCACTAATTTCAAAGTTTTTAACAAACTTGTAAAATCTACAATTACCAACTTTAACATGTCTTGGCTGTTCGTTCTTGAATATAGAAAAGAAAGGATGAAATCATTTGCTTGAGAACAATTTCAGAATTCAGAGATTTCAAATTTGACTTAATGTGATAGTTTTTTTCAGTAAAAAATTCATATAAATATCAAATAATTTGTTAAATTGATCATAAAATTATGTTGTTTTTGACATTTTTTAGGTAGTCTAAAAAATTTTTTACTTTGATTTCTGGAACATGTTTATTTTTGATGAACAAGTAGACATATAGTGTCCCAAGTTTGGAGCAGTGAACAGACTGTGTCCCAAGTTTGGACTGGTGGACAGACTGTGTCCCAATTTTGGACTGGTGGACAGACTGTGTCCCAAGTTTGGAGCAGTAAATAAATTGTGTCCCAAGTTTGGACTGGTGGACAGACTGTGTCCCAAGTTTGGAGCAGTGAACAAATTGTGTCCCAAGTTTGGACTGGTGGACAGACTGTGTCCCAAGTTTGGAGCAGTTAACAAATTGTGTCCCAAGTTTGGACTGGTGGACAGACTGTGTCCCAAGTTTGGACTGGTGGACAGACTGTGTCCCAAGTTTGGAGCAGTTAACAAATTGTGTCCCAATTTTGGACTGGTGGACAGACTGTGTCCCAATTTTGGACTGGTGGACAGACTGTGTCCCAAGTTTGGAGCTGTGAACAAATTGTGTCCCAAGTTTGGACTGGTGGACAGACTGTGTCCCAAGTTTGGAGCAGTGAACAAATTGTGACCAAGTTTGGACTGGTGGACAGACTGTGTCCCAAGTTTGGAGCAGTAAACAAATTGTGTCCCAAGTTTGGACTGGTGGACAGATTGTGTCCCAAGTTTGGAGCAGTGAAAAAATTGTGTCCCAAGTTTGGACTGGTGGACAGACTGTGTCCCAAGTTTGGACTGGTGGACAGACTGTGTCCCAAGTTTGGACTGGTGAACAAATTGTGTCCCAAGTTTGGACTGGTGGACAGACTGTGTCCCAAGTTTGGAGCTGTGAACAAATTGTGTCCCAAGTTTGGACTGGTGGACAGACTGTGTCCCAAGTTTGGAGCAGTGAACAAATTGTGTCCCAAGTTTGGGCTGGTGTACAGACTGTGTCCCAAGTTTGGGCTGGTGTACAGACTGTGTCCCAAGTTTGGACTGGTGGACAGACTGTGTCCCAAGTTTGGAGCAGTGAACAAATTGTGTCCCAAGTTTGGACTGGTGGACAGACTGTGTCCCAAGTTTGGAGCAGTAAACAAATTGTGTCCCAAGTTTGGACTGGTGGACATACTGTGTCCCAAGTTTGGAGCAGTGAACAAATTGTGTCCCAAGTTTGGACTGGTGGACAGACAGTGTCCCAAGTTTGGACTGGTGGACAGACTGTGTCCCAAGTTTGGACTGGTGGACAGACTGTGTCCCAAGTTTGGACTGGTGAACAAATTGTGTCCCAAGTTTGGACTGGTGGACAGACTGTGTCCCAAGTTTGGAGCAGTGAACAAATTGTGTCCAAAATTTGGACTGGTGGACAGACTGTGTCTCAAGTTTGGAGCAGTGAACAGACTGTGTCCCAAGTTTGGACTGGTGGACAGACTGTGTCCCAAGTTTGGACTGGTGGACAGACTGTGTCCCAAGTTTGGACTGGTGGAAATACTGTGTCCCAAGTTTGGACTGGTGGACAGACTGTGTCCCAAGTTTGGAGCAGTGAACAAATTGTGTCCCAAGTTTGGACTGGTGTACAGACTGTGTCCCAAGTTTGGAGCAGTGAACAAATTGTGTCCCAAGTTTGGACTGGTGGACAGACTGTGTCCCAAGTTTGGAGCAGTGAACAAATTGTGTCCCAAGTTTGGACTGGTGGACAGACTGTGTCCCAAGTTTGGACTGGTGGACAAACTGTGTCCCAAGTTTGTTAACAAATTGTGTCCCAATTTTGGACTGACAGACTGTGTCCCAAGTTTTGGACTGGTGGACAGACTGTGTCCCAAGTTTGGGCTGGTGAACAAATTGTGTCCCAAGTTTGGACTGGTGGACAGACTGTGTCCCAAGTTTGGAGCAGTGAACAAATTGTGACCAAGTTTGACTGGTGGACAGACTGTGTCCCCAAGTTTGGAGCAGTAAACAAATTGTGTCCCAAGTTTGGACTGGTGGACAGATTGTGTCCCAAGTTTGGAGCAGTGAAAAATTGTGTCCCAAGTTTGGACTGGTGGACAGACTGTGTTCCAAGTTTGGACTGGTGGACAGACTGTGTCCCAAGTTTGGACTGGTGAACAAATTGTGTCCCAAGTTTGGACTGGTGGACAGACTGTGTCCCAAGTTTGAGCTGTGAACAAATTGTGTCCCAAGTTTGGACTGGTGGACAGACTGTGTCCCAAGTTTGGAGCAGTGAACAAATTGTGTCCCACGTTTGGGCTGGTGTACAGACTGTGTCCCAAGGGCTGGTGTACAGACTGTGTCCCAAGTTTGGGCTGTGTCCTGTGTCCCAAGTTTGACTGGTGGACAGACTGTGTCCCAAGTTTGGAGCAGTGAACAAATTGTGTCCCAAGTTTGGACTGGACAGACTGTGTCCCAAGTTTGGACAGAATTGTGTCCCAAGTTTGGACTGGTGGACATACTGTGTCCCAAGTTTGGACTGGTGAACAAATTGTGTCCCAAGTTTGGACTGGTGGACAGACAAATGTCCCCCAAGTTTGGACTGGTGGACAGACTGTGTCCCAAGTTTGGACTGGTGGACAGACTGTGTCCCAAGTTTGGACTGGTGAACAAATTGTGTCCCAAGTTTGGACTGGTGGACAGACTGTGTCCCAAGTTTGGAGCAGTGAACAAATTGTGTCCAAAATTTGGACTGGTGGACAGACTGTGTCCTGAGTTTGGAGCAGTTAACAAATTGTGTCCCAAGTTTGGACTGGTGGACAGACTGTGTCCCAAGTTTGGACTGGTGAACAAATTGTGTCCCAAGTTTGGACTGGTGGACAGACTGTGTCCCAAGTTTGGAGCAGTGAACAAATTGTGTCCCAAGTTTGGGCTGGTGTACAGACTGTGTCCCAAGTTTGGACTGGTGGACAGACTGTGTCCC
Source organism: Acanthosepion pharaonis (assembly GCA_903632075.3). Classification (NCBI taxonomy): domain Eukaryota; kingdom Metazoa; phylum Mollusca; class Cephalopoda; order Sepiida; family Sepiidae; genus Acanthosepion; species Acanthosepion pharaonis. The sequence goes on along the minus strand of CAHIKZ030004150.1, from coordinate 227,445 downwards.
AAGTTTGGAGCAGTGAACAATTGTGTCCCAAGTTTGGACTGGTGGACAGACTGTGTCCCAAGTTTGGAGCAGTAAACAAATTGTGTCCCAAGTTTGGACTGGTGGACAGACTGTGTCCCAAGTTTGGAGCAGTGAACAAATTGTGTCCCAAGTTTGGACTGGTGGACAGACAGTGTCCCAAGTTTGGACTGGTGGACATACTGTGTCCCAAGTTTGGACTGGTGGACAGACTGTGTCCCAAGTTTGGACTGGTGAACAAATTTTTGGACTGTCAGACTGTGTCCCAAGTTTGGAGCAGTGAACAAATTTGTCCCAAGTTTGGACTGGTGTACAGACTGTGTCCCAAGTTTGGAGCAGTGAACAAATTTGTGTCCCAAGTTTGGACTGGTGGACAGACTGTGTCCCAAGTTTGGAGCAGTGAACAAATTGTGTCCCAAGTTTGGGCTGGTGTACAGACTGTGTCCCAAGTTTGGTCTGGTGTACAGACTGTGTCCCAAGTTTGGACTGGTGGACAGACTGTGTCCCAAGTTTGGAGCAGTGAACAAATTGTGTCCCAAGTTTGGACTGGTGGACAGACTGTGTCCCAAGTTTGGAGCAGTAAACAAATTGTGTCCCAAGTTTGGACTGGTGGACAGACTGTGTCCCAAGTTTGGAGCAGTGAACAAATTGTGTCCCAAGTTTGGACTGGTGGACAGACAGTGTCCCAAGTTTGGACTGGTGGACAGACTGTGTCCCAAGTTTGGACTGGTGGACAGACTGTGTCCCAAGTTTGGACTCAAATTGTGTCCCAAGTTTGGACTGGTGGACAGACTGTGTCCCAAGTTTGGACAGTGAACAAATTGTGTCCCAAGGACTTGGACAGACTGTGTCCTGAGTTTGGAGCAGTTAACAAATTGTGTCCCAGTTTGGACTTTGGACAGACTGTGTCCCAAGTTTGGACTGGTGAACAAATTGTGTCCCAAGTTTGGACTGGTGGACAGACTGTGTCCCAAGTTTGGAGCAGTGAACAAATTGTGTCCCAAGTTTGGGCTGGTGGACAGACTGTGTCCCAAGTTTGGACTGGTGGACAGACTGTGTCCCAAGTTTGGAGCAGTGAACCCCAAGTTTGGACTGGTGGACAGACTGTGTCCCAAGTTTGGAGCAGTAAACAAATTGTGTCCCAAGTTTGGACTGGTGGACAGACTGTGTCCCAAGTTTGGAGCAGTGAACAAATTGTGTCCCAAGTTTGGACTGGTGGACAGACAGTGTCCCAAGTTTGGACTGGTGGACATACTGTGTCCCAAGTTTGGACTGGTGGACAGACTGTGTCCCAAGTTTGGACTGGTGAACAAATTGTGTCCCAAGTTTGGACTGGTGGACAGACTGTGTCCCAAGTTTGGAGCAGTAAACAAATTGTGTCCCAAGTTTGGACTGGTGGACAGACTGTGTCCTGAGTTTGGAGCAGTTAACAAATTGTGTCCCAAGTTTGGACTGGTGGACAGACTGTGTCCCAAGTTTGGGACTGGTGGACAGACTGTGTCCCCAAGTTTGGACTGGTGAACAAATTGTGTCCCAAGTTTGACTGGTGGACAGACTGTGTCCCAAGTTTGGACTGGTGAACAAATTGTGTCCCAAGTTTGGACTGGTGTACAGACTGTGTCCCAAGTTTGGAGCAGTGAACAAATTGTGTCCCAAGTTTGGACTGGTGGACAGACTGTGTCCCAAGTTTGGAGCAGACAAATTGTGTCCCAAGTTTGGACTGGTGGACAGACTGTGTCCCAAGTTTGGACTTGTGAACAAATTGTGTCCCAAGTTTGGACTGGTGGACATACTGTGTCCCAAGTTTGGAGCAGTGAACAAATTGTGTCCAAAATTTGGACTGGTGGACAGACTGTGTCCTGAGTTTGATCCTTTTGTTAATTGATATGTTTTATGTAAGAAAGAATATATATATAGAATTAAATATGTTTTATGTAAGAAAGAATATATATATAGAATTAAAACAGCAGCACCAAAGATTCCTTTAAGCTTTAAATGTATCTTTTTTTATTAATGGTTTTTCTTATTTTTAGTGTTTAAAGCTCGTCTCCAATCTCCTGGCAAAGGTGGTGCTCTTCTTGTTGGTAAAGCTGTGGATCCTCCATTATTTCTAGATAACAATCCAAATAAAAAATTACAAATTTTTTATTCATCAAGTGGTTCTGATATTGGTTCTCATTCAAGTGATTATTTAATGGCCAAGAAAAAGAAAGTCAAGTGCAAAAGAAAAACTACAAAAGAAAATTCAGCCAAGGTTTGTGCTTTTCAATTTGAAATTCTGGCAATGTTTAACCTGCTTGAAAAAAAAAGTGTGTCAAAATGATGGATATTCATTTGATACTGCTATTACTGCATACACTTTTGACTCCCCTCAGTGACATTTATTGTTTTAAAAAGCAATGATTAGAATTTTAATGAGACTTAAACATATGAAAGTGGATTTATACGTTTTCCTTATTCTTGAGAATTGGCAACAAGGATGTTAAACACTTTATTTATTAAATTGCTTATTTACAAGAATAATAATTTTATATTTACAAGATTATAAAACTATGTGAACCAATTATAATGAAATATTTATTATTTACCATTTTATAAAGAAATAAATATGAAAAGAAATTTTTTATTCATTCGTTTAAAAAATGTTGATGAACAAGACCATTTAAATAAGCACTTAACGATGAGTAATTAATTATAAGTTTTTAAAAAATACATTTTCTGGCTATTTCTTTTATTTGCTTTAATCACATAAATTTACTGAAATAGGTCCAGAACATCTCTTGCATATTTTGATAATTTTTTTCATTTTCTTTTTTTTTTATAAAATGATAAATAATATATTTTTATAAAAAGTAAATAATAAATGTTACATTGTACTTGGTTCATACATTTTTATAATTTTGTAAATAAACATAGCCAAGAGAGTCAAAGGTGTTTTCAGTAATAGTTGTCGAGAATAAATGTCTTTTTGACATACTTTTTTTTTTTTGCGGGCACAAAGGTTAAACATTGCCAAAATCCTTTTAATACAGTTCTTTTTGTTCAATGTCATCAAAGATAAGATGAATTTGTTTAGTAAACATGTTATATGTGTGTGTATTTGCATGCTAATAGTTATGTAGATATACATGCAATTTTATATATATATATATATATATATATATATGTGTGTGTGTGTGTGTGCGTGTGTGTTTGAAAGACTTGTTGGAATGACAATTATCAAAATGGCGAAACTGAAAAAGGTAGACACATGTGGTAATTAAGGAACCACACTTAAAATAAATTTGTTACTAAAAAAAAAAAAAAAACAAATTCTGATTTTATTTTGTATTTTTTTAGTAATAATTTTATTTTAGTCATGGCTCCTTAATTACCTCCTAGTGTCTACCTTTTTCACTTTCACTGTTTTGATTATTGTTGTTCCAGTGAATCTTTCTGAAAAAGCGTTGGTTGAAAAAGGTCCCTTTAAAAGAATGTATTCTGTCATATTTAAATTCTGTGGTACAAAATTTTTGTTTGAATATATATGTGTGTATATTTCAATCAGTTTATGTGTATTCATCTATACAAATGTAATGCTCCATGTTAAGGAAAGGAATTGTTTACTAAGATGTCTTTTCTTCATTGTGGCTTTATGCATAAGTGTGAATGTATGTAAATAAATTTGCTCATATTTTTAATGTCAAGATTTTATAATTAGAAATTGATTGATTTGTTTTTTATGGTTTATCAATCCTTTGTGTAGCAAGTTCTACATGCAGCCTTCTCTATCACCATTAAATTTCAACATGAAGAGCTGATTGGTGTGTTCCTCTGTCAAAATTTCCCACATGTCAGTGAGGAGGTTATTTTATTGTGAAAATGAGTTCTCACAGTCCATCGATATGGTCCTTGTCTATATGAAATCCATAGCTACTTTACCCAAATTGTGGGTGCGATGAATCATGGATTGCCAGTATGCATACAAATCCAGGTCGTCTGGTAATTTCTTGTCCTTTTCGGTGGCCTTTGCTGCTGGGATGTAAACATCCCATTCATCCCGTAATTAGTGGGTGGGAGTTTCAAATCCGGTGACAGCTGAGTAAAACTAATGTCAGTGGAAATTGTGCCGATACTGCGGGGAATCAAAAATCCTGCACAATTTATAAAATTTCATTGCCTAGCTGTTTGTATGTTTTGACAGTTTCTGGAAAACTATTATTGAAGTGTTGTTCTCTGGCATTATATTTATCTTCTCTATAAAGTTTGATCAGACAAGCATCGGTTTTTCCTGAAGGTAGGTTTTGATGCACCTTTTGAGAAATAAGTGATCATATCACTGATTTTCATATACATCACTGGCACAACTGGCTCATTTCCCTCCAATTTTGTCAGAGTGTGTTGGATCCTGGGTGTCGATTCCAGTATGAAACTCATTTTCAAGAGCAAGTCCATTTTCTGATCAGTGACAGCTTTTCTAACTCTGTTTACATTTTGCGCATCGCTTATTTCAGACTTAAAAAAAGATTCAAATGTATCCAGGTGTGTACAATGGTATTCTACAGCTTTGAAGTATGTTCTCCAGTGTGTTTGAACTGGCTCAGGGGGTAAATTTGCTGGTTGGACATTCATTGTTTTCAAGTAATCACTATAATGGCTATGACATTGTGGCCTGGCATTTGAAAATGTTTTTTATATCATTAACAAAAATGTTGACTTTGTGAAAATACATATCCTTCACAAGATCTTCCCCAACAAGATTGAGGATGTGTGCCATGCACTTGATGTTTATGGCTTGGGTAATATATTTTTAAAAATTGCAAATGCACTCTTACAAAATTCAGCATTGTCAGTCACAATACAGCAGACATTATTGTAGTCTATTCCAACATTTAACAGTGTTTTCAAAATTGCCTGACTCTATGTTTGTGATTTTTCCATGAAGACAATGTCTACCAAGTATAATTTTTCCAAATGACTATCACATTCAATATGCTTTTATTATGACAGTCTGTCATTTCATTGACGTTAACTGACACCAATTTGTCAGTTTTTCCTTCAAAACTGAGTAATGCTTATCAAAAACACAAGGCACATGTGTCTGATGAATATTCTCTGGTGTTGTGCTTGCACCTCTTTGGGAGAAATATTTCTTCAAAAATGGCTTCATTTTTGTAGCTTTTTTAAAGTGGTATATCAGCATATGTCATCATATGCACAAAATTGCTTTGGAAATCACATTGCTGCTCCATAATGGTGGTCGCAGCTTTTCCAAATAATGTGCATTGTTTTTTTCTGGGGAACTTTCCCTTTGGAAGCATCTTTATTTTTATTTTTTTTTTGTTTCAACAATTTCTGATGATCCACAAGTGTGTCCCTCTGAGTCCAATCTATGGTGTGTTGACAAAAAGTGCAAAATAATTTATTGCTATCATGGAAAGCTGGCTCTTCAACTCTGTATTTTGCCGAAAGTGTGCACCCACCAAGTTTACTAGCTTTTCATTTACTTATTGTAAAAGATAATCAAACTAGCATTTAAAAATCTAATTTAATTACGAAACAAACAACACTATTCATATGCTAATATCATATGTGAGTATTTGCCCTCTGGCAATCAGTGGTGAGTGGTTTGTCCAGATTAATATCATGAATTAGATTATGGCACTTGCACAGTACTGGGATCAGTAGTGGAAAATACCCTGTTATTTATAGAATGACATGTTGCAGCAATATAGATTGTAGTGTTTACCCATAAGTGATTGACTTTACTGTGTGTTGCAAATTTATGCAAAATAATGATTCTGGAATTGCAGGAATTTTAGGTTTTACTGTTGAAATATACAAAATTTTGAAGTGATGACAGTGGATATGGAAGGCCTACTACAAAGTACAAACTGCATTTATGTTGATAGTATGGTAAATATAAAAATTAAAAAGGCTCTGATTTTCATGATAACTTTTTCTTTCTGTCGCTCTCTATTTCTTATTTTTTTATTTGGATTTTATTTTTGAGTAGCAAAAATCCCGTGTTTTTTTTTCTGTACCATGGAGAACTTGCTACTCTACCTTTGGCTTAATTTAAAGTGGAAAGAAAAATATTTGGGATTGTTGGGTCTTGCTTACAGTACCCACTGTTACTAATCCCCTCCCCACCTAAGTATTGACCAGGCTAAACACTGCTTAACTTTGGTGATTGAATGAGAACTTCTATTTTCAGTGTGATTTGACCATTAGCTTATAATTACAAAGATGATATTTTAAAAGGAGTTCGATCTGGACATATCAGCAAAGCAACACATTCAAAGGAAGCAATTTACTATTTCAGTCACTCTCACTATTAATCTTGTATGTGTTTATCAATAATATTTTTAAGTTTCCTATTTTGAGATGTTTTAATAATTATTGATTATTAGTTTTATTGTTTGATCAACATTGCTTCACAGGATAGAAAAGATGTTTTTGTATATTAAAATTAAAATAACTGATTCTTTTTATTTGAATCCCATTTAACCAAAAATGAAGTTTCTCTGTTTCTCTTCCAGACTTTTGATAATCCCATAAAAAAGCACATAAAAGTAAGTATGCATCAAATATGCTTGCAAAATTAATTTGCAATTATTTTCATTGTTTTTTGTTCAAAAAAGTTCTAAAAATTTATTATATTATTATAATTTTTTTCTTTATTTTCCTTCTTAAACTGAAATCTTTTAACAAATTGGATTCACTAAAACTGAGAATCCATTGCATATAACATGTCTACTCACATATTCTCATATGTACTTTTCATACCTGAACATATTTTATAACTGAATGCCAAATCTGTTAAAATTAACCCTTGCTTATTTGGCAAAAAGGATTGCATTAATCAATAGTAATCTCATAATAAGTGAGGCCTGTTAGAAAGGATGTTCAGGAGATAGTAACTAGAAAGGGATATGTGCTGTAAGATTGTATTTTAATAAGACACAGCCCCATTTACAAATAGAAAAATGAATTGAAGTTATTTCTTATTGTTTCTGCTGATGTTCATTGTGATGAGAAAAATATTTGAATAATTAAAATTTGATTAACTCTTCAGCAGTTAAATGAAATGGATAATTCATTGCCAACACCTGGAACGTCATCAGAAAAATATCCTGAACAGAAGATCAGTCTTATAACCCAAAGCAGAGTTACAGTAAGTAATCAAAATTAACTTTGTTGGTTTGCCATATTTAATTGGCTTGTAGATATTTTTTTTCTTTTGTACTTGAAGAGCTCTTCAGATGTCAAAGGATGTCAATATTTATTACATTGATTTATGAGAAAATATCCTTGAAAAAGGTTTGAATACTCAGCTATGGGATAAATAGTAGGACTCTTAACTGGAAAAATCATTGTTATCTCAAAAAAATTGTTAACATAGTACTTACTAAAAACAAAAATTTCTTACAATCTAAAATATATTTTGGCTTTAAATAGCCCACAAAGAGTGGATAAGCTGCAAAAATAAATTAGTCGATCAATTTAGATGGCAAAACTTGATTGGTTCAGAAATTTTCTTTTGCTAATATCAACCAAAACATAATAATTTCTATCTGAATTTCTAATGAGAAGTTATCATTATTTACATTTGGACTAATATCCTCATCTTTGTTGTTATTATCACCTGATTGCCTGCTGTCTGAATATCTGGGATGAGGAGTTATCATTATTTACATTTGGACTAATGTCCTCATCTTTGTTGCTATTATCACAGTGTTTTGGCTATGGTACCCACTGAGGTCACAATGGTCACTAACAACAGTTCAAATATATATAATACAAAACAAAATAGAGTATATTTAAAATATTTTAATGCAAATAACTGTCAATTCTGTTTTCTTTTCAGAAATGTTTGGGCCTTTTCAACCGAGGCAGGAAATCTGACAAAATTGCTCGAGGTATTTGTGATTTTGATTGTTTCAAACGCCTGATGCTAGTGAATAGGTTGTTTGTGTGCGTGTGCATTTGTTTGTATAATTAAAATATTAAGTAAAGCTGGAGTTAACCTCTATCCCAACCACCTTTAATTACAAATTCGCACATTGATAGTTAGATTGATCTCTTGTTATTTTATACTTGTTTGTATTTTATTTTGATATCAAGCAACAGCCACTGAACAACAACAACTGAAGCCAGAGATATTAGTATACTACATGCATATTTGATCTTATTGTATTTATTTGTATGAAATTTCTAAATTAACTAATTGAATTAAATATTAAAAATAATAATTTACTAATAAAATGTTAACAATAAAATAATAATTTAATTATTAAATATCAATTAATTAAGTAAATGATTTCATTATTAAATTATATTCATTTGTATGAAATTTATAAATTACCTAATTTAATTAAATATTAATTATAACCAGGTGCTCTGTGGCTTTGGAGAAATAAACATGTATTGTTGAGAACTTGTGGCAAATTGTTCTCTGTGTGTGCACAATTTGGCAGTGATACCTGGACACCAAATGTATTGGTCTCGGGGTGTTTCTACCACAACGATTCCTCCATGATTTGCTGGATTGGCAGCACCAAACCTCAGTATGAAACCCCCTCATTCAAGTTGTTAACATGGCTTGGTATTGAGGCTATACCACCAGTGCTGCGCGCCCATCATAGATGGTTCAGTTATGTCTAATGAGCTTCATCATGCATTACGACTGTCTCGGAATTCAGAGTTCCTGCTCATGGATGTCAAGGTAGACCTAGAAAGATGTGGAATGGCTGCAATGGGATGGATGTGTGAGAATGCCTTGCACACATTAGCTCGTTTGGCAGGGATGCTTGGAAAAAAGGAGTGGGAGCTGCCTACCCCACTCACTGGGAAAACTGCAGCAGTATAATTAAAGCACCGGATCTTGACTTGAATAATGATTTACTAATAAAATGTTAATAATAAAATGATTATTTAATAATTAAATATCAATTAATTAAATAAATGAATTAATTATTAAATTATATTTATTTGTATACATTTCTAAATTAACTAATTTAATTAAATATTAATTATTAATAATAATAATTTACTAATAAAATGTTAATAATAAAATAATAATTTAATAATTAAATATCAATTAATTAAATAAATAAATGAATTATTAAATTTATTTATATATAAATTTCTACAAAAACTCGGTCATACATCTTTTGTTTTCATCTGCTAGAACTGAAAAATGGCTGAGGGATAGGAAAAATCTGATGCAGAAAATGCTCAAGATGCTTATCAAACAGTATTAATAATTTTTCCGAACCTCTTTGCTTTCATTGATTTGCCAAATAAAATTACTGCATGAGAAATGCTTTTTGATGACATTGAGTAAAAGTGAATTAGACTGTGTAAAACCTTTAACAAATTGATAGATGTTTTTTGTTCATCACTTTGTAATTTGTTTGAGACAATTCTCAGGATGATAAAACAGCAGTTGGCATATCAGGAGATCCGAATAAGAATAATTAGCAATTAATGAATGTAAGACAGGTAAATCTTATTGTTGTGATATGAGTTCGTCTGCCTTGGAAAGAATTAAAGGGTTTATGCAGTGAATAAAGTTTTGGAAATATTTACACTATTTACGTCATTCAGACTGTTGTCCTCATCTTTATTGTCATATTTACAACTAGCAGTACAGCCCGGTGTTGCCCCGGGATGTAACAGTAAGAGATAGATCAAGTATCGACCGTCATAAAGACTGAAAATTAAAATTGACAAAGATTATTGTTTAAGGTTGATGGACATGCATGTCTTAATTAGTTTTTTGTTTTTTTTTGTTTTTTAGTTTTTTTTTACGAATTGGTCAAACCCAAACTCAAACAAAAACATTGTTTTCAATCGTTATAAGACTACTGATTGAATAGAATTTTATTATAAACAATTGTCTTGTAAATGGAATTTTAAAAGCATTCTGAATGTAAAAATAAAGAAAAAAGTGTGCAAGACAATAAGAAACACTACCTGCCAAAGAAAAGTGAAGTTTTGTTGAAATCGGTTGAAAAATGTAGGAAATCCGATCCCATATATAAAGGAACACACACACACACACACACACACACACACACACACACACAACCTGGGTTTTATAATAAGTATAACCTGATATGAGTTGTCCCCCTTTCATTCTCACGATGCCTCTTAATCGTGTTTTCAAATGAATTTCGTGGAAAACAATTGTGTTTTTTCCAATTTTTGGTGCTGTTAGAACCACCGCAAGGTAATTTTACGTTGTCCTGTGAAGTTTTGTTGAAATCGGTTGAAAAATGTAGGAAATCCGATCTAATATATAAACATACAGACACACACACACACAACCTGGGTTTTATAATAAGTATGATGTTTTGACCATTGTATGCTCCGGCCTTCTTTGGGGTTTTATTTTTCAGCTCCAATTTCTATGTCTGAATCTGTTCAGAACAAAACAAATGAAGATTTAAAAAGAGTTTTGAATATTAAAAATACAAATGACAATGATTGCAGTGAAGAAGATGGTGAAAACTATTCTAATATGCCTCCCAAGTAAGTATTTTATTCAAATTAAAACTTCAGATAATCTTTTTTCATAGTACACAGTCATTTATTGAAAACAGATCCTACTTATCTTTCAGTTTTAAAAAATTCACACAAAAAATAACCCCATCCTTTTTAAAAAAAAAAAAAAAAAATATCTCCCAGGTCTTGTAATCAAAGTTGAGGTATTTATTTAGCAGTATTTGTACCTAGCCTTGCTCTAATACTTTTGTGAAGTTTAACAGAAATTAGAATTGACATGTCATGCTTATTTCCATGGCCAAAAATAGACACTATGTAGGCTCCTTCACAGTCAATTGGAATAGCTTGCAGGAGTGTATAAAAAGATGCAGCAATCTCTTTTCTTCCTCCCCCACAGGATATTGGTCATGAAACTCGACTCTTTTTTTGTCAAGCTGTCATTGTAGATAGATACGTTAACATTTTCCAAAATGAAGCACTCACAACCAGGAGACATTTCATCATCCTAATAAAGGCACACACAATTCTGGTACAGACATTTTAAAAAACAACTGCATGTGTACATTTCTTTCTGATTTGTTATAAATTGTTTTCTATGTATGTCATACTAAAAGGTTCAGTCTTATTTACTGACTGTATCCAGTTTTGCATGATTTCCCTGTCTTTCTTTTTCTCCAAATCTGCTTTTTACAACTACTAGGATTAATGGGAACAACTGACAATAACATCCCTCGTTATTCTCATACCACCTGAACATGTGTCTTTGTTTTAATGTTGTTTAGGGATTTACCTTTAAAAGCTTTATCTAAGAAAAGAATAATACAAAACTTTAATTTTAAGCCTAAGATGGGGCGAATCTTATAAGCTACCAATTGTAAGCTTGGATGTGTATGTGGTGTAATTGATAATGGCTCAGAATTGGAAATTGAATAGCCGAGTTCCAATTCCAGTCACAGTCATTGGGAAAGGTATGAATCCGTCTCTTCTCACCCAAGCTATAGATTAATTAGTAGGACTTGTATCAATAATTCATTATTATCTACAAAAAAATCTTACAATCTAAAAATATTTTCTGTCTTGACAAACCATAGAAAACAAATCAATCAATCATTGATTTTGTTTAACTTAGAAAATTGATTGTTAGGATTTGAACTATATAAAATATTGCAAATCTATTTTTTTAATTCTCTGATTAATCCTCTTTATTCCTCTTCTTGGTTCTGTTAATCCTCTTTACTAATCTTTTAATCTGTTAATTCTTTACCATAATCCTCTTTATTCTGTTATTCCTCTTTACTAGTCCTTTTTAATCTGTTAATTATTTACCATAACTCTTTATTCTGTTAACCCTCTTTACTTATCCTTTTTTAATCTGTTAATTCTTTGCCATAATCCTCTTTATTCTGTTAATCCTCTTCACTAATCTTCTTTAAATATGTTAATTCATTAACATAATTCTCATTATTCTGTTAACCCTTTTACTAATACTTTTTAACTTGTTAATTCTTTACCATAATCCTCTTTATTCTGCTATTCCTCTTTACTAATCTTTTTTTAATCTGTTAATTCTTTACCATGATCTTCTTTATTCTCTTAATCTTCTTCACTAATCTTCTTTTGGAAATGTTCAGTATTTTCTGATTTGCTTTAATCTAATTTCAGTAAATTTGAAATGTGAATATTTTAACAGAATTTGGCATGTTTTATAATATTAATTTTAGCTTATAACCTGAATCACATCTTTGCTTTGAACTCCTGTCACGTGTATTTGTCAACTTTCACATATTCCAAAATCTAATTTAATTTTTCTCCAAAAAATTTAAAATGCTAAATGTAGTGTCAACTCCAAATTTTGGTTTGTGTTATTCTTGATATTTGTTTTCCACAACATTTGAATGCTTTAAAACATTATAAAAAAAGTAATGAGCTTTTCTGTGTCAGACTAATTCTATTCATTGAATTTATATTTATTCAATCAGAAAATCTTCCCCTTTGACCGTTATAAAACAAAGCACAAGAGAAGTATCACCAAAAAGGAATCCATGTCAAAGCAATCAGAAAATATCCTCAGTCAGTATTGTACAAGAATCACAAAGGTAATTCTCTGAACTAGAAACTTGATTGAATTGTGGCCTTCTTTTGGATAAACAACATTTTTTCTGTTTCTCCAATGTATTAACAGCTATCACTGAATTTATCTATCAGGCTTTAGATATGAACGGCAAAGCTTGAGCTGTGGTTTTAGATATCTTAAAGATGTTCAACAGGATTTGGCATGCTGGCCCTCTCCACAACCTCATTGAATGCTGTGTTTTTGGATGAATATTTGGCTTAATCTAATCATTCCTAACAAATCATATAATGAAGGTTGTGTTGAATGGACATGCTTCTAATTCATTTCACATTAATTCGGGGTCGGGGTGCTCTATCCTTGGCCCTATGTTGTTTCTGATTTTCATCAACAACCTTTCTAGGTATTTATGCTGATGGCACAACTATTGTGCTGTGCCAGAAGATTTTTCTTGTCAGAATCAATTTTTGCACATTTCTAAATCTACCATGCGTCCATGAATATTGCTGCCATATTTAGTCGGCTACTTCTACTATATATCTCGAGATTCCTGACAAAATTCAAAGAAGGGCCTGTAGTGTAATTGATTCTGACTTGGCATCTCAACTTCAGTCACTTTCTCACTGATGTGACGTTTCCCTCTGCCTTTTCTACAAATATTTTGATGACAATTGTTCTTGATGCCTCAACTGCATGAATTTAAGTGTGTTACTAGATTGGCAACTAGGTCTCACCATTTTACACAAACACTCACACATTCTTCCTGCTAGGTTGTCATGAGTTGTAACAAATAAAAATATTAACTCCGTAATAAAAAGTGTTTTAAGGCTTTGTGCTTTGATTTTGCCACACAAAAATGATAATTTAATATGGTAGCCTTGCCTGTCTGCCAAACAAACTGCTCTGGAGAGAGTGAAGAAAATAAAGAAAGAAAAGATTGATGAGATTACAACTTGTTGTTCAAATATTAAAAGTATACAAAGATTTAAGCCTTACATCTGGAACATCATGAGTATCTACTGAAGTGATGACTAGTGAAGCATACAGATTTGCATCATGCTTTTTGGTTATCTTGTCCTGGGTATGATGATAAACTACATCCAGCAGCAAGGACTCTGATCAGGAAATTGGAAGTTTTAAGGAGTGTGGAACCACCTCTTAATTGCTGTTGTTCCCATGTCCAGCCTGACCCAGGGTGGTAGCACCTGTTAAGGTCCCAGCTATGGGCGAATAGTGAACCCCCCAAACAAAAATCAACAGTACATTTTTCTAGTAAAATTACCATTAAATATATTTTATGATCTACAAAATATATACCTAAAAAACATACCTTTACTCTGAAAGTATAAAATTATGTACAAAATATTTAGATTTCGGCATTAAATAACCCAAGGAGGTTGGTATGATGCCAAAGAAAATCAACCAATCAACATGAAAGAACTCTTTTGTGACATTAATCCATATAATATCCTACAATTTCTTAAAGGAATCAAATCATATTCCAAAATATGACTTCAACAAAACTACCATATAAAACAAACATATCACCACCTCTAGTAATTATGTCCAGAATGTATATGAACAAAAGCTGAGCATCATCTACCATGTATTCAATTGTGGAAGCAGAATAACATATATCATATTTTTATTACTTCAAAGCTTCCAAGAAAATTAAATTTCAGCATTAAATGACCCATAAGGAATTGATATGCCGTTAAACAAACTTTGATTATTCTTATCATCTCTCTACAATTGGTAGTGTCATTATTTCTATCTTTTAAGCCAAGCATTTATTTATCAATGTAAGCTGCAAATCAGATATGTATCAAACTCTGCCCTTTTCTTAGAGCTTCCTCTACATTTCCATGCTTGTCTTCCTTATATTTATTTTTTAATATAGAATGCATATTTTAATAAAATCAGGTTTTTAAAGAAATAAATCTAATTTTGTTTTCTCATATTTCTATGGGAATTTATATTAAATCATAATTAGAATTGAAATATCATTATTAACCTTTAGAACACCCTACATTATTAATATTACTTCTCTTTTCATTGTATTCTTTTTCAAGGCCTTTCAGTTGCAGTATCCTTATTGTTAATTCCATTTAAAGTTGTTTTCTGTTGCCATAGCAGTATATGACAACACAACTATGAAATTCAAGCACACTGTTGTTCAGGGATCAGAGTCACCTTCACTAGCAGGATAAACTTTTTGTACAACAAATGAAGTCACCTACAGAGTAATAAATGTTAAAATAATAATTATTATTATTTTTCTTATTACATTTTAAATAAACTAATCCTTAATAACTTCTCAGTAATTCTATTGACTTATAGAAAAAAACATTAGCTTGAAACATTTTATCGACAAGTTTTTTTATTGAAGAACGTTGGAAGAAAATTACGTCAGTTGACAATTTTCATTTAGAAAAAAAAATAACTACTATTGTACACATGAGAAATCTAAAAATCAAATTTGCATATTTAATTTGATTTTTTTTTTGTTTCTACATCTACTATTATTTCTTTCTCAGCTTTGCCCCCAAAATACATCCACTCACCATCCAGTTTTTTGGCACAGAAACTCATTTTCATTATGTGGTAGTTAATCAGGTGCTGAATAACATGTTGAAGTAATTGAAGTGTGTTTTTCTTTAATCCTTTGTTTCATTGTTTTCTCATAGATTGAAATAATCTACAAATATGAATCGTTTTCAATTGGAACAAGCAAAGATTTATTTATAGGCTTGAGTTTTGATTGATTTTGTCATTTGATCAAAAATATTCTACAAATTTATAAGCTGAAAAAAAAAACTTTCTTTTTTTAACTGTAAAGAAGTTTTTTTTTTTAATACCAGAAGCTGTTTTTAAAAATCATTTCTTTATCAATTTATGTTAAGAAAAAATCGATATTTTTCTGATTTTAAATTGAAATGATTCAAAAATGCTTAATGGAGAATAATTGTAGCTTTAGAGATGAATAAATAGAAATTGGCAGAATAAAAGAACTCAGTCTGTGAATTGATTCAACATGACAATGTTGTTTGTTTTCTAATTAAATGTCTAAGAATATTGTAGAAAGATCATAAATTTTTCAAGTCTTTTGAAAGTATCACCTTTATCAATTGTACAAGCATCAAGTAATAAAAGAGTTTCATTAATCCTATAACATTCAACATGCTCAAATCCACCTAGTAAATATAACATGACTTCCTTCGTTTTATTTGCGGTGATGTCTCAAAATCTCACTGTTTGTGTGACTTTCTGTGTTAGTTGCAATGATGTTGTCATATATTAGAGCAGAGTATACATGGGGCAGGTTGAACATTGAGAGCTGATATTCACAGGGTGGATTTGGGTGGGTTGAATGCTAAATGATTAAGTTGGTAATGGAAGAGACAAGCCAGATGTTAGTAAAATTCATAAATTTGTTCATTCTTTGTTGTTGGCAACTGATGAGTTTAAGCAATATTGCTACAGGCCATTTACAGATGGGCGACACTTTGACAATCTCATTTACTGTGAGTGAAATTAACTCGTCTTGGTGTCTGATCTGTCTTGAAATAAGTTCTTTTAATATTTTATAAACCCAAATTTTGTAGTGGTTGAGTGACTAGAAAACTAATAGTGCTAAAAATTTGGTACAAATTAAACTTTTTTTTAATTAGATTTGTATTTGGGAGCTGTAGGGAAAGAAGGTTTCATTTCTTGTTGCTGTTTGTTCAATTTATTATTTTGATTATTGTCATTTATAAGAAAAGTTACACAAATACATTCAAGTCTATGAAATCAAAAATAAATGAAAACTTGACAAACAGTCCAACTAGTTTTATTATTTACTCCTTTATTATGATGTTATTATTTTCATATTATTCTATTATAAAATGCATTTGCAGTTCCAATGTCAACTAATCTTCTTGTTTTTTTTATCATATTGCTTTGCTTATTCACTTAATATTTTAAAAATGTCACATCCTCCATTTTTCTACAGATATTTAAACCTGACACTATTTAGTCCTTGCAGAAATTTTATGATGTGGGCTTACGGCCACATCACATTGAAACACTGGTTCCTGTATGATCACTGAAGTTAAGCAATGTTGAGCCTGGTCAATACCTAGATGAGTGACTGCTTGGGAATACTAGGTGCTGTATGCTTGGATATGCAGGTGGTGTAATGGATAATGATTCGAAATTGTTAATTGGAGAGCCGAGTTCAATTTCCATTCGGTTTGTTATATTCACTTATGTGCAAATACCCTTGGAAAAGGTATGAATCCACCTCTTCTCCCTCCAGCTATGGGTTAATGAGTAAGAATTGTGTCATTAAAACTATTATTATCTCTAATCTCTTACAATCTAAAAATATTTTCTGGCTTTAAATAACCTGCAAAGGCTTGATAAGGGTGACAATGAGAGCTGACACCATTGTCGACAGCTGGCATGTTGGCTTGGTACTGTCAGTTGTTTTTGAGGGGCTTTCTTTTAAACAAATCTGGTGACTCCTAGTCTCATCCTTTTTTTGTTGTTTTTGGTGGCAACGTTTGTGATTGGCTATTGTATTTTAGATTATTTATGGTGATTTGTTTCATGGACCAGATGTAATGCTTGGAGCCCCTGCGCTGAAGACGATTTTTTTTTTATTTCGGGTCATTTTCTTAGCACTCACATCCAGTTGACATTTAGAGTGAATCAGAAAGAGATCTAATTGCAGTAGAATATAACAGCTGTAGAAAATGAATCAATCAATAAATTAATTGTAAACAAAGTAATTCATATATTTTTCATAAAACAAAAAAGAAATACTATTTACAGGTTTAAATAGAGGCATTTTTATCTAAATGTATTATGAGTTGATAAGAAAATCTTACTCCTTAATATTTAAAAACTTCCTAAAAGATTCTATTTTCTTCTGCCCTGCTATTCTTTTCTACTCTCTGACCCACTTTTGCATTGTTATGGAAAAAGCCACAGAAAGTTGTCTGTAGATGAATATTCTTTTGTATTAAATTTATTTTGTTTTTGGCTGAAGGCTTTGTGTTATGTGTGTCATTAAATTTGTGACAACAAAAAACTTGGTGTATAAGTGGATGGTGCACACATAAAATACACGCATAGATTTTCTCTCATGTATTGATATAAATTTCTTGCACCCATAAATTTTGACTTGTTTTTGTTTCTTTTTTATGTAAAGAGATACACTGACTCTCATATATTCACTAAATCCAGTGTGAACCAATTATGACCTACTTAACGTTTAGGCAAACATGAATAAATGTGCCTGCAATAAGATGTAGTGTCAAAAGGACGGTCTTTTCCCCATGACACTGCTTTTTTAACTACATTCACTCTTCAGCAATGTTTATTGTTTTAAAAAATGATGATTAAAATTGTAATAAAACCAAAATACATGATGAAAGTGAATTTATACATTTAATGTTCTTGAGAATTCACAACAAAAATATTAAACACTATTTATTAGATTGTTTATTTACTTGAATAATTTTATATTTATCACATTTTAAAGCTGATGCAATTATATTAAACCTAATGCAATGCAATATTTGTCATTTACCAATTTATAAAGAAATAAATGTGAAACCAACTTTTTATTTATAAACATTTATTAAATTATTAAAATATGTGAACCAACTCTACGGAAATCCTTGTTTATCATTTTATAAAGTTTGAATCAATTGACAAATAGCCAATGTTTTGCCAACCATTCCAATAAATAATAAATAAATAATATAAGTAAACAATCTAATAAATAAATAATGTTTATTATCAAACACTATTAGATTATTTATTTACAATTTACACTTATTAATTTTATACTTGCAAAATTATAAAAATATGTGAACCAACTACATTTCAATATTTATTAATTACTATCTGAAGAAATAACTATGGAAACAAGATTTTTCACAAATTTATAAAAATATCTGCGAACTATAGAAGAAAATTTAAATAAACACATAATGGCAAATAACCATACTTAGAAAATTTTGAAAAAAATGCATTTTCCAGGGATTCATTCATTTTACTCTCGCAACATCAATTTACCAAAATATGTTGTGAGCATCTGGACTTATACTTTTTTCTGAAGAATTGTCAATATAAATTTTAAACACTATTAGAGTGTTTATTTACAAAAATAATTTGGTTAAGTTTAACAAACATAGCTGCAAAAAGGAAATATAGAGAGATAGTAGTGTCAAAAGAAAACAAAACCTCTTAATGACAGATATTTCTTTGAGGTGGCGGGGTGAGGGGGCTACTACTTCATCATAAAATACCCTGTTATAAAACTAAATGAAATCATGGAAATGGTTATAAAATATGATTATGATTAAATCTGGAGCCTTAAAAGAAAGTTTCTAATTTCTTTAGTTTGAACTCTTTAATACTATTTATCACACATTATAAATATCCAATTTCTGATTAGTTTTCATTAGTTTACAGGTTTAATGTTTTATTATTTCTTCAATTACAGCAGTGCTTCCTGTATCACAGTTTTAAGCAACATTTCTTCAGGTTCTGAACTGAAAGAGAATCTGCCTAAGGTTTGTATTTTCTGCTGTGTTATAAAAAGAACGCAAAAAACTTGCTTTCAGATGAGATTTTAAGCAGATTACTATTTTATAGCCCTCCAAAAAAACTTGTCAAAACATTTCCCCCCCCCCGAATGTTTATGTCTCTTTCCTCAATAAAACACCATAAACACTGTTTTCATTTGCATAAAATCTTGAGAAAACTAATTATTAGAAAAAAGAGTTTCCATTTTTAAACACTTTTGCTCAAATTTTGGGATTCATTTATTTTATAGTTACAAATGATTGTAAAAAAGGGATAACTACAAAAAATGTATCTTTTATATTTGATATGGTCTTCTGTAGTGGAAATAACTGATGTACTTACTACGAAAAAAGTAGTACCTGAATATCAAAGTATTTCCTCTATCAAATATAAAAGATAAACATGGAAAAATCTTCTATGGTCTTTTATACTTGACAGAGGAAATACTTTGATATTTTTTAACACAATAGCTAAATCCAGATAATTCTATAAAAAGTCAGAGGTTGATTTTACACTACATCGATATTATGAACAGGACCCTCAGTTTTAAAATGGTAAATGGTAAAAAAAAATAAAATAAATAATATTTTATTTGTTTATATTCTGACAAGTGTTGTGGTTTAGGGAATGTATAATACAGTGTTTCTCAACCTTTTTAAGCAATGGCACACCTAGGAGCAAATGAAAATCTCATAACATACATACCAAAATTTTTAAAGGGTATACATGTAAATGTCATGAAATAAAACCATAAAAGTTTAATACTTATTCATTTATTCAAATACTAACATTGTACCATTACTACTTACACACATATATATATATATATATATATATATATATATATATATATATATATATATATATGTGACAATGTGGCAGTTGAGATTCACTGGTCTAATGAATGTTAATCTACAAAAATTACTTAAAAACAAGTTTTTCCCTAATTTTTACAGGTGGACCAGTCTATTTAAGTAGTACTGATATTCATTCCAGTGAACATGAAGGAATCCCATATTGAATTTCTATGTGAATAAACATTTCATATCGTAATTTATTGTGTAACAAGGAAACGTCACTGATTAGAGTCATAATAATGCATAAAATTGTTCTTTTGTAGCTCCAGGCATTGAGAAAGTTCTAAGTAAAGGAATAAAAATATTAAGTGGAAAAAGTATGGAAAATTTGGAACCTGATGGAAGAAAATTTGGTTTAGAAATATTAACCAGAACCTATAAAATACATATGAGGAAGGTATCTGTAGGATTTGACCTCCCGCCCATACCAGCATGCAAGAAAAAAAAACTAGTAAAATTTAGTAAATTCAGTATGATAGAATTTTCCCGATCCTGCTTTACAACCCCAAGGAAGTTGTGGTGACAAGATTAATGTATTTACCAAAATTCTACAAAATCTTGTTGAGCCCAGGAATTTTAATGGGTTATTCTACTAAATATCCATTAATTCTTACCAAACAAGAGAGTCTTTGTGGGAAGAAAGCATACATCAATGTCATTCCTCTGGACAAATGTTTATATAAGTCAGAGCCTGTAGTCGCTTAATGACAGAATATTTTGCTGTAAGAAAGAGCTCTGTCTTTCTCTTTGCAAACTGAAGGAATCTCTTCCAAACAGCTTCTACCCTGCTGTTAACTTTCTCAGGGCTCCAGGAATCTTAGTAGAACTCAACCAGAGTGATTGTAATCATTGACACTATTGTTGATAGTTTTTACAACAGCATTTATTTTTTTTCTGTTATTTTTCTACCGTTCAAGTGTAACCAGAGGGATTTCTTGATAATCACATCCTAGCGGGGTACACAACATTAAAACACTAGTTAACCACATCTGAAGAATAGTGACAGGTGAAAATAAGTGAGCTGACAAAAACAGCCACACCTGCAACACGTAACACAGTTCACCTATAGGCTTAGCAGGCTGAAGCCTAGGGCCTGAAAATCTAGGGGGCTTCCAGCCAAGGTCTATAATATTTTTGACACTGTCAAAGGCCATTTCTTACATATGGTCATCATGCATCATAGACTCTAAACAACTCTTCAGTAATTTGAAACCGTCATCATCATCCTTGGCTTTACTAAAATTGTTTAACACACTTCTCCATTTTAATGGGGCAATTCTAAGAGAATTGGAAAACCTACTGGAATTCAACATTGGTGGACACAATCTTAACAATATAAAATACGCAGATAACACTACTGATAGAAGACATGGAAGAGAGATTACAAAACTTCTACAGAAGGTAGTGAAGGAGAGCGAAAAGAAGGGAGCAATCATAAACTACAAGAAGACAGAATGCATGGTCATCAGCAAGAAGATCAGCCTGAAATGTGATTTACAGGATGGGGACACTAAAATCAAGCAGACACGGAAGTTTAAATATCTGGGAAGTGTTTTGACAAAGGACGGTAAGTGCGACACTGAGATCCGTAGACATATTGGGATGGCCATGGATGCATTCCAAAAGCTGGACAGAGTATTGCAAGACAGGAGGATTTCTTTGGAAACAAAGAAAAGAGTATTGAGCTGTTATGTGACATCTGTCCTCTTTTATGCCAGTGAATGTTGGATGGTCTCCTCAAAGATGAAGACTTGAGGCGACGGAGATATGGTTCTACAGAATGATGCTAAGGATATCATAGACTGAGCGTGTGAGTGATGATGAGGCGTTGGAGAGAATGCAAACAAGGAGGAGTCTTTTATTTAACATCAGGAAGATGCAGCTGAAGTTTCTGGGATATGTAATGAGAAAGGAGGGCCTGGAAAATCTGATACTTACAGGTCGAATAGAAGGAAAGAAAGACAAGGGAAAGCAATACATGATATATATGGTGTGCTTGAGCAAGTGGATGACAGCACATGGTTTGGGGGAGGTGGCAGAAAGACAAAACCTATTGAGAGTTTCAAGGGATAGGGGAAAGTGTAGAGCCATGATCACTTACATCCTAAAAGGACACAACACAAAAAGAAAAAAAAAGATTTTCCTCTACTCATGAGAATGGGGAATTTGGAGGGGCCTCTCAAGGGGAATACCCCAGGGCCTCTCTTCATTTAAATCTGGCCCTGACATTACACCTCAATTGGTAACACCTTGCTGCGCACTTTAGTGCTGTGACCAATTTTACAATGATTTCTGATATTTTTTAAAATTTAAGTTTTGAAATTACAATTCCATTTTAGTTAAATTTTTGTTTTTCTATAAAAAAAAACAAAACTGAAAACTGGTAAAACTAGTTGTTTCATTTTATTTTTTTTATTTTTTTTTTTTTGTCTGAATTCAGAACGCACCGATCAAAGAAATTGCTGTTGAAATGCTCTCAAACCTTCAACAGAAACAAATACTGTTTAATAGAAGTAAGTATTAATGCATAAATCTCAGCTCTAATTGAGCCCTTTATTTCATCCACCAGGGTAGATTGTTCTCATTCCACATGCCATGCCTTTTTCTGGAAATCTTAGTTTCAGTTAATTCCCTTTAGTAACTTAAATTTTCAAGTTTTGTTCACTTCTGTTGTGGCCAAGTATTGAACTCATAACTCACTGGATTACTTCAACCGAACAATGTCAATAGTCTAAATAGTTACAATATCTCATCTCAGAAATAGAGACTATATTACCTTAGCTTAGTTTGACACAAGGTCAAAATTGAACTTACTACAGTGAGAGTAAGGGAATGTGTGACAAGATAAATTTGGCTCCAAAGATTATTGGCGAGTCTGCAAGAGTGTCCTGAACGATAGAAAACCCTCCATACCTCCTTTATTCAACCAGTTCGAGGTCTTGACCTCCTCTACTGACAAGGCTGAATGCTTTGCTCGGAAATTCTCATTTAATTCAATGCTCGACTCCACCGGTGTACCCATACCAGACTTCCCTCCAAGAACTGAGGCCTTATTGAGCGGCTTACACATAACCCTGTCATTAGTACTGGGCATTATCTCCAACTTAAACCCCCACAAGGCTAGTGGTGGAGATGGCATACCAGCCATTGTCTTGAAGAAATGTGCACCTGAGCTAGCGCCCGCCCTCTCTAAACTGTATAATTACTGCCTCAAGGAATCCTGTTTTCCTGACTGCTGGAAGTCCTCATCCATTGTTCCTGTCTTTAAGAACTCTGGAGACCCCTCTGACCCCTCTACTTACCGTCCTATTAATCTGCTCTCAGACAAGCAATATGGTTTCTGCTACGCCCGATCTACAGCTGATGTGCTTACGGCCATCACTGAAACCGTCTACCAAGCCCTTCAAAATAATGGTGAGGCTCGTGCCGTGACCCTAGACATCTCCAAAGCGTTTGATAGGGTTTGGCATGCCGGCCTTCTTCGTAAGCTTCAGGGTTATGGCATTACGGGTCGATTGTTTGACCTAATACAATCATTCCTGTCAAACCGTGAATTGAAGGTCGTTCTCAACGGATTCTCCTCCAGTTCCTATCCCACGAATGCAGGTGTGCCCCAAGGCTCCATCTTTGGCCCCACTCTATTCCTTATTTTCATCAATGACCTTCCTGATGCCATAGATTCCCAATTTGGCATCTACGCGGACGACACTACAATTTACTCCTGCCTCAAAAACAAATCTAGTGTTGGCGACAAAACTAACCTGCCCGTGCGTCTTGAAATTGACCTCCAATCGGTTGTTAACTGGGGCAAGAATTGGCTGGTCAACTTTGACGCCTCAAAAACTAAACTACTCTCCATTAACCACCATAGAGATCCTTCTCTGCCCCCCATTAAAATGTCTGATAGTCAACTTCCTGAGAGCAACTCCCTGCGTCTGCTCGGTCTCACGTTGACTGCTGACCTGAGATGGAACAAATACATTGAGTCAATTGCTTCTTCCAATCATGAGAGAAAGTTGGCTCTCTGTGCCGCCCATGAAACTTTTCTCCCGGAATCGATACTTCAAATATACAAATCAACCATTCGCCCTTGCATGGAGTATTGCTGCCATATATGGGCTGGGGCACCTTCTGCTTACCTCGGAGTTCTTGACAAGATCCAGGGACGGATATGTAATCTAATTGGTCCTAATCTGGCGTCTCGCTTGCAGTCACTCTCTCACAGAGACGCGCCTCCTCTCTCTGTCTTTTCTACAAATACTTTCATGGTAATTGTGTCCGATGAGCTGCTTTCACTGATTCCCAGACTCCATGAATTCAAGCGCCCTACGAGGCTGGCATCGCGCTCCCACCCTTACACTATAGAAATTTTTAAATGTAGCTGTCTCTTCTACTCCAAGAGCTTCATACCTCGCACCTCTCGCCTGTGGAACACCCTTCCCAATTACTGTTTCCCCCGAAAGTTATAATCTCCAACTATTCAAATGTAATGTCAATCGACATCTCCAGTTACCTTGATCTACCCACTATCCTTCTCCTCATCCTTTCTTCTATCACTCCTATCTGCTCTCCCAAATCTTCCGCAACCCCCCCTGCATCCTAGTGGCTTCCACGCCTTGCTCGGGGCGTAATGCTTAAAAAAAAAAAAAAGTCTGGTGATGGTACATGAGAGAGTGCATTTGCAAACATTTGGGGGTCCATGATGGAAAGAAGAGAGAAAAACTACAAGAAATTAAATTGCTATTCACTGGGATTTTTCCTTTTTTCAGTTGCTTTCTCTGGGATCTTTTTTCTATTCCTGGGTCGCTTTCTCACAGCTGGGGTTGTCAAATTGAAGATTGACATTGGTCATGGTGACAATATTTCAGCCCTGTTGTGTTGCAGCTCAGACCAGACACCAGGTTTGTTGACAGAGTGCAGTTTCTTTCAATAAAATGCTTGTGGTTTAAAAATTACCCTTCAGCCAGATTGTTACCCATGAGTGAAGAACAAAACAATTTCTAACATTAAACCAGATTTTATTCTTAGGTTGGAACTTACTGCTATAAGTGAGATAAAGTGGATTGAGGCATGAGGTGGGGTATGCAGTTCAACAGCAATCATCTATGCCTTTCTGCATAGCCCGCATAGTTCCATCTGTTTTCCTTTGCATAGGATGGTTTTATAGACAACAGTTTTCTTTGTCTTATCATCTCCATCTAAAAAACAATTAATCTTCATTCGGTCACTTTCTCTCAACATGAGCCTCTTGTTCATGTACTTTGAAGTTGACTCCAATTACTGATAACCGTCAGTTGAAAATAAATGTTCTGTACCAAGTTGTGCAACAGGTCCCACAGTTTTTGAATTTAACAAGACCTCCGCTTCACTCATATTGTTACAGTAAGTATCAAAATCATATTATATATTTATATAAATTATAATCTTTCGGAAAGTAAATGATGGTCATTCAATGTCATGATTCGGATCTTCTTCAACTGGAAAGGAATTCTATCTTAATCATAGGAAAGGAATTCCATCTTAATGATATTGCAAATGTGACAGAGATAGATATAAATATATGACCATTTTAAAATTGAAGCCTTCAAACAGATTGATATAATTTAGATTATTAAGAACATCAATCTGCTGATCTCCATGGTAATCAGCAAATAATATTTTGTTATTCTCCAAAAAGTGAAAATTTGCCTTTGTTGAAAATCAGCATTCATAAGCCTGGATTTTATCTTCACTTGAACATTATTGCCTCCAGAGAAAATTTACTTCAGCCCCTAAGTAAGCTTTCTAACCAAAGGAGAAAAACAGGCCTTGCCAGTACAAAAGGTGAAAATGCTTGTAGAAAAAAAATTAATACATCAGAATTATGTTTGTTCTCAATTATGTTTCTCAAAATCTCTTTGCCTTTTCTTGGTTGATATTATCAATCTGAATAAATAGACACTGGGCAGATGTGACAGTCTTGTATTTATCTTTGACACAGATAATTCAAGACAGTTATGATAAAAGGCAAATTTACGAGGTTGGTATGGCTACTCTAGGTAACCTTTTTCTCTTGAAATTAGAACTTATACTGTTCATTATTAGTTGTTAATCTATATTTGATTTCTTCAGATATCCGAAAAGAACGGTACAATGAATTACAAAGATTATTGATGCAAAGGTAAGTGATTATAATCTTATTTACATTCAGATTAATATCATCATCTTTATTGTTATTATTACAATGTTTTGACTGTTGTACAGTCCAGACTTCTTCAGGTTGACCTGGATAACCTTTTATTTAATCTACGGTAGCCTAGTGGGTTAAAGTTTTGGTTTGTGAATTTGGTTGCACAGTAATTGTGAGTTCAATCCCTGGGCTGGGTAGTACAGACTAAGACTCAGTGGAAACAGGACTGGAAATAATTGAACAGTACTAAAAAGAACAAGACAGGATATCCCTAAATATGGAGAGTGGAACAGGAGCAAGCTATAACTGTTAAATAAATAATGTATTCGGTTTGAAATTCCTTCAAGGTTATCCTGATTGACAGGCACCTGAAGAAAGCTGGGGGGTGGGGTACAATGACTGAAATGTGATAACAGAGGTAAGGACATTAGACCAAATATAAATAATGCCTCCTGTATTATTGATATTTTATTGAAACATGATAACAACAAAGATGGGGACATTAGTCTGAGCATAAATAATGATAACTTCTCATCCCATAAGTTTACATGGTGATTATAATCTATAATTTAAATTTAAAAAATTTTGCAATTGATTTAGTTAAGAATATACAGACTCATAAAAAAATGAATGCAAGATATTGTCTTGTAAAATTTCTTGCAATTATTGTTATGATTCAGATCTTGCCAATCAAATCCGAGAGAGAGTAAAAAGTAATAACCTGGTCAGTTTTTGAAACATAAAATCTGCAATTGACAAAATGAAAAAAACTTGTATGGAAGTATAATGTATACAGTCAGCTCAAAAGGATCAATTTGCTGGCAGTTATTAATACAGTTTAGTGCAGACATAATGTTTATATAAGGGTTGCTTTAAAAGCCAGGCTTCCTATTTATTTTCACAAAAACTAAAACAAACAGGCAACACTGTTGGATGGAGCAGGTTTCCATGTACAGGTACTATTTTTATATCTGGTTGCTACTACTGGCCATGCATTTTTTTAGGCATTCTTAATTTCATGGGTTGCAGGTCAATTTGGAATGTGTTTGTTGCAGGTAATATCGTGAGGTCTGCACTGCATCTTGCCAACATCTGTTTGTCTTTTTGAGATGAGGTATTGTAACCATTTACATTGTTTGGACTGTTGTCCTCATCTTTATTTCCATATTCACAATGTTTCGGCCATTGTACGCTTTGGACCTCTTCAGGTGATATTTGTTGGAATTTCAGAATGAACCCTTTATTTAGTCCATGGTG